>WAAB01021043.1:725942-793614 GCA_013389865.1 Piaya cayana | reverse complement strand
TCCACGTTCCAGATTTGGAAAGTCAGCTACAAAACCTGTCCCTAGGACGAGCAGGAACAGATCTGATAAGCCATAGAAACTGGAACAAAAAGTAACTATAAATCAAACAGTCTAGAGTCATAGCACACCGGGACACTCAGCAAGTCAGCATGCACAGATCAGATCCATGGCATGTATGTCTATAGTGTGCTGGAGCAACAGAGCAGCGGCAAAGCATTTCATGGAAAATGATGTTAGTAAACAAAAAATGGAAAGATCCAACGATTTCCTATGCAGCTACAAAGAAGCAAAAGCTTGTAGAAAAGCCAGGAAGGAGATGCGTGCTGTATATAAAGGTTCTCATGTAGTTTAGCCATTTACAACATCCTCCCATCTTCAATCTTTAAAGAGCAAGTTTCTGATTAAATGACATCCAAATTCTTATTTTTTTAAATTTTTTAAACTGGAGTTTCTAAAGGCTGAAAACACTTCTTTGGGCCACAATTCAACAGAAATTTTCTCAAAACAATTTCATACAACGTATGCAAAACAAATACCGCACTGCACAACTGTAACATCACATGAAAACCTGAAGCCAAGGAAGATTTAGAGAGGGAATGCATAGGTACAATCTAGAAACATCAACATGTTTAAGCGTATCTGGAAAAATCTAATGTAAAAATTCTACAAATTATCAAATCAAACAATAGGGATTAAATACCTGAAATACCAAATGCCCCAAAAACCTGAAGAAGAAAAATCAAAGAGTTTTGCTTTTTGTCTACAATTATTCCACTGATTTAAACAGCATCAATTAAAAGACATGATGACAGATGATAGATTTTATTTACTTTATTGAAGATCTCCATTTATGTGTCTGAGAAAAAGATGAAGCCTCCATAGATCCTGGACAAACACCCTCACTGTACCAGGAGTGGGTACACCTGGCATGCTACAGATCAAGATTGTACTGGTGAGCAGTTGCCAGAACGGATTCATGCCCAAGGGGATTATATACCTGCTCCTCCTTCTCCCTAACAGCAGTCCTTCTCTTTTCCCTTCACTTCAAGCTAAATCAAGCAATAGCTGCCACTCTATTTGATCTACAGAAAACTATGTTCAAGTTCCCTGGTACTGAGGCATCAATTAGTCCCTTTCATCCCAAGGTATGATTACAGTACACAGGCAGTGGGAATGAAAGCTTTCAGTTGCTTGCTACTGAGGTCTTGCTCTAAGTATTGCTGGAGTGGGAGAGCTCATATCCAGCAGGGCAAGATATTATTAATGGCCTGTATTTATTCTTTGCTATATATGCCAAAACCAGTAAAGCAGCGTGCTGCCTTGCCATACCATGAGGGGTGTTTTCTCAGAATGGCTTCTGTTTGCAAGATGGTCAGAACATAAACATTTCCCAGACATGTCCTACACTTTTAGCTCTGCTGGTTAGCAACAGGAAGGCAGCAAAATACTCCCGTGAGTACAAGTCAGTCAGAAGACTGCAAATTATGTTGGCCAAAAAGCCTCTACTGTGTTGTTTATTCTAGTCCAAAATTGGTGTGAGCTATAACAGGAAAAAGACTGACTGTAACTAAGTTTTGTCAGAATGGCAGTACTGTCCTATCCATAGGCGGCTGTTACCTTGGGAATAGCGGATCCAGCAGGACTGTATAAACCACAGTAAATCTTCATCAAGTTTTGACCCATGCTGCTGCAGCATTACTCAGAGGTAACATGCTTATTGCAACACAATTACCCATATTTTTCCAATGCCATGATTTACATACATTACAGAACTCTCACAGCACTGTGAGGTACAGCTGTGTACTTCACCCACCTCTGCAATGCAATTTTACCAGCTATCCCCAAGTCTGCAGAAAGAGTCACGTAACAACCTCAACTGAATGGCAAAAGACATAAAATTGAAGTGCTTTACATGACAATATGACTTTTTCAACACAAGTAGTTTCCCCTCATTAGCATTATCCTGACAACGAATAAATCACATGATTCTTTTTAGTGCCATACTGTTGTCCTAATCCTTTGTTTTATTTATGTAGAAACACATACACCTGAGCCACAAAATGTTCTGCTGCATTCCCCACAAGCCAAAAAGCATTAGAATCACTACTGATCTTATTCTTCCTGCCACAGACAGGTTTAGAGGGATGGGGTTTTTGAAATTAGATTTCACACTGAAGACAGCCTGGAGCATCTCTTATTCAATGATATATGCTGCTTAAACTAGGGATAGCACACTTGCTGAGATTATTATCCAATGGTAAGATTGTTCAGGCTGTAGTAAAATTCCAGTGGTGGTACTTTATAGTACAAAATCTGAAGTTGTTATGTGCCAAGTAGGCTGCAAAATCAAACTCAATTTCCAGAAAGCAGAATTCTGTATTGACAGAGGGAAAAAAACCCTAGTACTGTATAATGCAGTCAGCCAAAATTACATGGTATTTGCTAGAAATTTAACTTTCAATATGGATACCTTTCGTCTGCTGGGAGATGGGGGGTGGTTAATATGAAAATCTTAGAATAGTTAGGGTTAGAAGGGACCTTAAAGATCATCTAATTCCAACCCTGCTACCATGGGCAGGGACATCCCACTAGATCAGGATGCCCAAGGCTCCATCCATGCTAGCCTTGAACAACTCCAGGCATGGGGCAGCCACAACTTCCCTGGGCAACCTGTGCCAGTGCCTCACCACTGATAGTAAAGAAATTCCTCCTTACATCAAGCCTATGTTGGCCCCTCTCCAGTTTAGTCCTTCCCCCTTGTCCTATCACCACAAGCCTTTATAAATAGTCCCTCTCCAGCTTTCTTGTAGGCCCCTTTCAGGTACTGGAAGGTCGCTATAAGATCTCCTCACTATAAGATCTCTTCTCCAGGCTGAACAAGCCCAACTCTCTCAGCCTGTCCTCACATGGAAGGTGCTTCAGACCTCTGATCATCTTTGTAGCCCTCCTCTGGACCAGTTCCAACAGCTCCATATCCTTCTTATGTGCAGCATTTCCAGAACTAGACACAGTACTCCAGGTGGGATCTCACAAGAAAAGAAAAGAGAGGCAGAATCATCTCCCTCGACCTGCTGGCCATGTTTCTTTTGATGCAGCCCAGGATACGGCTGGCCTTCTGTGAGTGCACCTTGCTGGCTCACAGCAAGCTTCTCAGCAACCAATACCCCCAAGTCCTTCTCTGCAGGCTGCTCTCTATCACATCATCCCCTATTGTGTACTGAAATTCGGGTAGGTCCTTGCACTTGGCCTTGTTGAACCTTATGAAGTCCTCACAGGCCTGCTTCTCCAGCCTGTCCAGGTCCCTCTGGATGACATCCTGTGCTTCCAATGTGATAACTGCATCACTCAGCTTGTTGTCATCTGCAAACTTGCTGAGGGTGCACTCAATCTCACTGTCAATATCACTGATGAAGATATTAAACAGCACTGGCCCCAGTACGGACCCCTGAATACCACTTGTTATGGATCCCCATATGGACATCGAGCCGTTGACCACTACTCTCTGAATACAACCATCCAACCAGTTTCTTATCCACCATCCCATCCATCCGTCAAATCCATATCTCTATGATTTAGAGAGAAGGATGTTGTTGGGGACCATGTCAAAGGCTTTAAAGAAGCCTAGGTAGATCACCTGTGTCCACTGCTGCAGTCACCCATCATAGAA
The DNA here is from genome assembly GCA_013389865.1 of Piaya cayana. Classification (NCBI taxonomy): domain Eukaryota; kingdom Metazoa; phylum Chordata; class Aves; order Cuculiformes; family Coccyzidae; genus Piaya; species Piaya cayana. The sequence continues at coordinate 789,947 of WAAB01021043.1, read as the reverse complement.
AGCCACTAAGTTGGTTATACAGGATTTGCCCCTGGTGGAGCCGTGCTGGCTGCCATGAATCACCTCCCTGTCTTCCATGTGCTTGGGCGTGGCTTCTAGGAGGATCTGTTCCATGATCTTCCCAGGCACAGAGGTGAGCCTGACAGGTCAGCAGTTCCCAACGTCGTCTTTTCTACCCTTTTAAAAAATGGGCAGAATGTTACCCTTCTTCCAGTCACCAGGAACTTCTCTTGATTGCCATGACTTTTCAAATATCATGGAAAGTGGCTTGGCAATCACATCAGCCAATTCCCCCAGGACCTTGGGATGCATCTCTTCAGGTCTCATAGACTTAGATACATTCAGGTTCCTCAAGTGGTCACAAACCTGATCCTCCTCTACTGTGGGAGGGGGTTTATCCTCCTGGTCACCATCTTGCTGTCCCATGACCTGAGAGGGGCGAGGAAAAATATAAGCAAATGTCTTTATTCTGAATTTTTCCTTCCAGAAAAGGAAAGCCTCCATTTTTTTTCTTATGGGAAATTTCTTGTGAGAGATTTCAGCAACAGCACAATTGATCAGAAGCTAATGTAAAATCCAGTGAAGTTACAAATCCATTCCATACCAGAAAGCAGATGGCACTTTGCCAAACAGGTAGTGGGTAGAAGCATTGTGACTTATAGTGTACCACAGTAACAAGCTGCACGCCATGCCTGGCAAGTGCCCCTTTTAATTAGGCAGTCTTTTGCAATATGAAGTCCCAAAGACTTAAATCAGACAAGATCTTCAGATTAACACAGATTAACAGCAAGTCCAGTCAAGTTATAATTCCTGTAAGGGCTTCTTCAACCTCTGTGCAAAGCAAGAGCTCCCAGCAGCCTTAATGACTCCACACAGAAGAGCTACAGTCTTTTAACTGTTCTTTCTCTAAGGAAGAAGGGAATGTCAGGAAGTTAAAACTTTTTAGGATTCTTTAGGCGACCATGTTTGCCAGAAGTGCAAAGACCAAGCATTCAATGAAAGAATCTACCCTTTCTGATGCTGGGATGAAAGGATAAAACCCAGGATGTCCAAACGCTTGGATTCAGGAACTGAACCTACTTTATGGGAACAAAACACAGAATCCCCATCTAACAGCATGACAGCAATTTCATGCTTCTGCTGAAAGCAGAAGAGCAGGACTGATTTTTGACCCACCACCAAAAAGCTGAGGAAATTCTCTAGTCCCATGTTGCAGACACAGAATATCTGAAGACCACCATGGCTGCCTGAACCATCACCTTCAGAATTTACACTGGTCCAAACCTGGATCAGTCAGCCAACATATGACCAGTGACAGAACAGGTAACACCTTAAAATAATACAAAGAATGGTTTCCACAAGATTTAAGTTACATATGTTAATAGCTTATTAATATCCTGTGCAGGCCAGTCCCTACTGCCTAATCAGTTACTGCAGGAAGGTAAGAACTTCACCAGTCAGACAGATACCTGTGTATCTCTAGCACAGTTAAACAAAAGCAATAAGCCTTTACAACCATGGTAGACTAACACAACTGTGGAAAAAAAAAATAAAACCCTGTACTGGTGCTTGCAGCTCTTACCTCCACTTATTGCAAGGTCTTTGAACAGTCAGCCCACAGCTCTTATCAGAGTTCCTCAGAACAAATGTCTTCAGAAAAAAGCAGCCAATTATACCAACCCTAACTACAGCTGGATGCCAACAAGAAATCTTATCAGCTGCTCAGCAAATAAGATCACTACACAACATTATTATGCAAACAGCACAGTCTCAATCTTTCTTGCAAATTGTTTTCACATATCTGTTCTACAGAGAGTTAACTGACACAATGATACAATTGGAGGCACAGGGTGGAAGATACAGAAAGCATTTTTATCCCCAGTTTATCCTAGCCAGAACTGGCAGTAAGTCTAGGAGATCAGAAGATCACTCTTTATAACCCAGTTAAGAATTTTAAAAAAGGAAAAAATATGTAGCAATTTTCAATCTGTGGCTTCGAGTCTCTGAGGGCTGTTAATTACCACCAAGAGCTGATAAAGGTTCCTGAAGAAATAGTCCTACTATCAGGACATTCAATTCACACCAATGTGGGCAGCAACATCCATAGACCAGAAGCATTTACAACCACCATTTCAGTAAGTGCACGTATGTTAGCGACAACTAGACATCTGCATTTGCTTCAGCAATTTGAAATCCAGCATCCTGCAGTGATGCAAAATGAACCAATACCATAAATCCCCCTATTAACCTACAGCTTCACAAGGCTTCTGTAGCCCGCGCCTTTCTTCTGGTCTTAAGGAGATAATTTCTAGATAAAGACAGCAGTGCTCCCCTGTGTCCTGAACAATCATATTTGACCAGTTTTTCCAGCTGTGCCTCACAGGATCTGAAAGGTATCATCTTCCTCTCCTCCCAAATCTTGGCAATTTATACATGCTCTCACAAATATGCAAGAAAATAAGGGCAGACTCCCTTCGAATGATTTCTTTCAACTGATAAGACAGATGTAGGTGTGAGAGAGATACAATGAGAAGCACTTTATCTTTCCAACCATTTGTCATTTCTAGTCAGTTTTTGTATCTTTAGATTTACTTATAATTCTACCTATTACAAATCAAATGAAACAAATACATATGGTGCATTGGTTTTAAAGTTCAGAACCTGCAATAACAGAGCGATTCAAACATGCTGAGAAAGGCCAGTTTTCATTTCTGTCAGAACAAAGCTTCCTCTTTTGCTGATAAAATAGTATTCTCCACCCACTGTAGCTGAAAGCACTTTCCCTCAAAACCAGCTGATAAAACGTGGCTTTTCTTTTTTCCTTCTAGATCATTGGAGAAGAATGAGCTTAATCTATTCTCATAAAACACTACTGGAGCCTATGAGAACGTGCATACGCTCAAAAAAACCATTTTTTTCAAGCTTTACTGCACTGTCCTGAGAGTTTAACTACTTTGCTATGAAAAGCAGCTTAGTGCCTGTTAAGGGTCAGGGCAGAAGATTACTTAATTAGGTGGCAGCCCTCACCCTGGGTTAACAGAGAGGAGAATGCTCCATAGGAATTGCATCCAGCTATGTTTATGAGTAAGGGATGCTTATATGAAGACCAACACAGGGCAAGACAAAGAAGGATATGCTTGGTAGATCAAACACACGTACTCAGTTAAAAAAACCTCAAAATTTAGAGACAGATAAGGCATTGCAAATAGCACTTCAAAAGAAGCATGCTATGAAAAGAACATAGCTAGAGTCCAGACGCATGAGCAGGAGCGTGAAAATTGTTTTCCCGACATTAAGTCAAGCACTAAAAGGCCACAGCACTATTTTTAATGACACAGAAGAATCCAAACAGGTACAGAGTTTACATACCTGTTTATCTGTAGCTAAACCAGCTTCCAATTATATGGAGATATGTATTTATCCTAGTTTGAATGGTCCCAATTATGTTGCAGAGGAGCTTTACTAACATCAGAAAGTGGCAAAATAGAGTACTGTGTTAAACTTACTCTAGAAAAATATAGGTATCAATATTTGCAAAAATACAGGTCAGAAATATAGATAATACAATGGAAGGTGTTAAAGGCAAGGTATAGCTTCCTGCATACTCTTCTCTAAATACTAAAAATGGTCATCTTGCATTTTTAACTTCTTTAAGAAGTCAGATATAAAAGAAAAGCAACTTTGACACATTTACACAACTGAAAAAGGAATTAAAAACTAATTAGCTCCTCTTTGTACTGCATCTAGAGGTTCAAAACTAGTAGTAGTGACGTAACTACAGTGGAAGATAAAAATAATATTTTTGTAAGTTCTTGCCTGTCTCTATTTGGAGCTTAAAAAATTAACAATTAAGGTACTGTATTCCTAATATGTGTTTATTTTAGACCCATTACAATATGCAATAGAATTCTAGTCACATTCACCTTCATTTAGATGATTTTCCTCACGATTTGTACCTGCCAGGTAATGCTACAGTGATAGAGATGTAAGAGGTAAGACTGTTTTACATCAGAATTCCTTTTTCTTTTGGAGATCTTAAGGTTGCATTATTATTATTGTTGTTGTTGTTGTTATTATTATTTTGGCTACAGTCTCGTCAGTTTAAATACAAGCTTTCAGTGAAATCTAGGAATGTTTTGTTCCTCAACATTCTAGCAACTAGAATTTGTTTTCCCAAAAAAGAAGAGTTGTCCTACTCAACTGTAACTGTTAATAAGAAAAGGCAGGGAATTATTTCTGTGGATCAGACCATTTTTCCATGTGTAACTTCTCACTGTGTCCTGGTCCAGATTCTTACCAAGAAGGCCGTTTTTGGTGATTTGCTATTAACTTAAAGCTTACATACATTCATGTTTGTTTGGCATTCTTCTGATACAAATTACCTTTTGTTCACCACCACTTAGTTTCACTCATTAGAGAGTGAAACACTCACTAGATTTTCCTGTGCAATCTCCCTAATCCACTTTTCCTTCTTCCTAGTCAACCTCACCCCCTTCTGCAGATATAAAGACATGCTGCATATCAGTTTCCAAACAGAACCTTTGTCAGCCGTTAACAATTTCTAAGAACTGCACATTTATTGCCATGTTTTGTTTCAATCCTTTAGACAAGAACTTCTAATCTGTTCTTGAACTTCACAGTCACCCTTTATTTATCTAGTGTCCTGGGCAGGCTTCCATATAGGAGATTCCCCATTCCTCTTAGCATTTGTATATCAGCATTTGATTTCAAGATTCCAGGTTTCTCCAGGAACTCTTACAGTAACCATTGCCAGCCTTAGAGCAGCTCAGACTCCCACAAACAGGGCAAGACAGAGAAGGCAGTTCCTCTTCCAGAAGCAGCTGAAGGGAGAGGAAATTCCATTTTAGACTAAAAAGCTCATGCTCTGCTATGGCCCTAAAAATTAAGCTTGTTTTAAAGTAATAATCCAGTCTTCCTTCCCCTCCAAATTAGATTGCCATTCACCTTAAACACAATCCTTGGCAGCACTGATTTGTGTTTCCCTGGCAAAGTGTCTAGTTATTGTGAGCCAGAGAGCAAATGCCTGAAAAACTACATCAACGTAGTACTGAATCTTCTCTTTGGCAGCATTAACAAAACAATATTTTATACGCAATTATTATTTTCACATCACCACTTCATTTGTCACAGTGTTATGCACTGTGTCATGGTGCTCCAAAATAAACACATTCAGCAGAGCAGAAGAAAGAAGGGCAAGACCAGCAAAGGGGATGTGGAATCAACCCATTTTTACTACTTCACTTTACCCTTCACAGAGATTTTTAATGGTGTCATCTGGCCTACTTAAAACTTTACAATGTACAGAGATCACTCCCTGAGGGTCAGTCTTACTTATGCAAGGAGTTGCATTGCCCTAAATCTTGCCCCAAAGGGCTTACTGAGACTGTCTTTCATCTTAGTTTGCGTTCAGCTACACCAGTTATTTTATTTAGTAAACTACCCACAATAAAAAGTGTTAACTGCTAGTATGAAACCACAAAAAGATATGTATACATATTTAGGAGTTATCACAGCACAATTCCATTAGTTTTGTATAATTAACTAGCAATGCTACTGCAATGCAATCCTCTAAAATCTGTTCAGTGAGAGCACCTTCCAACCTGGACAGCCTTATGTAAACATGACAAGGACCTACGGGAAAAAATGGCCAGTGCACAAGGAGAATGGGCCTCCCTGAGACCCACACCTCCAAAGGTGACCTGTGCTGAGCCTCCTCCCTGCCTGTAGCTTTTTTGACTTTTGCAGAGAGCAGAAGCACAAGGAAGAAAGGCAGAACAAGGGCTCCTACAGAGCAGCTCAGAGGGGGCAGCCGAAGCAGAGAATGTGTGTGGGGAAAATGACAACTAGCAGCCCTAACAACCCCTGGGAAACTTGAGGAAGCCTCTCCCCAGGCAGAGACCTAAGGGAGCAGGCACAATCATACAGAATCATAGAATGGTTTGGGTTGGAAGGGACCTTAAAGCCTTTCCAGTTTCAAGCCCCCTGCCATAGGCAGGGACACCTCGCACTAGATCAGGCTGCTCAAGGCCCCATCCAACCTGGCCTTGAAGACTTCCAGGGAAAGGGGATCCACAACTCCACTGGGCAACCTGTGCCAGTGCCTCACTACCTTCATTGTGAGGAATCTCTTCCTAATGTCTTATATACATCTTCCCCTTCCATTTTAAAAGCCATTCCCCCTAGTCTTATCACTTCATGCCCTTGCAAAAAATCTCTCCTCAGCTTTACTATAGATCCTTCAGGCACTGCAAGGCTGCACCCAGGGTCTTCTCTTCTCCAGGCTGAACAAGAACAACTCTCATAGCCTGTCCTCACAGCAGAGATGCTCCAGCCCCCAATCATCTTTGTAGCCCTTCTCTGAACGTGTTTCAACAGCTCCATATCCTTTTTATGTTGAGGATTCCAGAACTGGACACAATACTCCAGATGAGGTCTCACAAGAGAGGAATAGAGGGGCAGAATCTCCTCCCTTGACCTGCTGGCCACATTTCTTTTGATGCAGCCCAGGATACAGTTGGCCTTCTGGGCTGCAAGGGCACGTTGCCGGCTCATGTTGAACTTCTCATCAACCACCACCTCCAAGTCCTTCTTTGCAGGGCCACTCTCAATCACATCATTCCCCATCATCTATTGAAACCACTGATTGCCCCGACCCAGGTGTAGGACCTTGCACTTGACCTTGTTGAACCTCATGAGGTTCTCACAGACCCATTTCTCCAGCCTGTCCAGTCTGCAAACTTGATGAGGGTGCACTCGATCTCACTGTCTATATCACTGATGAAAATATTAAACAGCACCAGTCCCAGTACAGACCCCTAAGGGACACCACTTGCCACAGATCTCCATCTGGACTTTGAGCCATTGACCACTACTCTCTGAATATGACCACCCAACCAGTTTCTTACTAACTGAACAGTCCACCCATCAAATCCACGTCTCCAATTTAAAGAGGATCTTGTTGGGGACTGTGTCAAAGGCTTTACAGAAGTCCAGATAGATCACATCTATTGGTTTTCCCATGTTCACTGCTGTGTTTTACCCCATCATAAAAAAAACAGTAGCTTGGTCAGACAGGACTTGCCCAGCCAAGCTGCCACTACTGACCCCCTACACACCCCTCCCCGCCGCCATTTTGCATCTTCCTTCTCCCTTCCCCTCCTCCCCTCCTCCTAGCTGGTGACGTCACTGTATCGCCCCGCCCTCCTCAGGGGCGTGTCCCGCCGCGCTAGTGCCCGGATGTGGGAGGCCCCGCCCCGCTCCGCCGCTCGCGTCCCCCCTCCCTCCCCGCCCCCTCCCTCGCCGCGCGCGCCGCAGCGGAGAGCGCAGCCAGTGCCGCAGTGAGGGCGCCGGGGCCGGCGGCGCCAGCACCAACCAGCCAGGCCGGGGCTTGGCCGATCAGCTGCGGGGGAAACGCCTGACACCCACCCGCCGCCATGGTGAGCACCCGCGCCCGCCACGCCCGAAGATTCCAGGCCCGCGCGGGCGGGGGGCGAGGCCCAGCCCGGCCGCTGCTGCCCGGCGCTGCCCCGGCCCCTCCGCCCCCGGCCGGCCACGTCCTCCCGCGGGCGCCTGCCCGGGCCTCCCTCTCCTGCCTGCCTCGCCTCCCTCTCCTGCCTGCCTCGCCTCCCTCTCCTGCCTGCCTCGCCTCCCTCTCCTGCCTGCCTCCCTTCCCTCTCCTGCCTGCCTCCCTTCCCTCTCCTGCCTGCCTCCCTTCCCTCTCCTGCCTGCCTCCCTTCCCTCTCCTGCCTGCCTCCCTTCCCTCTCCTGCCTGCCTCCCTTCCCTCTCCTGCCTGCCTCCCTTCCCTCTCCTGCCTGCCTCCCCTGCCTCCTCCCGCCGTGGCGCCCCCGGGGCTGCCGCTGCCCCCGCTTCCCCTCTGCCGCCCGCGGTCTCTCCTCCGGGCTCTCCTGTGCCTCCACTCCCGCCCCAGCAGCGCTCAGCGGCCCTGGCCCTTCCCTCTCACCCTCTGCTTTCCTCATACACCCCCTTACGCCCTTCCCCACCTTGTTCCTCCCATTCGCAAAAAACTCTTCCTCTCCCTGGTTCTCTCCCCGTCCACCTTCATCCCACCCAAACACTCTTCCCTTACCCACCTCGTTCCTCACCCCCACCAGACGCTCCCCCCTCCCTGCTTCGCTCCTGACACCCCGTCACCGACACCCCCTCTAAGCGGTCTCCTGCTCCCGGCAGCCCCTTACAGCCCCCCCATACTCTCCCCCCTTTCCCTTATTCCAGGGATTCATGTTTTCCAGATGCCTCAGCAGCGCCCTAAACGAGCCCCGCATTTCAGTAGCGCTGTCTCGTGGGGGGGTTGTTTGGCTACCCTCGGTGGGGTGTCCCCACCGCCCTTGGTGCAGCAGCGTTTGGCTGTTGGTGTGCAGACCGGAAAGCTATAGTGCACGTAGCCCCTGGCAGGGAGAGAGGCCAGATAATGTAGACTTTAATTGGTCCGGGTTCGGGAAGCTGACACTTCAAATATCATAGGCATGTGGGGTTTGAGACCGCAGGAAGATGCGCTATGTGTCCAGGTGTGTGTGTGTTTGAGTTCCTCTGGTTTGTGTTTTTTTTTCTTTCTGAATCGTGACGACTTAAATTTCCCTTTTACTGCCGTGAAATTTACGCAGTGATACAGTATGGAGTCCTGTAGTATTTTACGTCGACACTAGGGGTATCTCCTGCTTTTCACCGCTGCCAAGAAATCAACGCCCTTTTTTAATAAACATTTGTTTGAGCCGAAATTATCCAGTACTCCGGCTGCAGGAAGACTCTGGCAATATTTTGGTTTTAGTGCTGGAGAAATATAAGTGGTTTAAACCTTTTAATTCTTCACCCTTTAAGAGCAAGGCTAGCTGTTAATCATATTTCGTGTTAGACCTCAGAGGGCCTGGGTGATAAAAAAGAGTTTTCTTTTTCAGCAGGGGAAAAGTACTCTTTTTTTTTAAAAAAAAATAATAAAGTTGTAGCAGAAACTGGTGTGCCATGCTCAGTCTGTCTTTGTGTGTAACTTCAGTGTCTGCTAGATGTGTATTTGGAGAAATATTTCTGAATGTGTAAAGATTTGGTTTCAGTTGGGGACTAAACCAGTGTGTTAACTGAATGCCTTCATGCAACCCAGGAGTATGTTAAGGCTGTGAGAAAAGAAGGCTCATATTTTGAGTAAAAAGTGTTAATGAAGTTGAAACTTAAAAAGGAAAGTTATGATTAAAAACTACGACATAGTTGCAAGTCTGCTAATTGCTCTGAATATGTAGATGAACAGTGATGATCTTCCACACAACAGTTGTGCACTCCTGTTAGTTGGGTCTAACACTCCTGTTAGTTGGGTCTTCTGTGAAAATTTTGTTCTCAAAGACTTGCCCTATGAGGTATGCTAACATACATAAAAGGAAAGAAAATGTTATTTAACTGAGGCCCAAGTGTGTGTTAGTGACCTGTAATGAACCTAACTTTCCTGTAGGATTAACTTTGATATTGTTTTTTTCCTCTCCATTCTGTTTTAACTAAAGCTGTCCTAGCATTTTTTGATGGTGTAATCATGTGTACGATCATATACAATGTGTTGATGCATATATTGGTGGAAAAAAATGTGTGCTGGATATTATCTCTGCCAGTTCATTTGGTCACATGAGAAATAACATGAAGAGAGTTTTCACTATAGCTGTATGCTGGTTCTGATAACACCTGATCTTACCTGCATTGTAATCTGAAAACCAAGCTAAAACTAAACAGCTGAAGAATGTTATGAATGTTTCATTTAAGTTGCTGTTCTTTGGATTGTCATTGTCTGTGGTTGTTTCCACTGCAAGTGTTCACTTTTAATTAAGGGGTAGAGTCATCCTTTTTCAAACCTTTACTTTGTAAGAAAATATTTGCTCAATTCTAAAAGTTTGGAGTATCATTTCTTTTATATTCTGACAGGACCAGAGAGCTGACAGTTATAGTGAAGAAAAGGTTGAATGTATTGTTGTGTTCAGAGTTAGGTAGCTTAAGACAAAACATAAACATCTAGTGAGTCAAAGAATGTAGTGCTGGATGTTTTGGTATAGCCAGTTCTAAAATAATCTGTCAGGCAGAGCAGAAGATGAGGAGACCATTACATAATGCCAGAAGAAATGTTGATATGCTATTTCTGTCAGAGTTGACTTAGCAGGTTTTTTCCTATGAGTAGTATTTTCTAGGAAAAGGTTGGTAGCAGAGATAGATGCTATTAAGCAGTCTTGGTTTTCTATCAATACTGTGTTCTTGGGATGGTCTGCATTCTGGTTCATATCTAGTTCTTAAGCTTCACAGTTGTAGCGCAGAAGACACATAACCCCATAGCAGTCACCCAAACTATATACTGTACCAGTCGTCTTTGCTAGACTCTATTCAGTTATTTTGACTCAATTTACTTAAGTAGTGGTGCCTCTTGTGTATTTTCTCCATCAGAAGCTGACCTAACAGTTTTTCTAAATTACTGAATCCAAGAACCACCAAAACGTATTTTTTTGCAATAGATCAAAAAGAACCCCAGAAGACCATCTTGAATCATTGTTTAACATTTAGCTGGGAGGTTATTTAATAAGTCGTTTCTTAGCTGGAGAGAAAACTAGTGATTCCATTACCAAATCATTCAGTGCTACTGTTAAAAACATATGAATAGTCAGTTGAGTTTTGTAACAGGTGGCAGGAACTGAGAGGCCCTGACATGGTTTGTCTTGTGTCTTACAGCCTACTGGTGGTCTGCCACAGGTAAAGTAACTGGTCTAGGATTTAAACTGTGAAGCTTATGTGTCGATCTTAAGAAGCATTTAGTAGACCTATTTATGCAAATGTGTTTAATAAAAAGAGTTTATTCTGAAAATAATTTTTAGAGGCTGACTTGAATGTGCCAGCTTTCTTTGTGATGGACAAAGGAAGACAGATCTTGTTGGTGGAGGAGACTTTTAAAAAATTATGGTTTTCACTATTTCTGCAATGTAAGTAAAGTTATGTCTGTTTATTGAGCTATTAATTTAACAATAGGGAGAGATGAAAATGAAGTAGTTTAAAGAAGATGCTTTGTGGTGGGCATGCTCTTGGAAGCTCCAGAATATTCAACTTTTAAGGCACCTGATGTAGCACTAAAAGGGAAGCTTTAAGGGACTGTGATTGATAACATCTAAAATGGTTTTTTTATTGATATCTTAAAGGAATTCGGACTATTTTCTTTCAGTCAGTGCCAGAAAAGGAGGCTTCAGTAGTTCTGGTATTTCTGGGGATATGAGTGAGGCAGAAATGCATGTTATAGTGCAAAACCATTTATTTGTTTAGTTCTATCTCCTAATTTTCCTCAGCAAGACATATGAAAAGTTGTTTAGGTGTAGCCAGGCTACTATAAGGAAATTATCTATCAGAACTGATTTGCATAACGCATACTTTCAAGAAGAAATTAACCTAGCAATGGAGATCTTACAGATTTCTTGCACCTGGCTGTTGAATTGGTGGTTACCTGGCAGAGTTGCCAAAGGAATAGGTTTTTTTTCTAATTGTAGGTATGCTTACTAGTGTTCTCCTAATATAATCATAAATTATACTTCCATAAGATCTTTCAACATTGCTTCGATTTCTCTGCTACTAAAAGTTCTTTTGCTTTCCCTTCCTTTTTTTTTACTGTCTGTGTTTAACTCAGTTCTGTTAAAGAAAATTGTTTCCTCTACTAAAATGTTGTAGGTCTGAACGGTAGTTGAGCACGAAACTGTTAAGGCTTGGCTATAGTTACATGAAATGGTGACCAAAAATTGCGTTCATAGGAAAAACTTGTAATTTGAGCTAATATAAGACTTCTTGAAAGCAATTTGCTGTTGATTTCCTTGCCCCTCCTTTCTCCTCCCAAGGCTGTTCGCCCCGCTCTGGGTAGTGTCATTTGTAGATTTCTAATTGGGAGAAAAATTGCGCTGCACTGTTCTTTGTTGATTAACAGCCAATTCATTTAGTGACACATTTCCCTGTTTTCTATCCTTTCCTTCTTCTGGCCTGTATGTTTTTCTCTTTTCATAAGCTTGCTTATTCCTGTGTGCTCCCTGCAGAGGGACCACAGGGCAAAGGGGTCTGGCTGTTCCCATACTTCCTACATGCTAGTTCTTTGCCAGAATCATCAGCATAAATGGGGAAGGTGCTACTGTGTGATGTCCTTGTCACGATCAAACTCCTCTGCTTGTGGAGGAGCGAACACTACAAGGCTGGGGGAGTAAAGATTGAAGTGATAGGGAAGGAATGATGAGAGATGTGGATCCACATCGAAAGAGTGAGTGAAAAATGCTTACACTTAAAGGTTATGTGGTTGGAACTTTCTGAGCAGGATATTGTAGGAAAGTCACTATCGTGTTTTACTTGCATGCCCCTGTTAAAATAGGAAAAAAGTCAGAACTCCTGGAGCCTGTAAGAATTTTTTTAGCTGGCTTGATTTTATAATATAAATTAATTAAACATATTTTTTCTTTCCTGAAGACTGTAAGACCTTATTTTGATGAGCTCTTGTGAAGCTGGTAAATATTGTCCTGGTTCAACAAATGAAAAAGTTTGAGGTCTGATTATTGGAGTTAGGATGCAGCCACCAGAAAACATGCTGTATGCTGTCCATTTGGCTTAAGGTGGTGTGCAGCGTTGTGCCAGTGGTTGAAAGCTTGGTCATGCACTTCCTTTTTTCCACACCTTTGCAGCATTGTGTTAGCCACTTAATGTGATTTCATTAGAAGCTGGATTTGGAAACGGGCTGTTTATATCCCGTGTAAGCTATTCGGGTTTTTTTAGATGTTGGTGGCCTACAGTAATCTTGACACCAGCAGTTTGAGAAAGGACTGCTGGAAAGATTACCTTAATGTGCTAAATGAAGTGGGACAGTCTTGGATATGGATCAACATCTTTTAATCTAAAATAGTTAGATCTTTCAGTATACCAGATTTAAATATTTTGGGAATGTCTTCTCTGTTCTTTCCCTGGATCAGGGCTCAGGAAGTTTAAATGGCTTGACGGTCGTGATTTTGTAATGACTTCAGTACAAGACTGGAAGCAGTGTATTTTGCTTGATATATGATGTAGCTGGATTATTTTGGTCACTGTGTGAAATACTATATTTTCTTAGCAATATTGAATATCAAGATAAGTTTAATCAAGGTTAAACTTAAGCTATGGCTTGTCTTCCTTTTCAGGTCTATTTAGTATAATTTGAATGACAGAAGCCTCTAGAGAGGTTTGGGTTTTGGCTTTTTTTTAAAAAAAAAAAAAGATTCAGGTGTATCTAAGAATAAAATCCACATCTTTCATGCGAAGTAATTTTTGGAGTGACTTTTATTAAACAGGACGTTTTATGTAACTTTCTAAATGTGTAACTAGAAAATTTTAATTTGGTAACTATACTTTATTAGGCCTTTTCCCCATATAGAAAAACCATTAAAATATTTTACATAATGCTTTCAGATTTTGGGTACTGTAGCTACAAGAATGTTGTTACTTTAGTTGCTCAGGCAAACTATGTAGATGGTGCAAAACAAGCTGGAGACTATATCTGATGTGCTTCTAACTTGACAGTCTGTTGGCCCTGCTATTGATACTCTGTTCCACAATTAAGGAAGAATTCCTAGTGATATAAATAATAATATTTAATTGTGCTACAGAAGTCTCAGAAGCCCTTTAAATACCTTGGATTAAAGGACAGCATTGCTTGTGAACTGCCAACAGAAGTCTTGGCTACCAAGTTGTAAACAGGTTTTGCCAGTTAATACACTCAGGTGAATATTTGTGAAGTCTGTGTTGATGGACATTTTTAAGCAAACTGTTAAGGCAGAGAACCGGAACTCCCCCCGTAAGCTGATGCCGTGCCTATTTTAAAAAGCTTATGCAGTCAGCTTGAAGTTCACAAACACTTTATATCATCATCTAGGTTAGATAAAATAGGAATTAAAAACGGTAGCAAGACATTTGTTAAAGACCTTCCGTCAGAATTTGAGAAGGGCGGTCAGGAGGAGTTGGGGTAACAGATAGGAAGCTAAGAGATGAAGGCTGGGATTGATATGTTTCTGGGAAGAAACGCAGGTGCTGGAAGAGTGAATTCTCACAAGAATTTAATCTTAGGTTCATCTTCTAATGCTGTGGAACTTCTTTTCTTCCTCCAGTATATTTGTGACAAATATGAAGTCTTTTTATTCTTTATTTTAAGTAGCTGGAAACTTTCAGAAGGAAGAACTTGGCCACAGAACTCTCTTTGTATCTCCTCTCAGTTTTCACCCTGTGAATAACTCCACTGTGTACATTTATCAAGTGTTTGCTTTGGTGTTTTTTTTTTTTTTGTAATAGGTAGTAAAAGACTAAACAACTGTTGTTTCACTGCTGACTCTATAGATGGATTCTAAATAGCATCACTGAATTTTGAGAAGTCATTTGAATTCCTTCAGCTCAGTGACACTATGGCTAGCAGAGAGGACTTTGAAAGGAGATGTTTTTAAGTTAACTCCACGGATATGACTCTAGGTGTGAGCTTGTGAAGGAGAACTTCTCATGTACTCTGGGCATGATAAGTGAGCAGCTTTTTCAGAGTTGTGCATGTAATGAAGTTCCCTTGGGGAAGCCTAATTTAGTATTGAGCCACTGCTTAACTGGCTTAGCGCCTTGGCATCTGTGCAGTCATGGGTGAATATTATTGATACCACGGAAGGAGTGCTTCACAGATTTCTCAGATAAAAGCTTAATTGCCTGTAGGTCTAATAACAATAGGGGAAAAAACATGATAAATAGGAGAGCTTCTAAATAATGATGATTAAAAATGCCACATCAGTAAATAGACTTAATTTTTATATTTTGCTTAAGTAGACTGTCTTAGCATGTTCTTCATAGGGATATCTAGCAAAATATCTATTTCTTAAACTTCCAGGGATTTTTATTAAAATGGTGTTAGTTTACTTGAAGTATTTTATTCAAAATGCTAAGTTTCCTTGTTTTAGTAGTAAGATTAAAGCATTTGCATTCAGTACTGCTGGTGTTAGTTTTTTATTTCAGACCACGCATTGAAAAAATTAGATTAGTGACAAATGTAACTTATAAAATATGAGATGTTATGTTTGAATTGTGTAGTCTTGAATGTTAGAGTGCAACTCTAGTGTCGGTGCATATAAGTTTGCCGGAGTTCAATTCTAAAATACTCTCTTTCAAGAGGCCTGGAAAAAAATAAACAGTGAGCTAGAAGATGACCAAAATTCTCTTTCTTGGTGTGAAAGCAAAAAAGTCCCATGAGTAAAAAGGACTAAAATTGAGGGGAAGTAGATGGTAGTTGTTAAAGATGTAGGTAGTGCATGCAATGATGTAGTAGTACCGTAATACTAGGCGTCAGAGCAGCTAAAGGTTCCAGAAAATTGGGATGAATTTGAGTGAGAGTGTGGGTGGCTTTTAGCAGTAGTTTTATCTTGACTACTTTCTCAGAGGTATTGTTTAACATCTGTGCAGCGTCATAAATATTTTGTGAAGTCAATCTGTGTTACCCAGCATCTCACAAAGAGCAGTTAAAACACTTATATTAAAATTAAAAGCGTTCTTTGATTTGTAGTTTGTGTTACAGGCTGGTGTACAGACATTTTTGTGTTATGTGCTGCCTTTAAGGTTTGCAAGCAGTAAATTTTTGGGAGTCTAGCCTATAAAGAAAAGGGATGCGAGGTAGCAAAAGTGGGTAGCCTTTCATTCTGTGGGCAAATTGTGTATACGTGCACAGTTGGGTTAGTCTTTGGGGAATGGATGCAGTATTTTTACTGTGCCTTGGACTAGGATGTCAAGATTCTTGATTGTAAGCCTCCAGAGCAACTGGTAATTATTACTGGAAGTCACTGGGGCACTGCAGGGTTGCATCTACTTAATTAATTTTGGGACGTGTGTACCCTGTGAATACCAGTAATTTTTCTGATGGTGCTTTGCCTGTACTTTTATGCTTGCTTCTATGTACTTTTACAAGTTATGAAAACGTATAGCTCTTCAGAAGAGCTGTTTTTCATTGTATTGCTAATTTCAGCAGTTAATAATCTTTGATTTCTGACAGGATGGAGGAATCTTTCTAGCAAGTGCTAAACTTTTACCGGAAATAATGCTGACATCTGCAAGTAAGATTTTGGATACTTCTTCAAACATCTGACATATGATTATTTATAAGTTACCGTGACTGGGGTTGGAATTCTGATTTACTGTTTTGCGTACCCTTCTATTAAGTTGCAGCTGAAGTGCTAGATGTTTTTATGCAATGCTAAATGTTAAACATTTGCATTCTTTCACATAAGTATAAGAAACGAGTCTTCCTGCCCTGAAGAACTTGAAGTATTGTATCTTTTTAATTGCATTTGAATATTGCTTTATATAACCAACTCCTGAATGGACATCACCTCAACATTAAGATTTAAGTATTTTCTCTGATGCTGGTCACATAAAAAAGACTGTTTCAAGATTTTGGAATATTCCATAGCAGTGCAAACCTTAATTGAAAGCAGTGTGGTATTTTCCTGTGGTTTGCTATGTTACGTTTTGGTTTTCTTTGATGGGGAAGTCTAGGATCAAGATAACTGGAAGACTTCAGAAATTTGCAGTGCACCTTTTTCAGAAAATAAATTCCTAATTTGCTGGCAACTCTAAGCACTGATTCAGACCAGAAGCTGGTAAAGCCCAGAAGACCTGTTTAATGTTTTGTACAGTTCTTGATGTTTTAATTATAATGGTTTTGATCCTTCTGTATTGGATCACAGTGTTGGTAGGGCCTATTTTCAAACTATATGATTCATCTTTCTTTATTGAATTCTTCATGAATCCTCAAGTGTCACACTCTAAACCAGAGTTTGTTAAAATATCTCAATATAATAGCTGACAGCTGTAAGTTCTGATGAAGTTAGTTTCCTTTTGAAAAAAAAATAGAACTAAATATTAAGATTAGTGTTAACTATCGGTGGAGGTTAAGAATACTGGAACACAGTCCCTTATTCTTTTGATTTACACATTTTTGTCTTATATCATTGCCTCCTTGTTTTCTGTTTTTACCAGTTCATGAAACCAAATCACATTTTTAACAACCTTTTTTGTTTTCAGAATGTCTATTGCACGCTCCCTTGTAGTGTTCTTCAGCCTCTTGTGATTCTTAATGTCATTTTATTGTCATCTTTGACTTTTTGCTGTACTGTTTCCATTTTCTCCTTTCTTGTTGCCCAAATATAGGACACATCTCCCTTCTTTCTTTCTCAGATTTCCGTTTTTCATGCTAAGTGGTGTTAAACTGTTTATAAGTTTCTCAAATGGGAAGAAGGGCTGGTGACAGCATCTGTTTATGCAACCTGTTTCTGTGTTTTTACACTGTTTGATCAAGTCACCTATACTGATCCATGTGATTTTCCTGAAACTAGGTTTTAAGTCATGGTACAGCTGATGTGAATTGACAGTATTCTCCAAACTGGCACTTAAACTTCCCAACTCAAGGATGTTTCTCTTCTGAACCACTAGACAGTAGAGCTGCATTGGATATTTTTCCTCTAATGCCTTCTAGGATCCATTTACGAATATCTATGCAACTGTTCCCAAAGCCTTAACCTTTGCAGTTAACTCGTTACTAAATGCACTGTTAAAAGCTTAAAACTTCAGATAATCAGTTAATAGAGAAAGATGCACTGGCCACATTGTTCTGGACTATTTCCAGCCTTTCTATGAAAGAGGAATTATGTGCAGTTGCAGTATAGTCTTGTACAGCAAGTAGTATAATACTGTTGTATGGTGCTGTATTATCTGTAATCTTCATTTCTAGAATGTATCTTTGCTGTGTTCTTTTTCCTCTACAAATACAACTTGCAAGACTAACAACTAAATACAACTTGGCTATGTCTAACCCCCCTGTGAAAAATAGAAGCATTTTAAAACTTTTCTAAATGATGCTTATCTTCCATTCTTCTCTTGCCCAGGTTGGTGAGCAGTTTGTGGTGAAGGAACTTTTCAAGTTACATTGGGAACAAATACATTAGTCTGTATGTTTGTCAGTTGCTCCATTAATTTTCAGATATGTTCTCATCTTTCATATTTGCCTCAGCCCAACGCATATGTGAGATATATCTGATCAGTCACAAGCACGCCTGTAACCATTTCTTGAAGAAGTTAGGGAGGTGGTTTGTTTCCCTTCCTGGGTGTGTTTTTTGACCACCATAGCTGCTTTTGGAACATCCTGTGCCAAGAGAAGTAGTATTACTCCTTTCTAATGCTTATAGTGTTGCTGAGGAATTAGTATGAAATCGATCTAATGATTATCGGTTTTGTTCCTGGCTGTGTAGTTAGGGCTTTCAGTGTTGCATCTGATCTTCTTAGTACAAGCAAAATCAGGAGGTTGAGAAACTTTAGAAAATTAGGCCACCCTTAGTTTGACTTTTTTTTTTTAATTAGTGTCCCAAATCATGTTTTTAAGAGGTAGATTTTGATTCTACAAGTGTTGATAACACTTGCCCTTAGCTTTTTGAAAATTACTTCAAAACAAGTTTATATTTACAAGCCTGGTTAGCAAATACCTTTAAGGGACAGTAATTTTCACGACATATTAAAGATGTTTAAAAAAATAATTCAAAGAAATGAGATGTCATCAGTCCAGTGGCAAGAGTGCTTGACTGAAAGTACTATAATGAATATAAGTATTTTTTGACTGTTTCTGTTAGTTTTGGAGGGAGATATTGAACTACCAATTAACTTGACACAAGTTTTTATTGGCATTGTTCTAGAGAGCTATTTGCTGAAGGTCCCAAAATCTTTTTGGTTTTATAATACCTGGCAGTGCTGAGAATTAAATTCTCATAATTGAAAGCAGCCTCATGAGATTATATCTATATGCAGCAAATTATATTTGAGTAAGGCTTTAGGTCAAATTAATATCTTCTTGTAAGGTAGCTGTCCCTATTTTTATGTAGGTCCACCAGTGATTAATTCCCAGTTTTGCTAGACCACTCTTACATTGATTTGTGTCAAGAGTGGAAGTTTTGTGGGAAGGTACTTTGGACAAAAAACCTGTTTTATTTCCAGATTATTGTGGAGAAAGGGAGAAGCTGAAATAGCTTTAATTATATACCAAATATAAAATATTTAAAATGAGTTTTTGATTCTTTCAGGATAGTTTTGTGTTTGTTTGGCAGATTATTTGATATTAGGTAATAGTTTAAGTATAATACTTCAAGTACTAGTAAAAACTGTGTGACTTTTCATAGTCCCTCCAGGTTCAGTGACACTTACATATTTTGACTTAATGTTGAGAATGAAGACCTGTTTTCTTTATTCTGTATGTTTCTTTATTTTTCCAAATCTGAAGTTGTTGTTCTTTTATGCAAGCACGTACACAATTTACTGTTTGCAACTGCTTGTGTTTTGTGTATTCATATTCACCAATTTGGTGAAAAAATTCCTTCCTATTAATGAAATAAGGTCAGTGAAGATCATAAATGACCAATACCCAATTTATATTCATCAATGTACTGAAGAACAAGATCAACATATGTTCTGCTTTTTGTTTCCTTCTAGTAGCTCATCAAGTGTAAGTTGGTGTTATTTCTTTGTTATTAAGATACTGACCTTTAACTCTAATCCCAAGATAACTTAGTCAACCTGTTTTTATTATAAGCTTTTGCACTAGACACTTATAAACAAAATCGAGCCTTTGAAATGCTTTAAAACTCCTGAATTCCACTTTTATTTTGCAAAAAGATTTATGTATTTCATCCCTATTCCTTGCAGTGTTCTCTGTATAGTTTTGTTTTCATTTTCACTAGTGTGGTCTTTGTCAGTGTAATAGCACAGTCATGAGGTGGATTGGCTGGGAGTCTTCATTGCAATTGCCTTTAAGGTTGGGAATGAAGGCTGCTGTGGTCCCTTCTTTAGCTAAGGGAATTTAATAAACTTCACTGAAGGGGCTTGTGTAGCAAACATTAAGAGGTTTAGTTGGTGAAAGCAATACATTAGCATAAGTGGAACAAATAAATCAGTGTTAAAAAATTTTGTCTTGTCCAGAAGCAATGGAGGACCAACCTGTCTCACCCCAAAGACTTTGTAATGTGAACTCTTAATTGCATCAGAACTTACTTTGATTTAGTGATGGCAGGATGTTTCAAATTACTCTGCTGAAGACTGAATTGTTTCAGAATGTTTCTGGGAAACTCCTTTCCTCAGCTTTTGAAGAGCTCTGATGATTTTCAAGAGGGGTGCAAACTTCAGAAATTCCAACTGTGTAGTGATTGCATAAATAGGCTGGGCTCTTGCCTCTCAGGAGTGGTAGCTGAGAACTGCCAAACATGAAATTGTCCCATGCACATAGGGAGTCATCTGTTAGCTCAAAAAGTGAACGCTCCTTTCACTCAAGTTCTATTTTCAGATTTCAGTGCTCGTGCAAGTTTTCACAATGAGAGATCTTGTTATGTTATATGAGAGTTTGTGGTTTCTCACACATATGAGATTTTTCTTTTCTTCAAATAATAATATTTATTTGTTTTCTGAATATGGCATAATCTTTTCTCTGCCTCACCTTGTTTTAAAAACTGAACTGTTTGCCTCTAGCACTGCTAATTATCTCTAACTGACTTTGCTAACTCCTTCAGCCAGGTTGTTAAATTGAACAGAAAACTTGAAATAGTCACACATTACAAATGCAACAATGGTTTCTTGTCATGTTGACATAAACTGTGTTAGACAACTTCTGGGGATAGACACATCTAGGGAATGACTTTATCAGTGCTAACTGTACACTCTGACTTAGTGACTCCTTTTCCTGTCCTTATTCAGGAAAAGGGTTTTGAAATAAAACTATTTTCCATCTGTGAACATGCTGTCTTCTTATGCAGTTTCACAATCTGTTTTCTTTGGTGTTTCTACTGTGCCCTTATGTCTCATCCTGTCTTAGGTGATAGGTTTTCTTCTTGAAGACATTTTTAGTTTATCTGCAGATGGGTAAAAAGAGTGTTGTGTATGTATGTATGTATAGATATGTGAATAAACCAAGTACTGTATTGTACCTTCAAGGTCATGCAAGTTTAGATTTCTGCTGAATTGTAACTGAATTGATTTCTGCAATTGTAACTGAGTTTATGTAGGAAAAGCTATGGCATTTATATATACAAATATAAATTATATCCCTGCTGTCAGTGGACAGAATTTACAGGTTGCTTATTGGTCCTAAACACTTGAAATTCAAAACATAAACATTTAAAATGATTGTATGTTCTGTTTGATTGGAGATGTTTTATTTCTATCTTTCCTTTAATATTAATGAAGCAAAAGGGCATACTAAAGGTAAAGGGATGAACCTCTGATAATTGTACTATTGATTCCTTTAGTTTTGCTGTCTGGTAGAGGCTTTGGCAACAGTAGCTACCTCTAATTTCAGCTCCACTTCTTGCTTCATTGGTGTAGGGCTTCCCTGTGATATCCTGGAATAGCTTGACTGTGATGGCCTTAAGCCATTAATGCCTCATTTTGGAGGGGACCTGTGGACAGTGGAGGATTTAAATAAAGCATAGCAGAAGTAACTGGCCAACTGCCAACCAAAGGACAAGTGGCTTCCCTTAAAATGACTGACAGAGCTTGAGCAGAGCCGTGACTGGATTAGATGGTGACTAAGGAATAAACTGCAGGCTTTTCCTAAGACTTGTACAGTCTCTCTTGCTTCCTACATCCTCAGGGAGGATGTGATAGAACTTGATGTGCATCTGAAAAGGAGGAATCTTTTAAAGAATTGTCATGCCTCTTGTTATGAACAGATTGTATAAGTTTATCCAAAATAAGTTTTTTGTAATCAGACTTTTTATTTTTTGAATTGTAGCAAAGGGAATTATAACACTTGTTCTATGTACTTGCAAAGAACAACAATGCCAGAATGCTGTAACAGCTTTAACCTGACTTGATCTCTACTGTAATCCCAAATCCAGCAATCCCCTTTGCCTTGGTTCATTATCTCTGATGTCTGCAATTTAAATGCCATGTTCAAGAATTAGCTATTAATCTTTTTTTGAGTTCCTCCAATACTGAAGGTCACAAAGTGTTTTCTTTAGAGCCAAGATTAACAAATTTAGGCTACTTTGGGGATAACATATTTACAACTTCAAATTTTCTCCTTCCAAAGGTAAATTAAAACAAGCTGTGGATGTTGTGTTGTGTGGTTTGTTTTTTTTATTTTTTCCCCAGCAGTGCACTTTTCTGCCTACACTCATGTACTCTGGGCATGGATGAGTGCTTTAGGCTTCCTTGATGTGTTACTATTGATTAACATTCAGGTGAGATACTGAGTTAGACCATGAACAGCAGCTCTAAGACCTGTCCCTTGTACCTTTGTAGTTTCACCTTTGAGTTAACAGCACACATGAAAACTTGAGCACTGATACAAATTCAATGATTTATCATAATTCTAGTAAACCTTGCAATAACTGTAACAAAATATTAGGCAAAACGTTAAGGTAGCTTCAGGGGACATGATTACACTCATCAGCTGGTACAGAGGAGAGCATAGTCCCCACTTAAGTCCCAAAGTGGACAACCAAAGTTGCAGGTGCAATGGAAGAGTATGTTGGCAGCCTTATGTCCTTGGTCCTCAACAACTAGGTGGAACTATAACAGAGATGCTGAGGAGTTATGGATGTATTATGCTAGGTAGTTGTACCCTCTTGAAAATTGTGGCTGCCAGAAAATGGAAAAATGCCTCTCATCTCCTGGGAGGAAACCAGGAATTGACAGCAACGTGTTAACTAAATGTAACTGTAAGGGTGTTTTTATCCCAAGTGCAACTTGTCCTTTTTCTCTAGTGATTTTAGTTTTAAAGATGAAATATTAGACTTTCTAAAGTGTATAACACTCAGTTATTACACTACCTGAGTCATTGAAAACATGCTTTTCAGGTTTTTTTAACTTTTGCAGAACCATATAATATTTGTGTATATGAATAAAAAGTAGAGGAGAACACGTTAGCAATCCCATGGCGAATTTAGAGTTGAAAAATATGTACATGTTTGCATTAAGGTGCAAGAATTAGATGATAGGAGTTTTCAGTTTCTGTTAAATTTTTTTAAGGAACAAATTTAGTAGCTTAAACATGAGAAATTTCAAGAATTAGGCTGTAGCTGAGTCAAGTTAAAAATAATTGGAGAAATTCCTAGATAAAATCAGCCCTTCTACTAGAATAAATAGCCTTTCTGCAGGGTTGGGTTTTTTCCTTATACTTTGTGGATTATGACCAACAGTCATAGTTGGGAAAGCAAAACATGTCCCCAAAACACCTGGAATAACTTAAAAACATGTTTGTGTGTTTAATATTTAGGGTGCCTCCTAAATCTTGGTGGATGCTGAATACAATCCTTTACTATGTATACCTGCAGAACTTTTAACAGCTCATAGGAAGTACTAAATAAATAGTGAGATTTAAGGTAAATACGTTAATTTCCTAGTTTGTTTCTTTAGATGCATCATGTGTTCAAAGGTCCCATAGAAAATACTATAATATTTTGCTGTAGCATACACCTTATACTTGAGTACTCGAGGCTGTGGCAGGCTGAGAGTTGCCCCCCAAGCCCACACTGAACCAACAGATGCAGATTTCTGAGTATAATCTGTGCACGGTGTTCTGCTTCTCTGTTCACAGAAAGGGTCATTGGGCACTGGCACAGGCTACCCAGGGAGGGGGTTGAGTCCCCTTCCCTGGAGGTGTTTAAGGGACAGATGGACGAGGTGCTAAGGGACATGGTTTAGTGATTGGTAGGAATGGTCAGACTCGATGATCTGGTGGGTCTCTTCCTGGTTATTCTATGATTCTGTTTCTGGTTGACTGAAAAGTTAAAGGAACAAATGGTGGATGCTCTTCTGTGACAATACTGTTTATTCTTTTGCTAACATTACATTGCAAGATTTCTTTGGTAAAGACCACGTTCTTTGTTCAATATATGATGACAATTCTAGCTGTTAGAGTATTGTTAATAATAAAAACTTTTGATTTGAATGAAAGCTTTACTTGAAGAGTGGAAGAGCATGACTCTGAAACCCCAACTGAATGCCTGAGTCCTTCGCATTTATGGTCTGTGCTGCATACTTGGTGCCGTTATTATTGCTTCTAGGTTTTTCTTCCTTGGGTTTTCTTTTGTGTTTTTTGTTTGTTTGTTTTGGTTTTTTTGTTTTATTTTCCAGTAATCCTTTGCTTTGCAGAATGACCTGTAAGAATTCCTTGCTCACTTGTGTCCTTCCTCCTTTGTAGACAACTGAATGTTCACACCAGGGGCTAACAGTGTGCCCACATTTGACAGTCTAAATACAAGAAGGGAAATGAGATGGCGTCCAACTCTCAGGTCCTCTGTTGAACTTTTGGAAAGACAGTGATAGGTATAAAATATTTGGTGGGAGTCTCCCATAGATTTGGTTACAAACATGAGTGGGGCTTAAGCAGAGCTGAGGTTGTGAAAATTGTGTAATAGTGAAGGTTCAATAAATTGTCATCTCTGTTGGATTCAGCTTGGAAGCATTGCATCTTAAATTGCTGTCATAGTCTCTTAGGTTCAGGATTAGAGAGGCAAGGAATTAGGCAGCCCCTGAGAACAGTGAGGATTTGGTGGTGGTGTTTTGCAGAATCAAACTCTATAACTCAGTTAAGGGTTATAAAGTAGGTATGTGTTTATTTGCTGGCAGGTGTGAGGGGGTCATCCACTTAGCTTGTGCACCATATTGTCTAACAAGCAGATAATTGTGTAAAAAAATACATATTCATAATCTTTCCCTGCTTCTTATTGTAATTAGTTCTAGAAGGATCTTCTAAGGCTTGCACCTGCAGCAGTGTCTCCCAGTGATCGTGGGCCAGGGTATCAGGGATGAAGTAGCTCTTCTTCCTCTAGGTGAACTTCTGGCCTTAATCTGTGTGCAGGTGCAGTCCCTTTCTGGTTATACTTCAAACCGCAAAGCAGTGTAAAGCCAGTTTTCTGCTTAAGGCTGCTGACGTTTCCATTCCAGCTCCTTCTTATCAGCAGATGTTTGCATACCTGCATTTTCTTCAGACGACCCAGTATTTTCAAGGCCTATGTTAATGGGGTGGATTTTAAATTCTTGGTTAACAGTGTGGATTGCATAGTGAACTAAGTTTCTTCCCTCATATTTTATGTGTTTG
Source organism: Piaya cayana (assembly GCA_013389865.1). Classification (NCBI taxonomy): domain Eukaryota; kingdom Metazoa; phylum Chordata; class Aves; order Cuculiformes; family Coccyzidae; genus Piaya; species Piaya cayana. Next base: position 764,802 of record WAAB01021043.1, on the reverse strand, counting down.
TTTATCATTGGCCTGGAAAAATGAGGAATTAGGAAGTGTGGTACAGCACTGCTAGAAGGTATTTAATTTTGGAATTTACTGAGTGTGAGACAGGTGTCAGGCATTTTTATTTCTTCAGTTCCCTCTCTGGGCCATGATCTTAGAAACTAGCTTGACAATTTGAGAATCTCACTGCTCTTAAGTTGCTTGAACTGATACATATATTCTAACTTAGAGCTCTTGGCTTGCTTAATTCTCCATCACCATATCTGACTCAATATTAGTACTACCATAAGGACTTCAGAGGCAGGTATATTAATTTAGTATTTGAGTAGAATTCTTGTGATGGAGAACTGGAGTTGCATTCTCTGTGCCTGGAATAGTTTTATGGAAAGGGAGTATTTAGTAGTCGCTTTGCATAAGTAAAAGTCACCAAATAGTTATAAATGTTAGTTCCTAAATTTTGATTGTTAGTCTGCACTATTAACTCGTAAATTGTGTCCATTCTTGTTTTGGGTATCTGTGTTGTGATATCCCATTTTTATGTAGATTTCTTTCAGTGGCTGCAGTGAAAAGCCTCAGAAGTGACTTAATTACTCCCAAGTCAAACACAAATGCCAGACTCTAGCAAACTTATCTGTAAGTCTCCATTACAAGTTTCCTACAATAGTGTGCAAGTAGATATTCCTGTTAAAGATACTGGAAGATAATGAGAAGCTTTATTGATTCACAGGCTCCTCTCAGACCAAGATATAACTTCACTATATTGAGTAGTCTGTTTGAGGGTGTTTTGTTTTTTCTAATCAGAAATAACCAAATAAACCATATTTGTTGTGGTGTCTACAGAAACTTTAGGAATGTCTTTTCATCTGGTAAGCATCTTCTAGGCTTTAATCGCTCCAGCAAGTTACATATGAAGTATACAAGTGACAGTCGGTGTGATCTCGTGTATGATTCTGACCACCAGTTAATTCAGAAATTCAAATATTAAAGTGGCTTAAGGCCTGTGGGCTTTGTCTGGAATTCATTTTAACAAACATGTAAACCACTGTGGATGTGTCTGTGTCACGTGTTCTATTCATGTAAAAGTTTTTGCAGCCTTAATAACAAACACCATCCTTTTTAGTTTGCCAACTTGCCTGGTGGTTGTGATGAAGAATACAGTGCCAGCCTATGAGAGCCAAAGCCTAGTAACTTGTTAAACAGGCAACTTAAAAACAAACAAACAAATCTTCTCTTCACCAAGCTGGTATAGTTCTCCATTGTTAAAGCTTTGTGAAAATGGCTCTGCGTGGAAAATGAGCTCAGAGGAGGATGAGGAGAAGGAAGAATGCTCTGCAGCAGGTAAATTTTGTTTATGATTTATTTTGGTGCTTTGGAGAAGAGTGAGAAAAGATGGAGCAGCAGTTTGTTTGTGGACGAGGAAGAAGTCTTTTGCATAGGCTCTTCTTTTAATGCTAGCTGCTAGCCTCTGCCATCTTTTTTAACATTCCTTTTCTAGTTGTAGTAGTAGATGATCAAAGACTGCTTTTTGTGTAACTTGAGAATTAAAATTGGTTATCTTGATAATCTCTAGTTCTGATCCTAGCTGACATGGCTTTGTTACCTGTTTCACTTGCACAGACAATTTCTTTCATGTGGTAACAAAGATAATTAGTAAAGTAGAAGGTTCAGGAGCAAATGCAGAAAGCGCAACGTGCAGTATCTTTACAATACCCCATGAGGTGCCCACACGAAACACCAATGCAGAAACACTAATTCTGTTTCTCTGGGAAGCTTTGGTGCATTGGTCTAACAGCTAACTGTAGCATCAAGGCATTACAGGTTTAAGGCTATTTGTAACAATGGTGAACTTACTGCACTTCTTCGTGTGTTGCCACAGGAGTCACAGTAAATCTCACACAACTACATCTGTACCTGTACTAAACAGCTCTTAGGAGACCACTTCTGCTTCTTGCTTTAATTCATCATCTGGCTATGGAACAAAAAAAGCATCAAAACAAACTAATTTTTAAACTGTTGCAGGAGTTCATTAGTATTTGCAGTTCCTCACACACCACCTTTTGAAGACTACATTTAAGATGAATCTTAAGCTAACGTTGTGGCTTGCTGGCATTTAGATGCATTTTCTGCATTTATAAAAGCAGAAAACTAATTGAAAGCTAACTTTGGAATTAAGTCTCTGAACAATTTACAAATAAAGTACATTGTCCAGGAAAGTAACGTACAATTAAACAGATCTAGAAAGGGTAGTCTGTACTTCTATATGCTGAAGAACTGTTTTGCAGTCTGTCGTACTGTGTACAAGCTGTTTTGTATAAATAAGTTCAACCAAGAATTTAGATTCTGTTGCTAGTTTTGCTAATTGTAGATTTCCTTTTTTATTTTTCATCCACAGCTCTTCATGTCTTTCACTAAGAGCAAACCTGTCAAGATAATTGCCCTTAACTATCCTACCTTGGAGGAGTATGTACAAAACTGATCTTAAGAAGAAAGCATGATTAGTATTTGAAGTAACTGCCAAAGAAAGAGAAATCGAGAAACACATCTCTTTGGATAAACTACAGAAGAATAAAGACTAAAGTCCGTTAATAGGTTATCCCTAATCAGTAAAAAGGCGCAGCTGCTGAAAGGAGGAAAAAAGAATAATTAGTAGAGAATAAAATTCCAAAGAACATTTTTAATCTTAAGGGAACAAACTACATCATGTAAACTTCTGAAATACTTCATAATGACATGTTTTGACTTCTCTCTAGTAAACTGGTACTTCTGCAGTATTCACAGTTTGGTCAGCTTTTTATTAGTAGACTCTGGACTGTTCCTTGATCTGTAATTGTTTCTGCCTATAAATCATGATTTTGCTGCTGCTCAAGGAGGAATTAACTTCTAGGGATCTCACAGCATTCAAGAAAATTTCAAGACTATTCTAAAAGGATAAAGCTATTCAAAATAACCCTAGTATTCCAACCACTTATTCTGATTGTGTAACTCAAGAGAAGAGAGTTGAACTCCTGCAGTATGGTAGTAATGCATAGGTGCAGCTGAGGCAAGGATGTTTTATACTAGTCATAGGTGCATGTAAATCTGTTGCGGAGTGTTGATGCTGTACAAGCTGCAATTCTTAAACCATGTACGACTCTTGTAAATGTGTGAACGTGGTGTATACAAGAGGATACTCTCACTTCATGTGGGGCAAGCTAAAAGTGTATCTGGCAGGAATTACTAATATTATAATGAATTTGAGTTGGAAGTCTTAAAAGTTATATCAGAACCTTGTAGCTCTAAACATTTATTTGTATAAATCGGTTTCTCAGCGTTAGAGGTGAGATGATGTGCTGTTTGGAGTTTTTACAGTTACTTCTGTTTTTATGAATTAATATCATTACCGTAAAACTATAACATAAAATATGTGTCAATGCAGTGTTACATTGCTGAATGAGGTTTGTAATTATGATCTTTTGTTGTGACTGAAATTTTCTATTAGTACATCTGATCACAAATTATTATTTACCAGCATTCTTTAGAATGATTTCTAGTTTTGGTGTTAAAGTTTGGTATTTCTTTGCATTAAAACTGTACCGATGAAAATGTGTACCTGACTATTTTTTCCTCTTTTCTTGAAGTACTTGTGATATTTTGAAGCCTCATAGCTTTGATTCCCTCCCTATTTTTATTTTTTTTTTCATAATGCATTAATGTAGCGCTAGACCTTCCATCTTACTACCCACCTATTCTTAAACAGCAGGGAAATAACCTGTTTAGCCACTTGTGTTTCAGGACTTGTATCTTAAGTAGTGTGTACACATACCAGTTGTATTTGGGGACAAGTGACCTTTTTGTCCTGCTTTCCATAATATGATGAAAAATGCCTCCCCCTAAGACCAAATCATTAATCATCATTTCTCAGTATGAAGCCTTTGGTATGGAGGAACGCCTTTGTGTTTGTCCAGGTCACAGCTGTGCAACTGGGAATCTTGGCATGATTAACTTGAACATTTATTTGTACCAAAAAAAAAAAAAGGATTAAAACCTTTTTAAAACTTACACTCTTGGATTCTCCTGTGATGATGAACATTCAGCACATCAATAACAGGTAACTACTAATGCCTTATTTAAATACTCTGTAGCAAATAGTGACTAATGTACTTTTTACATTATCATTCAATAGATGTTTCTATTTTTTTGTAGATATTCAAGTTCCAGTCCTGGATTGGTAAGTATTAACACTTTTTTAGCAAAACCTGTTCCACAGAAAAACTGAGCTGAAGTTTGTTCCCTTTTTTCTCTCCTCTCCAAACGTTTTGTAGGCTACTTCATATAGATAACCTGATTATGTTTAGTATGTGCATCTAGATGCACAGTAATACCCTTTATAAACATTATACTTTGTTCATGAACGGAGATGTTATTCTGATTTTTATTCAATTTTTCTGGCTCAGTTTTCAGAAGCATTTTATGCTTCTTTAGACAAATTGATTTCAGTAGCCTGTACTAGAAGTTAACTTCCTCCAAACACATGGACAAGGATATAAGTGCCTAGACTAGAACAGTCTTCTGGTGTAGTTATGATTGTATATTTGTATGTGCATAAGTGCACCGGTTTTAATTCAACTTTCTCCTTTAATTTGCAGACTTCCAGTCTGGTGTTTCTCTTGCCTCTTCACGACCTCATGTCTTGAGCAGCCTAACTGGATCCCCTGGTTCCTGTTTCTTCTTTGTTTCAAAATTCTACTTTCCCCCATGTTAAATCCCCTACCCTTTTATATTCTTTTAAATATACTAGACTTTTACTGTTTATTTTGTTCTTCACTGTTTTTTCAAAGACTTTGGGTTCCATGTAAGATTTTCCGTGTGGCACTTTTCTCCTAGATTCCCTGCCCCAGTGGAATAAGTTTCTCTTGTAGAATGTATCACTTGTGCTTTTGAGGTTTTGGCGACCTGATGGCCCTTGTCTGTGTTTCCCTTTTGCTACTTTATCTTGCTATAAGTGGGCACTGCAGAAGAAGTTAAGGCTGTATCTTCTGCTGCTCTGCTTATAAAGCAAGTGTATTAGTTTCTTTCAAGAAGCTTGTGGATTGTGGGGGATAAGCAAAGTGTATGTGTTCTGGAGGTAAAAAAAAGCCCTGTCAAACAACACATCTCTCAGACATGTTTAGAGTCACAAGATGTTTGTTCTGCCCCTTTCTGACCTTATTAGGGAGTGCAATTGCATGCTTCCAGGCTAAATGTAGTTCTTATTTTTTTCCCTTCTGTCAAGTAATCTCTGTATTTCTGGTCAATTTCCTATCATTTTGAGGAGTCTTTCTGTGCAAGTGCTCAGCTGTGGAATCTCTTAGGCTCCACACTGTATGAGAATCACTGCTGAAAAGAATGTCTGAGACTAAGCTTAAATATGTTTTGTTTTCTTGTATAAAGCACTACCTTTTATTGCAAATGTTTGGTTATGAATCTCTTATTTGATTGCTTCTTTTGGTGACTGATTAAAAAATATTAAGCATGTGTGTATTGTGATTTTATGTGACTCAAAGTGAGGCATTTAGGAAGAAAATACCAACTTAATTTTAGCATCTTTTGATGTCCATGTTGTAGTAGTTGTGGATTTCAGTATGTGCAAGTTCAAAGTGGCTGTACCCTTGAAGTTTTAATTTTTCTGGCGATGATCATGCTGTAGTGTAGCAAGAATTTAAAAGCAGGAATGTATTAACATAGTACACAGTGATGTTTAAATGTAAAGCTATTATATCTTAATTTCTGGTCATGTAAACCACTTTTTCATCGTTCTTCCTGTGTGAATCCTTTTTGGGGGAGTGGGCAGGTGGCTGTGGGGAGAAAATATGTGGTGATTAGCTCACGCTAATATGGTAAGGTTTGCCATGGTTATTTATAAGGTCATGTCTGTTTCTGCTTAGAAAATAAAATGGTAAAGCAGATTATGTGAAATCTTGACATTAACTATTCTAACTTGAAAAGTAGCATTTGCACAACAAACAAGTAGTGTGAGTTTGGTTTTTGGAGTTTAGAATATGGAACTGATGTTCTTATATGGGCTGCTGATATTTTCATGGGAATTATCATCAGAGGAGTCACCTGGATGATTTTACATGTCTTTCTGTGTTGGTAAAACAGACCTATCCCAATAAAACTCTTTCCCTGGCAGTTGGGTTTAATCTCTGTGTTTGTGTGTGTGTGTGTGTGTATAGATACATATTTTTTTTTAATGACTGTTAACTTGTATTGCCAGAGATCTTCACAATGATGAAACTTTAAATAGTTCCTCTAAGCTAACTTGGGAATGATTGCAACTTTGTTCTTTATTTTTGTTTCAGGGAAATGAGGCAAGCTACCCTTTGGAAATGTGCTCGCACTGTAAGTTGTCTAATTGCTACTTTGTTTTATTGTGTTAATTTTATTTGCAGATCCATACATACAACTTTCATGCATGAATTTACTGCTTGAAAAGTTACGCGGGTTACATCTAACTAAAAAAGTAAAATTAAAAGGTGAAAATTTGAAATAATTAGCTTTTGCTGTTAGATTGTAAAATAAAAAAATCAGTCCATCTTTAAAAAAAATCGCTTATATTTTTAAAAAAACATTCTCCTTAGAATATGAAACAAACTTATGGTCAATTTGATGTCTGTACAGGGAAGGATTATAACTGGTAGCTCTACTGGTGGGACTTTTCTGTGAGTCCCAGTGCTGGTTCCTCAGAGCTGCGGAACAGCTTGTGGTGCAGTATGTGCTATGTTAGGAGCGAAGTGTATTGCCTAAGCTGTCTTTGCACCTTCAGGGGAAAGAGATTGAGGCTGAAAGAACTTTTTTTGACTCTGTATGCATGCTGCCAAACATTTAGGTGAGAAACCACTTGGTGTTATTTGCTTTTAGCCACATGAGCATAAAATCCATTCCTCCCTCATGGGGTTAGTCTACCCCGAAAAAATAAAGTATTTCTTGCCTAAAGCTGACAAAAGTATCCCTGTGGTATTATGCTAAGCATACTTACTTAAAACTGCTTTTTTCCTTGAATGTTTTTCTTACACGCTGTGTCATGTGTCAACCTGTGTATATATAGACTGCTTAAGAAAGTTCCCCTTCTTCAGTAAATCAGATCTGGTTCTTAAACAGGTTAATAAATTCTTCAAGATGGGGACTGTCTTTTAGGCTGCTTTCATAATGCTGCTGGTCATAACTGAACTCCAGCTCTCATAAGTTAAACAGTAATACAAAATAATCATGGAGGAATCTCTAAATAAATTTTTCAGATAATTGAGGGGTTTGCTAGTAATTTGCAAATCCTCTTCTCAATGTATGTTTCCACATGAATTATAATTTGAATCATTGGTTTGCAATCACTTGAGAATCTTATCCACAGCACCACATTGCTGTATTGTGTTCAGTGTGTGTTTTGTTAAACATGGATATGTGGGTGGAAGTTTCATATTTGCTGGAGACTTCATTAGTTTTTCTGGATTAGATGTAGTGATCTTGAGTTACTACTCCATTCGTCAGTTTTTCCTTAGGGGCAAACTGTCTTCTGAAGGTTATATTTTTTTTTTAACCTATATAGTCTCTGCCAGAGTTGTAAGCAGTGTCATGCCCCTCTTAACTTCAGATTCTAGGACAAACTGCATTCAGTGGTAGCTACTGCCGACCTAGGGGTTAACTACTTAGCTTGTTTGCCTCCTTTTATTGCAGAGAAAGAGAAGATTTCTGCATTATATTCTGTGATTAAACTGTATTTTGAGAATAACATGTAAATCTGAGCGTTTTCTGCCTTGATGGCCCTTCTTGAAGCAGAAAGTCAGCTGCTTCTCTGGGACACATTACTACATACACTAGGGAAGATGTAGTTATTGCAGATGTCTCTTTGCCTCATTGTGCCTAATCACCGGAATGATTGCACTGTGCATAAATCACAGAATCACAGAATCACCGGGTTGGAAGAGACCCACTGGATCATCGAGTCCAACCACTCCCACAAAACACTAAACCATGTCCCTCAGGACCTCGTCCACCCGTAACTTAAACACCTCCAGGGAAGGTGAATCAACCACCTCCCTGGGCAGCATATTCCAGTGCCTAATGGCCCTTTCCGTAAAAAACTTCCTCCTAATCTCTAGCCTAATGATCTGCAAGCTCAAGTATCCTGAAAGAGCAGGGATTTGGGGGGCACAGGTGTGTACAGCAGCACATCTGTGAATAAGCCAGATAAGTAGGTGTTCATCTTGTTCTTCAAATGTTAAATGTTCATGCTCCTTCCAAATAGTTGTTACTGACAGGACAAATGCTTTTCAAGGCAAGACCAGACAATGTTTTTGAGGATAATTTGATAAGGATTTTGAATGGTTAGACTTTTGGGAGACTGACTGTTAGCAATAATGTGTTTATGCTGCCTACACTGTGACTTTGGGTCCTAACCTCTGCCTGGCACTGGAGTCACTTTTTTGGTGTCTCTTCTTATAAGATTAATTTTGTTGTAAGGTTGACAGTTACAAAAAGCAAATTCACAATGCTATGCAGAGGATGCACACCATTAAATAGTCAAGAATGTTCTTCATACCTGTCAGTTTAGAATACTAGTTCTTTTCAGTCAGTGAATTAGTGTTATTGGATTCCCAGAAACAGTATGATTCCCCAAAACAATTCTCAGCTGTGCTGTGTCTGAGAAATTACTGATGAATGTTTTGTCAGCCAAGCTATGCCAAATTATACATTAGAAAATTTTATCATAGCAAAAAGCTGAAAAGAAAACTATTATATTATAAAATATTGCTTATTGTACTACAGTGTTTGATAGTAGAAAATAATTTATTGTGTAGTATTTTATAGTATAAGCCATATTTTACAGTATGTTTTGGTTCTAGGACAAGGAGACTAGTATTTCTTCTCCAACTTAGGACATTGTAATTGACGTATCTGAAGTCATGAAAAGGATTAGGCCAGCTGTGTGTAAGCATATACAAGACAAGTGGTTGAATGTGTTCTCAAGGGCGTCATCTTTTTGTAATCTGATCTCCAAGACTGAAATGGCTGTCTTGGTTGCTACTCTGAAACATTATATTGGTGAATCAGACAAGGCTGTGTATAGAGGTGAGGGCTTTTGCTGAAGGTCTATTTTATTTTGAGACCTCTGCAATTCATTCTATGGAGATTTTTTTTTTAAGCGTGGAGATATTTTAAATGAGTTTCAGACCAGGAAAAATATTTTGTAAATACCTTAGCAATTTCTTGTTTATAATGATGTCATATTTGAAAAAATATGTGGCAACTGGACTCTAGTCTGGTTTTTTAGCCTTTTAAATACAGACTTAAATACACTGAGTGTAGTGGATTTCAGAGATCTGTGTTTTTAAGGCATTCTTTACTTATGAATATCATATTAATAGGAAGATAGCAGTGTACTAGAAAAAAAACTCATTAGAAGATTTTTTGGAATTACTCATTTCAATGCAAATAGAGCACACTGCATGCCAGAAATTTGCTTTTAATGAAACTTCTGGAGTTGCCACTTGAGTACTTTTTGTGCTACTATCTGAGCATCAGTTCTGTGAATAACAGCTTGAAACAGTGTTTTAAAACATAATGGGTAGTTCTCTGCTGTTGTCTTGGAGGAAAGGAATGGAGGATTTGCTGGTATGTATCAACATATAGTGTCCAACTGGGAGGTGAAGATCTGTCAGAGTTACACAGAGCATTTGTGTGTAGTTTCCTGGAAGCATGGAGTCTGTGTTTTAACCCAAATCATGCATTTTTTAGATGTATGCAAATCAATTCAAGATACAAAGCAGGAATTGTTGGCTGTAGAATTCTAATACTTGGATGGAAGAGAAATCTTTTGAAAATAGTCATCATTCTTCAACAAGAAAACCTTAATACTGGACTACTTGGATAGTACCCACTCTGTTATGTTAGTTACAAGGCAAATTAAATTCAAAGTGGATTATGAAATAAGCATAAATCTGCGTGCTTCAAAATGGTGAATAATTTGATGTTTCTGCAGGGCAACCAGCAAAGCCTTTTAAAGAAAGAGATATGACAATTATTTCCAGCCAGTTAGTATGTTTGTAAGCTCCTGCATCAATGCCAAGCTGATGGGATGCTTTCTGATTCTGTGGAAAAACATAGGGAGTATAGAGCCTCATGTCAGCTGGTGAGAAAAGCACAAAAAAGGCTAACTTGAGTTTGAGGTTAGAGGAATGCTCATTGCGGCCAGAGTTCAAGGAAGTTCAGACCACTGTGATGAGTCACAGGCAAAGTCTGCTTCAAATGATGTAAACAAAGCTTGATCCTCCTTATTTTGCTCAGTATGTTACCACCCTGTTTACACTATTGGGGACTTGGACCTCCTTTAAATTTCCTAATGTTTTCATCTCTGTCCTGGTCTCCAGAGTTCAAGACTTGTAAAATTCTGTCTGCTACTGCCACCATCAGTCCTTCTAGCTTAGAAACCTTCACTGTGTCTGGACTATCTTGTGCCTTGCATTTCCAGTATAGCTTCAGGATGTTTGTGTGGGCTCTTGTTTGCCCGTAAGGAGCCTTCAGAGATGAGGGAAAGTAGCATTTTGCTCGGGCTCTGATAAGTTAATTTAGTACCCTGTTCTTTTGTGCCAATTTGTAAAATGTTAAGCAAGTCAGTCTGTTTTATATGTGCATTTATAGAGGAAATCTGAACACAAAATGAATAGGATAATTTTAAAATTTGTTATTACATATAAATGTTTGCTGTTTTCCTTTAAAAAAAATCAAAACAAATCAAACAACAAAAGAAAAACTCAAATTCCAGAAAGCCTACATGTTTGGGTTTTTTTATAAAGTCCAGGCCAGGCAGAGAGTCAGCATAAATGATGACTGCGAGTTAAAGAAAGAATAGACAAAAACTATGCGAATTTTAAATAGGGCTGATACTGTAATGCATTCATCCTTTCTTCTATATTCTTATTATTTTATTTTTAAAGCTATTTTGTGAAGATGCTACTGAAGTATTCCTTTTTTAAAAGGGAATACCCTTTTTAAAATTTCAGCTCATAGAAAAGAATTTAAAGGTTGGTGAGGTTCTTGTAATATATTTAAGGAAAAATAATGAAATGATTATGATAAGTACTCATACAGTCAGTTAGGAAACATTGATCTGCAGATGTTTTTATTCTGCTGTGTTCATTACGAACAGAGGCTTTTATGCGCATAAACTATTAGCGATTATTCCTGTACCTCTAGTAACTTTGATTTTTTTCCTAATTTTCTTCTCCATGGCGTGTCCACAGCCAGAAACAAAGTGTTGAAAAGGCTTGATATTTGGTCAGCGTTTGGCAGATATACTGATTTCTTCAGTACTTTTCTTGGACTTGGTTTCCCCCCCCCAAAATGTCAGACTCCTCTAATGCAGGCAAAACCTTTGCTTTAATGTTTTAGGGCTAGGAATGGGAAACTTCTAATACCCATTTCTAGTAAAACTGCTTCTCAGCATCTGTGATTGGACTCTGCATTGCAGGTGAACTGGAATTGTGACAGTATGTGCTATGAAATGTATGTCTGTATGTTTGGAGAAAGAGCAATATTTTCTAAGTATAAAGACTCTTTAGTTTCATAATTTTAAGTGGTTGTTGCTTTGCTACAGTTCAGCAAAACACAAACATTCCTGAGAAATATTCTTGCATGCTTCTCAAACCTCTTCCTTTTCTCATCATTGATTCTTGTCTTTATTATCTACAATCTTAAAAAAAAAAAATAATGTTTTACCTTTTCTTAAGCGTGGCTTAAGTATCTGGCTGACTGTGATACAGGACTTAACTGAAGAACGGACCTTATGTCCAGCAGCTGTGTTTTCAGCGTAGTAGAACTTGATAATGTTGTGTGTGGTGGATCAGTCTGCATGAGTCTTCTCAAATTAGAAGAGATCCAGCTATTTTAATGCTTTATTTTTTCTCCATTATGATTTTATGAAATCATATAACTGTGAAATATCCCAAGTTACTTGGGAGGCTTTAATATCTCAATTTTAGTCAGTGCCAGTGTTCTGTTAATATTAGAATTGAAATCTCACTGATCTGGTAAAAGAATGAAGTTACTTCATGTACACTAGAAACAATACTTTCAGTCACTGCCGAGTTGTTTTAAAGTGAAGTTAATTTTTTCTTTTAAAGAAATAAATAATACACATACCACCTTTTTATTGGTTTGGGTTTTTTTTCCTGTAGGAAATAGTAGTAATGTAACCCTCACAGAATATATTTCAAGGTTTCCCAGCATGATTTCTAGATGCAATTGCAAGCTTCTGATTTCAAAAATGGATCATTTGTGAGGGATTAATAGCCAGTTATTTGAAAGATCTTGTGATTTCGGAGTCCAAGTTAGGAAGCAGGAGAGTTGTAGTTGGACAAAGACATCATTTTAAACCTGGCTGTCATAGCTGGACAAGTCCTTACATCCATTATTACAACACAGATGTAACCTATGTCCATGGATACATTTATTTTACATCGGAAGATGTGTTTCAATATGTAGTGTGACAAGCCGCACTTAATGAGTTTGTGCTTCTTCAAATGCAGATGTTGTGAGGATTGTTTTAGGATATTGTCTCTTTCCATGCAAGTTGCAAGTCTAGAGTAGAACTTGCAGTAAAAATGAAATTCCCATGTAAACAACTTGCCAAGGTACTGGCTTTGCAGTAAACTGCAGTGGGTCTGCTAGTGTTAGGGTGGCAGAGCAGATGTGAGGGCAGATAGTGCCTAGTATTTCAAAGATTTACTGACTCCATTCACAGCTTTAAGGGAAACGGAAGCCAAGAAGTTTCTGTGGACAGAAGCAAGAGTTGGAAAGTATCTTCAGTATTTTGGTGAGAAACAGCATTTTGTACTGGCAGAATTCATAAGAAACTATAGAGGCTAATTGCCAGTGCATCTCTGTTTTGCTGTTTGCTATTAGTAGGCGTCTTTGAGTCTCACGGTTATGTTCTTTGTGTAGCTGACCATACAGTGATATAGCTCCTTTTTGTGATCCAGGGGGGTTTCGCTGTAGCTGTACCAACAGTAATGTGCTTTTGATGCTGCCGTGCTTTGTGGTGCTGTTAAGGCTACATTTACGTGTTCTAGGCTTCCGTATAAACTGGTGGAAAAAGGGATGCAGTTTTATTGCAGTCGAGAGCCCAATTAATTGGAATGCCAAATTGCATATTGTGGAAGCTGAGGATACTAAGCCCTCTGCAAGTGCTGTTTAGCCTTATTTTGCAACCCTAGAGGCAGAATTTGATCTGTCGCTTGCTGGCATGGCAAAGGGAAGGTTGCTTTGGGAGTATAGAACCTTTTTTGCCCTCTGACTCTGTAGTTGCAAGCAGTTGTTAAGACAAACTGCAGCATGTCAGAATTCACTATCCAGGCAAAATAAGTCTTGACAGAAAATCATCTTGTGCTTCTGGACTTCTGGCATACTCTCTCTCTTTCATTCCATAATAGCAAAGTCATGTGTATCTCTGGATTTGTCTGGCTGATTTTTTTTGGACGAAGATACCAAGAAATTTAAGTGCAAACTTAACTGCTTTGGTAGAGAATCAGGTCTCTGAATTGGCTACTATTTCAAATGTAAAGCTCTGCGCGTTGTCTGACTGTACCTCTCGGAAAGACAAAGTGCTGTTTGTTTTTATGCTGCACTCTTAGAAACACCTGTAATGTAAAGTGGATCAGGTGATGTGCCTGTGCCTTGTAGAAGTCAAGAAACATTTCTTTCGCTATTGGAGCAAACACTAAATTCTTACTTCCATTTGGAGGTAAGAATATTGAGGAGACTGTTAATACTAGGAAAGAAATTGGTTTGGGGAGTTTGAAAGCTTCAGGTTCTGTAAGATATACGTTTGTGGTTTGCTGTATGCTGGCGACTTTCTAGGACTTCTGTCTTTGTACCCAAACATGGTGAGCAATTTGTGAACTAACTTTGATATCGTAAATCAAGCTGCTGATAGGGAATTTTCAGGTTGTTGCAGGGAACATTTTCCAAGCTTTTCAGCAGTACCAGAGTACAAGATTTTTTTTTTTTGGTGGTGCTTGCAGATTTACAGATTTAGTCTATTCCTGGCAAAAGCAGAGATATAAAGTAGGGTACTAGGTACATACTTCAGAGTACAAGATCTTTAAACTTGAAGAGGGTAGTCGAAGTTGTACTGCTGCAGCACCTGCATCTGCTTTAATTTCGGAGGCAAAGAGGAGATGTATGCAGGTCATGGCTACACATATATCTGTTTGAGACGGAAGAACAATGATTTTAAGTGTGGGGTTTTGAGTGGGTGAGTGATAACTGGTCAGCAGTCGGATGTGTTAACCTGCTTAACTTGCCATGAATGCCAGGAGATTTCATGTGTTTGGTGTGCTGAAGAAGCACTGGTTTTGCTAATATGTTTACTTACATTATTGTCTTTCAAACTTACTATTCTAGTCTAGTGTAAACATAATGCTAGCTTCTTCAAAGAAACCTCGGTCTCTTTTAATTTCTTCATACCTGGTATTTCTAAGAGCTGCCTGACTAAGAACCAGCTAAGCATCCTCAATCCTTAAAGATGTTGTGTCAGCATGTGGTATTCAGTGAGTCACAAGGCTAACCGTATTATGGCTGGTGCAGGGAGGAAAAAAGGTAAAGTTTATTTAAAATTAAAAGGCTTGTGTTTGTCTTCACAATTTGATGTTATCTTTGTAAGCTTCCATGAGTGTGTTTCATAGTTATAATAAAGTAGGAGAAATTCTGATAGGAAAGCAATGAAGAAATGTGCATCATGTTTGACTGGCGATAGGTTTACTGAAGCATGTTTACTGCGTTTTCCTTTCAGTTGATGCGGATGAGATAAAACGACTAGGAAAGAGATTTAAGAAGCTTGATTTGGACAACTCTGGCTCTTTGAGTGTGGAAGAGTTCATGTCTTTACCTGAATTGCAACAGAATCCATTAGTACAGCGAGTAATAGATATATTTGACACAGATGGAAATGGAGAAGTGGACTTCAAAGGTAAGACTGAGTGCTTTGTGACAGGTGATGGTTGTGTCAGAATTCCTGGAGCTTTGGAATGCAAATTTAGATTCTGCCGAGAAGTGGGGGGAGAAGAAAACTTTATCAACATAAGTAGGTAATTCCTAGTGAAACTGAATACCAGTAAAACAAGTTTCTCTGGTGTGTGAGGGCAATGCACTCCTGAATGAAATGCTTAAAAGAGTAGATTGTTTAGTAACACCTTTCCAGGTCATACTGATTTAGGGCTACTCATTAAGTATCTCTTAAAGTACAGTAATTCAAACTCTTAATTGTGGTGCTTTCTGAAGTATATTCTTAGGCTGATGAGACTATGAAAAAAGTGGGATAGGCTGTGTAAGTTGTACTTAGTCAGGTGGTGTTATGAGATCTCTTTTAGAGTATTTTTAGTTCTAAACTGTGGAAGTGCTCAAAAATTTTATGTTGATATTTCATTTATGGGATTCTATTTGTGATCCTAGCTAGACAATTCAAATGAAAACCAAAAGTTCTGATTTAGTACGTTCTTTCTAAATTTCAGGCTTATTTTAAATAGTCATGATTTTTGACCTGCTGGCCCTTGTAAAAATCTTAATTTCTACTTTATGTTAAAGCAGTTATTGACCCTTAGAAGGGATAATATATGACTTTTTTTGATGATAATAGTTACCTACTACTGCTCATGACTAGAAAAGGTTAATCAGATATTCTTGAGATGTTATTTGGAGGAAGGCATCAAATCTCATTTATATTGGCAGGCAGGCAAATTCAATAAAATGTTAACCTACAAAAGCTGCTAACTTTTACAGAAGCCCGTAAACTTCTATAGGGAGAATTGCCGTGGAACTGGAATGTTGTGGTTTTGAGGCTTCCTTAGTATCTGTTTCGAGAGCACTAAATGTTGTTTGTAACTGTCCAAAACTCCTTTGTGAAAAATAAGCAGTGATGAAAGATGATAGTATATTGTCTTTTACATAGAGCTGTGATTAATATAATGGCTTATAGCTGTTCCTCTTGGGTGGGAACAGGAAGCTGTCAAAATCAATTTTCTGTGGTAAAATTATGCTGCTGCAATAAATGGTAATGAATTCTGTTGTTATCTGGCCAAATTTGATTAATTTGATTTCTTTATTTCCATCTTGGAGGGAAGCTCAAAGGAAAGATTTTTAACTGAAAGAGCACAGGTTTAGATTGGCTATAAGGAACACTTTTTTTTTTTTTTTTGTGGTGAGAGTGGGGAGGCACTGGAACAGGTTTCACAGAGAAATTGTGGATGTTCAAGGTCACATTGGATGAAACTTTGAGGAGCCTGATCCAGTGGGAGGTGTCCATGCCCATGGTAGCAGGTTGGACTTAGATGGTCTTTGATTCCTTCCAAGCCAGACCATTCTGTGATTCTGTAAAGAGGAAAATTACTAGTGTGAGGAAACTTGGATTCTTTTGTTGAAAGATATTTTTAGATGAGTATCTAAATATAATAGTAGAAAGAAAAATAATAAAGTTATCAGTCAAGCATTTTGCTAATAAATTATACAGGGAGTCTTGATTTAATTTCACAAAACTTATTGAAATGGTTGTAGGCCTTTCAACCTGTATTGCTGTGCCTCTGTATTATCTCTGCACTGTAATTAAACTTTCCGTTTTGCACTGTTGTCATTTTTGCCACTCAGAGCTCTAGGAAGTCTAGTTAAAGTATTTAATCCAGAAAAATCACTTGTCAGGGTGGTTTTTTTTTTAAACTCAAGTTTGCTTGTGGTATCATGGCTTCTTTGTTAAACTTTGAAAATGTGTTGAATTTTCTTTTTATTAGTTTCTTACAGAAATTTTTTTTAATTGGAGTAGGGAAAAAGGGAGGAGAATTTGTTTTAGAGCAGTTTTCAGTTTCATGTAAATCTTGGTTCAAGTTGAGAAACCAATCTTGATTAGACTCTTCACTGGAGTAGCTTTAGTAGGTATCTGTGTGGGGTTTTATATCAGGTTCTGTTCACACTCTAGTCCAGAATTACTTAAATAATGGCATGAACAGTTCTGTCCAGTGAGCACTGGATTTGAAATACTTCCCACTAAAGATTGTTTAAGTATCAAGGTATAAGGGAACTTAGATGTTGCAAGGTAGACATTATTTTAAAGATTTTAGACTCATTTAGATTATTTTTACAATTTCTGATATTTCTAAATGTTGATTTCCTTGGTTTATTAAAAAATCCCACACTTTTTCTAAGTGTTTTTCTTGTGTTTTTTAGAATTTATAGAAGGAGTCTCCCAGTTCAGTGTCAAAGGAGACAAGGAACAGAAGTTGAGGTGTAAGTATTTTGATTTTCCTTAACAAAAAGGTTTTGATACTGGAAAGTAGACTGACAGTGTGTGCAAAAACCTTACAATCCACCTTTATGATTTCCCATTTTTTAAAAGAATTTGGATTTGCTGTTTTCTCCAGAGTGAGTGCAGTAGAACAGCATGAAATTCTTGTTTGAGAACTGCATCTTAGGAACACTGGAGATGGGAAGGGATAGGTTCAATCATGAATGTAGCTCTCAGTAACTAAGACGTAATTAGGAAAGAAATCTGTTCTGTTTGAAATGTTTAAAAATAAATTCAGTCCTAATGACAAATTATTGGCAGCAAATTAAGTTATAATTTTTTTTCTGCTTGTAAATGAACTGCTACCTGGGTGTCTGTTTTCTGATGGGGAAGATTTTCTAGATTTTTACTGCTGATGGTAAACCAATCTTACTTGACATTTCTAAAGTGAGTTTATTCTTTTAAACTCCTTAGTAGTACCGTTTATTGTATTGATTCTGATGCTTCATTTTTTTCTTTGCTTAGTTTGCACAGGATCGTGTTGTTGCTTATTGTTAATACAGAGCACGTGTTTGTGTATTGCTCTTTTCCAACAATGTTTGTTACTGAAGGTTTTTCATATGTATGTTTTACTCCTGCAGTTGCTTTTCGCATTTATGATATGGACAAAGATGGCTACATCTCGAATGGAGAGCTCTTCCAGGTGCTGAAGATGATGGTTGGGAACAATCTCAAAGACACTCAGTTACAGCAAATTGTAGATAAAACCATAATTAATGCAGATAAGGATGGTGATGGAAGAATATCCTTTGAAGAATTCTGTGCTGTAAGTAACCTCTAAAGAAAACTGTGATCATTTGGAAGCTTAAAAAAAAGGGAGGGAAGAAAAAACAGTAAACAGTATGAAGTGTAAGATCATAAAGCACAGTGTGTCTTCTGACCTGATAACAGCCACCCTTTGACAGAGCTTTATTACAGATAGTATTTTTCCTTTATGGCTTCCAATAGAGCATCCTGCTTTATGACATAATAAGCAAGTCACGAATCAGTTCCTTTGGGATGCAGACTTTTCCATTGAATCTAGCGTGCCTGAAGAAGATTACTTCATTCAGAGCACAGCAACTTTTACCAACAGATTTCTGTCATTTGATGACATACTAAACACAAGTCCAATCCTGACTATGTAAACAAAACTGCTACCCTGACATGAAGATGTGTGTTGGGACTCCAGTCTCTGTGCTGATAGAAAATAGCAGCTTTAAAGATGAGTTGCAAGTGACTGGCTTCTCACAGGAGGCTGGTTCTCCTTAGTTTCAGCAGTTGTTTCATTAAAAAAGAAACAGCAGTTCCAGTTTTAGACGTCTCTCGCTGCTTAATGGAATACACTCAGTAAAAATATGGATGCATGGGGTGCAGGAATGTGCAGTCTGCCAAGCTGGGGAGAATCGCTTCAAGAAGTGTCACTGTTGGGGTGGCATGTGGGGGGGGGGGAGAGGTGTGTTCTAGAGGTGAACTTCAGGTTAATCTCCCAGTCTCTATACTAGGTGACTGCTCCAAGTCACCCTTCAGAAAGGTTTATCTTTTCAGGGTCTGGAGAGAGCCTGGGGAGATTATCACTCTGTAGAACACAGGGATTTCACAAAGGATTTGTCAGTTACAGGGAGAGTAACCCCTCAAGTGCTGCTCTTGAAAAGGCACAAATAGTCGAAAGGTTCATTTTAAAAACTCTTCAGATATTACTGAGGGGAATGCTGGAATCTAGCGCTTGAGACTTGAGGTGGCTGGCTTACAACCAAGGTTGTATGTTGGTTTAATGAGTTGACAGCAAGTTTTAAATTCCTTCTTTCTTTTAAGAAACAGTAAATGACACATTGAAACATCTGAAAATTACACTGAGTGTTTACGCATTAATTTTAAATGATGTATTAATGATCATGCACCTGGGTAGCACAGTTGGTGTCAACACAGTCAAGCATTGTCTTTGTTTCCTGTTCTTTCAATTTACAGCTTCACTTCAAACAACTTTTTCATACTCACCATCCATGCAAGTTCTAAAAGAAAGGGTTACCCCCCTGCCCTGCCTTCCCTCAGACTGTTAAAGCAAGAAGGTTCTGTTTTCTGCCCATTTGTTTTGCAGAGTTTAGTTTTTTTCATCATGTGGAAATGCATGGTTATCTGCAAAGAACCAATTCTGAGTGGCAGCTTGCAAAGCCCTAGACTAATGAGATCTCTAATCATTTTTTGGGCTTCTGCTGAGACTTCCTGCCTTGGGCTACTGTTTGATCTACATCTCCCTTTCTTTTGATTTCTTCATTTTTTTGGTTGATGTCCTGACAAGATACAATTAATTCCTACAATCTCTTACATGCTTGTTCTTATCTTTTACCTTCTTTGAATTTTGTACCACCTATCTACTGAACTGCTTTTTTGTTTGTGGCATTTGGCCTTTGAATTTTGCTTCTATGTTATGAAAAGTTTCTCTGACATTGTACCTTTCCTTTTCTTTTCTCTATCCACAAATTGCACACCGTTGAACACTGGTAATTCTTTTCTGTCAGCGTGTTTGATTTTGTCAGAAATCCTGCCACCTTCCATAAGGCCCCTTGCTTCCCGTGCAGAGTTATACAAGGTGTTTTAGAACGAACATTTGCATTTCATTTAATATGTGGAAACATCATACAGGGGCAGAATATGAAATGAGGGAGAATAAAGCCAAAACGGTGTCATTTACCCTGTTTTCTCAGGCCCTTGAGTGTGTAAATTGTACTCATGTAATTACCTTGGTTCATACATAATTCATTCACATATCTTGCAGTACTTGTGAAATGTAAATTGGTTTGGAGAGGCCAGGGAAGTACTGCAGTTAGGATTGACCTGAATGCATCTTCTGAACAAAGTGTATTCTTTGTGCCTTGCTAAATTTCCATTCTTATTTGTTTGTGAACACTTGTTTTCCTCACAGGTTGTAGGAGGCCTAGATATCCACAAAAAGATGGTCGTAGATGTGTGACTCGGTAGGGCACCACCCAACACTTTTGCTTTCTTCTCCATCTCTGAAGATCTGCTCAAGACGTCCAGCAATGCTCTCTGTGTATTTAAATGGAAGTATTTTTCTCTGTGAAGCCACATTTTCCAACATGAGCCTCATGAAGCCAACTAAGTGTTATTGAACTTTTATTCTCTCAATAACTCAGTGTAGCACTTTAAAGTCTGAAGGACAGCAAAGATGGAAAGAGCATATCAGTGTGGTGGAGAAAGGGAAGGGGTTGGCTTTTTAATTTATTTTTCTTCATCTTTTATAACAAGGAAATATCTATCTATATATATGTGTGTGTATTTATATATAGATATATATGTAGCTTTCTATATGTAGTAGCTAGGTGGGCTTTAATTTAATATACTTGATTCAGAAACAAAACTAGAGTACAAAGTGCCAAGCAGAATATTAACAGTTCAATATATGGATATACATCCTTACTTTTATTTCACACAGTTTTATATATATAGTAGAAGAATGTAAAATTTTAACTGGGTGTTAGGTCAGCTCTTTTCCTTTCCTGTGACTGTTCAGATGTTTCTATATATTGACTGGCTGATGAAGCATTGCTTATTCACCTTAATTACATTTTTTTTGTAACACAGGAGACTAAGTTTATTTATACCTGTTAATATGTTACCAGGGACTGTGTCTCTTTGCTATATAACTTAGTACAGTTCTACTTAGTACGAGAATATAGTTTAATGCTACTGCCAAGAACTAGCCCTCGTGTGCACCTAGTGACTGCGGAATGCTTTGATGGCCACTAGATTTCATCACCTAGAACTGGGAGCAGTTAACAGCTGTCCTGCAGTTAAGGCAAATCGCTCTTCTGGATTTGTTTTAGATACAGCTGCTCAAGGTGTTAGATGCATTCATGATTTGTGCTTAGCTTAATGAAACTAGGATTGACATAACTGTGCAGGATTCCCATCTACTTATTTTATACAGTTCTTAGATTATTAAATATTCTTGCCATTTAAATTCTGCTGTTTCAACCATGATAGTTTCCCCTCTGCATTTAAAAAATACTACAGGTAGCATAAATAACTGGTAATATTTTATATATATATATGTATATAGGATTCATACGGGGGGAAAAATCTTGTTAAACTATGCCATAGAGGAGGAAAACTTCACACTATCTAAATTTATACCTCTTGCAGTTCTCCTTTGCCTGGAGAATTTTTTTCTTTTCTAGATTTGTCCATATCATAATTTGTAATGGATGGTAACTTGATACATTTGTGTGATATAAAAGTAGCGAGCCATGTTTTACAACTTTATATCATCCCTTCCCTTTTCTGCAATGGTACTATTGGCTGGAAGAAAAACATTTGCTAGATTTTTTAGGACAGTACATCTTTCCTGTATAGTAGTTTTTCTATTACCAAAATTGTTTTATAATCAGCAGTGGAAAGCACAGGTTGTCTGAACCTACTTCAGATGAGCACCTGTCTGCCATAGCTGTTCCTTCAACTGAGTGCTGCACATCATGGGCTCTGTCTGTGAGAGAGAAATCCAGGTGCTTGGTGTCCTTGCATGACATGAAGTTTTGCATGTAGATCGATTTGAAATGTTCCTCTTGTTTACATAATTTGCATAATTTAAAAGATAATGTTGCCAAACTTTGGTAAATGTTAATGTTCAAAACGAAAATCTCCACTACATGTAACTTTTCTTCCTCTGGATCAGTACGTGGCTTATAATCCCAGCCAGTGGTTGTATCTGTTCCAGTGTCAACTGCCATGTGCTCTGCTTCAAGGGGGAACTAGTCTTTTGTGAATTTTTTGTACATAAGTATTTGTTACAAACATTTTAGCAAATGCTTTCAATTTCTCTTACTTGCTTGTGCATATCTTGGCTGGCATTATAGAAATTAGTGCTAATGTTATTTCCTTAGGGGGACTGGAAGGGGAGGGATGAGGTTGTTGGGTTTTTTTGGTTTTTTTTTTTTTTTTTAGTTTGTGTGGGGAAAAATGATTTATGTTGAATGTTTAGTTTTTCCTCTGCATGCTACATGTGGGAACTATAAGAACCTTCATACTATATGAATACAAAATAAACTATTTGAACCTTGGCTGGGGTGCCTCAGTGCTTAAGTGGACCTTTCCTATTCAGTTTAAGGCAGCTCTGCACCCTGCTTTAAAGAGAACTTGCTCTTCATGGTGTTTGTCCCCTCTTTGGGTTTTAAAATTTATTGAAAAGCTGTACAGGGTACAGGGAGTCCCCTGAGTACTTCCAGTGTTTCAGGCTGGACCACTTGGATATTTTTTTCTTAAAGACACATCTATTTCTCTCTATTGCAGATGGATAAAATACCTTGTTTTAATCCTACTTAATTCAGAGAATAGGTGTAGTAAGTGGAAGGTGGTTTAAAAAAAAACCACAAAACCACCTAGCCTCAGTGTAGGTGGAGAATGAAAAGCAGCTGCTTTCTCAGGAAAAGGTCCTAGTGCTCTGCAGGTGAGAACAATCCTCCTGTAACAGCTGTGTCCTTCACAGAAACATCAGCATGGGAGCTGGTTGCTGTTGCAGTTGTTTGGGCCTTCTGTGCGCTGCCCTTTCTACACAGCTTTTTGTTGGTATCTGTGTCCACCTGCTTGAGGATAGAGGTTGGATTAGTTTTGTGTCCTTGCCTTGCTTTCCCCTTATCTTTCAAGATAAGAGATAAATTAAAAAAACAACCAATGAACAGCAGGTATGCTAACCAGGTAGGTGTCTGGTTTTACCTTGAGGTGCTCAAAATGGGCAGTCCTCTATAGAGTTGGCTGCTAAGAGCCGTACACTTGGGTAACTCAGCAAGTTGTAAATCTTTTGCTGTGAACCTGGCTCTAATGACAATAATCCCCTACTATTGAGTTCTGCATTGGAAACTCGTAGACATTGAAATACCAGTTTGCTGATGGTTTTGATAATCTCATTTCAGATTTTGCTTTCATTCACAAACCTAAACTCAATTATTTTGCAAGACGCTTGGCAACAAGATTGGTTGGCAGGGTCAGAAAAGGGCCTATGTTTAAGTTATTAAAGTGGGACTGTGACTGGTCTCTGTCTTCTCTTCCTACCCTGTTAGGTGAAGGTAGCACTTTTAAGGAGACACAGCAGCTTGCAGTGGTTTGTGTTCTGAGTAGGCTAGCAAGTATTATTTAACCTAGAGGCTCTTTGCTTTAATAGGCTGCCCTTGCAGATAATTTGCAAGAGATAAGGAGGTGCAGATTGTGGGACTAAGTTCAAATACACTATTAACTATTTTGTCTCCTTAACCTTTTTGTGCTACCTTTTCCTGGCAGTGGCAGAGACTCCTTGGGCAGCCTGCAAGTGAGCTC
This sequence comes from Piaya cayana, assembly GCA_013389865.1. Classification (NCBI taxonomy): domain Eukaryota; kingdom Metazoa; phylum Chordata; class Aves; order Cuculiformes; family Coccyzidae; genus Piaya; species Piaya cayana. The sequence goes on along the minus strand of WAAB01021043.1, from coordinate 741,170 downwards.
TGTATTCTAGCTGACTTTTCCTTCCTCCAGGAAGAGTCTGAACCATGGTGTGTCCTTAAGCCCACTTAACTGTGCTGTGTCCTTTAGGCTCAAACTTGCAGGCTTTCTCAAATCCTCACAATGGTGTCTGAGTATCAGTAATGAAGCATATTTTTGTATGAGGATAAGTTAAAACACCATCAGGTACCCGTGCTTTTTCATGTAGACAACCAATTTGGAATAACTTTTAATGACTATACAGAAATATTCAATGTGTTCAACTCAGACAGCATGTCTGAATTAAATTAGACTGCACAAAGAGTCCCGGCTTTCTTTTGGGCTTCCAAATCAAGTAGAAGATGAAGTGCTGGCTGTAGCTCCAGATCTCTTACGCGTACAGAAACCATGACTCAGTCCTTGGTGGTGCAGCCACAGGGCAGCTCAGAATCTTTCAGCCGCTCTGCTGGCCACTGCCCGAATATTGCCATAAACTTTGGATGGAGGACTTCCTGCAGCAGAAAGCAGAGATAAATCAGTGAACAAGATGTCTGTCACACAAATAGACCTTGTGCTCTAATGTGTATGTCTGTACTGGAGTGAATAATGATCAGGGTAAGCCACACTGTTGGTTTCTGCAAGTAGAGTTAAGCTGCTCTCAGCTGGGGTTGACCCCTTAAGTGCTCTAGTTCTCAACAGCGTATTCAAACCAGTACTGCTCCCCAAGACAGACAGAGTCCCTCAGGGAATGCTGCACCTAGATAAAAAAGCAGAAAGTCCTTCCAAAACTACAGATAGTTTTGGAAACAGAAAGCAAGCCTTGGGCTCCCTCCTCCTTCCCCAAACCACTGAATACTTAGGGTTGGAAGGGACCTCAAGATCATCTAGTTCCAGCCCCCCCTGCTATGGGCAGGGACATCCCACTAGATCGGGTTACCCAAGGCCCCATCCAGGCCTTAAACATCTCCAGGGATGGGGCATCCACAACTTCCCTTGGCAACCTGTTCCAGTGTCTCACCAGTCTCGTGGTGAAGAAATTCTTATGTCTAAACCCTTCTCTTAAAGGTAACAAGACAACTCCAAGCCAACAGCCTGCTCCCAATACAGGTGTGGACACACCAGGGAAGAAGGTATGGCCCCACAGAAGGCAGTTCCTCAGACTGTAAGATCTATTTATGTGTGATGGAGATTAAATAACAGGACTTACCTAAAATCAGATTGCAAATGGCAGTTCGTGCCATCTTAATGTTCTGAAAAGACCCCAAAATATGAATTTTCCTGTAAAAAACAAAGAGTAGTTAATGGAAAAAACCCACCTTCTTGTGACTACATAGTTAACAGAACATCTGAGTTGGAGGTGAGAGATGAGCATGGGATTTCAGACAAGTCTACTACTTCCTTTTCCACAGCTGTCATTAAAACCCCCCAAACACTCAAAATAAGGAAACCTACAACATGGAATCTGTGTTCTTCTAAATCCTTTACAGAACAGATTTACAGTTTTGACAGCACAGCAGCTTTAGGAAGAAAATGCTGGTGGGTTCAACTTTATTCATAAGGAATTCTTAATGCTGTGTAGAATTGCTCAATTCTAGACCTGCTGGTGGCACTGTCATCATTCTCAAAAGGTCAAGTTGTGTTCATGAAAAGTAACACTTAAAAATTTATTGCTACTGTTCTACAACAGTTTCAAAGAATTCAAGTTATCTGTTCCTGGAGGAGGACATGGATTAATCTGTGGATCGTCCTTAGCCTAGAAGGAAAATACTTACGCATCAGCAAGAACAATTCGCGTCCTTGTTACATTTTCTATGGTGAATTTTGTTTTTCCACCTTTCCCTGCTATTCTCCCAATTGCTCTTGACAGGTGATCTCCTTTCAAAGGTTTGACTAGAACAAGAATAACACACTCAATAAAAGAGCAGCAGGGTGTATTTCTGTAATGCTTCCCTTTTCAAGTTACTGGAAACAGCTTATTTGAGGTCACACAAAAGTGACTACTCCAGGTGAAATATCTATGAATCTCTCTAGTTGCCTGTGAGACTAGAAGTGAAAATCACATCCAGGGGTACATGACCATGGGCACCAGAGAGACATTCTCATACAGGACTGCAATGGAAGGCACTGTCTGTCTTTGTGCTTGACTGACGAGAAAGAGAGCCACAGTGCACACAATTAACACCAGTAGAAAGTAAAGACATCAGATTTGGATGCTGCTCTGAAGAGGTCTCCATGGAGTACTAGTGACATAATAACCATGTCTGCTTCCGACCGTTCACTGTCCAGATACTGGGAGGAACAAAAGCCCATTCCTGTTTAAAGGTCCAGTGGATGTATTCCTGAAAACACTCTATGTCCTCTTTAGCTTTAAAACAACATTAAGACTGCGCCAAAAAAAATCTCTGACAAAGTGACATACTTCTAAGGTTTGGGCAGATGGGTTGCTGTGACATCTTACACAAATGACAACCCTTTCAAGCCACCTGTTCCTGGACAATGATTCTGTGTAATTGCATGAAAGTTTTCCTGATCCCTGAAGATAACTGACACAAGTGGGACAGCAGGAAAGAAAAAAAATATACTTGTAGATGGTACACACAACTAATTGGATATTGCACCAGAAACTACTTACCATCTGTAACTTCAAATGATTCTAGAAAAAGGTCATCTAATCTGATGAGAGCAAGAGCGTCCTGAAACATGGAGAGATTTGTTATCAGCACCAAGTGTTACAGTACCACAAGACAGTTGAAAGCTGATGTTTTCTTTATAAAGAGATGACATCATATCAAACCAGTAAGCTGAAGTTAAGACTGTTTTTTAAACCACTATTTTTACTTCTGTGTAGAGAACCCTACACATGCTTATACAGTCCCACATATATCCCAGACCCACCTATATCAGTGAGTACCAGTACAAGTCTGTAGCATCTAGCAGCCCCTATGAAACTGCAAAAAGTAGGTTTGTTTTCTCCAAGTGGACTTTGAATTTTAAACAGACTGAAAGTCTGGCTTGGACTAAAGCAAAATGAACAGTCTCAACATGTGCAGAGCACCTCGGAGCCACATATTGCTTTGTGCTTGCCTCTCATATACAGCTAAATATGTCCTACATTTCTTTAATTATGTGCTGTTTGAAGATTACTTTTTTAATCCTGCCTTAGCTAAAGAAACTACACTTCCACTTCACTCATCAATCAAACAATTTTTTTTTTCTAGAAACCCACCTAAGTATTTTTATTTCTTTCCTACTGCAATTTGCAGAGGCCAAAGACAACATGCAAGCAAATTCAAGCAATCTCACAGTCAAGCTGTTAGGAGACTCACCTCTACTTGAAACCCAAGTATAAACGCTTTCACAAAATCAGCTGCTTTCGTTAGAGCACTGAGGTCCTTTGTCTCTTGACAAGTCTACAAGACAAAAAGTGGTGTTTGCAAATTATGACCCTGCCATAACTGGGCCAGGACTTGAAAAATCTAAGGGAGAAAGGCTAGCCAAAGAAAGCCGTGTTTTGGTAATGCTCTGATATTATGCTTTCTTATAATGCTGACCCTCAATGACAAGAATGCACCAGCTACCACAGCCTGTGATTGGAGGGGAGGGAAAAAAAGAAACTGCTGAAAATCTGCACCACCAGGGACCAAAAAAGAATCTTTCTTATTAAAAAAACAAAACAAAACCAAACCGCTACAAACCCCAAACTAAACTGCAACACAGAACAGCAGAGTAAAAGAGGATGGCAGGAGAAATCTCCAGGAGGGAAAGCTAATGACAATATGCTAAGAGTGTTAGCCAGCAGAGGCTAGAGAACATTCTTTCAGCTCATGTTCTAAATCTGGGCCAAAGCACTCCTCTGCCACTAGTGGAAGTCTGGGCACAGCTGCGTTTACAGATGCTAACAGGGACAACTTAAAAAAGAGCAGTCTGTGAAGTTGTAAGAAAAGGAGGAAACAATAATTAATGAAGACAGTGATGTTAACGTCTGAAATACATGAAAGATTCTGAATTTTTTTTCACAGCTTCCAAGCCATGTCACAGAAATGACAGAAACTCACTTTGAAGTCTCCCATCATTTTTATTCATGATAGGTACAGGCAAAATTAAACCACCTTGATCAAAACCAAAACTTCCTGTACTGTTAAAATCCCAGAGTTTTCACTGGCATAGTTATTCAGTGGAATTGCAGAGGGGTTCCCGTTCTGCTCCTAACTTTTCCTTCAAGTGATTTCTAGGGAGCATGAGTAAGAGATAGCTGTCACCTTTCCTCTACTTGCCACCATCAAACTTGTGTTAAGATTTCCAAATTAGAAAGCAAAATTCCTGTCGGTGTCTGTATTTTCACCATTACATCAGAAGATCTCATAGAGCAACACTGCTAATATAGTAACTCGTACGTCAAAGGCACAGAATGAGCCTTAGATGTAGTTAAACACAGCTGGTCTGAGTGTTCCTAAGAAAGGTGAGGAATGAAAAATAAGCAGCTCCAAGATTTACATTTATATATTGGTGCCTCTACCCCAAGTTGGTCAGTGCCACCCATTAAAGAAAAAACATAAGCTATTGAACTGCAAGCCCTGATCTTCCACCACAAACAATACAGAATGATTTGGTGACCCTCTCAAAATACACTGTTAAGTCAAGATTGTCACATAAATACTTAGTAGCCTTAAATGGCTTGAAAACACTGCATTCCAAAATCATAGTACAGTTTGGATTGGAAAGGACCTTAAAGATCCTCCAGCTCCAAACCCCCGCCATGGGCTGGGACATCCCACCAGACCAGGTTGCCCAAGGCCCAAACCAACCCAGCCTCGAACACCTCCAGGGATGGGGCAGCCACAGCTTCCCTGGGCAACCTGTGCCAGTGCCTCACCACCCTCATCATGATGAAATTCTTCCTTATGTCTAATGCAAATCTGCCCCTCTCAAGTTTATACGTAAAACTGTACCTAACACACAAGCTAAGATTCTTCCTTCTTGAGTGCATAATTTTTTCCTACTAAACTGGGAGCTTTCCTCTAGCTTACACTGGCCCCTTCCAGGAGAGACTAACACTTTCAAACTTCACTGACACAAATCACTTGCTTTTGAGCAGTGACTGACGAGTTTTATTTTGATACCCAGTGCGGGTTAGGTGAAGCTACACACTTCCCACTCCTCCAGGCACCACGTGGGATGCAGAGCACTTCCCTGGTCTTTAACTTGCTGGACAAGACCAGCGGTGGGGAGGGGCACTGCATTCCTGGTGTTAGCTGGGAAGGCAGGACAGAAGCTCTCCGTACCTTGATTTCGACGTTCCTGGTTTTCAAATTAAACCTGATTTGAAGCTGCAAATGCTCTACGATGGGGGTGAATATCTTCAGCCAATTCTCCTTCAGTGGGGTGTATCTGTTGGCCGGCACGGGAACCTTCCTCATTTCGCTTTTTCCAACCTACACGGAGATGGAAGAGGAGAAGAGGGGAAGGTTAGGAGGGAGAGAGGTGGGGAAGGGGAAAAGGGAGGAGGGAACAAGGAAGGGAGAAAGGGAAAGAGGGACAAGAAAGGGGGGTAGGGAAGGGGAGGGAAAGGGATGGGGGAGGAAGGGGCAAAGCCGGGAGGAACAAGAAGAGAATGCAAGCCGTGAGATGCGGTCAGGCTCTGAGAAGAAGCCGGGGCCGCTGCCCCCCGCCCGGTACCCCGCGTACCCCCATCGCCTCGGCGGCCACGGGCGGGAAGGCCGGTCTCTTGCCGGGCCGCGGCTCCGCCGTGTCCATGGCGGCCCCCGCCCGCCGCTTCCGCCGGCCCCGCCTGGCCGGGACGCTGGTGAAGGCGCCCTCGCCGCTCGCTTCGCCGCCCGCCGCGTCCTCCATGCCACACGCGCCGGCGCCGCCGCCGGAAAGGACGGCGGCCGCTTCCGGCGGGGCAAGGGGCGGGGCCGGAGGAGGTGGCTGGTCGGAGGCGGCGATGTCGGTGCCGTCCGGGCCGGAGCGGCCGCAGGTGGTGGCGCACGTGCAGCAGGCGCTGCCCTTCACGCTCTTCGACTGCAAGTGGGTGCCCCGCAGCGCGCGCCTCCTCTGCCTGGGCAGCGCCGCGCGCGGCACCGGCCTGATCCACCTGTACGAGCTGCGGGGGGGGCGCCTCGCGCTGCTCAGCGAGGTGAGGGGCGGGGGGCGGTGGGAAGGGGGCTGATCCAGCTGGTGGAGATGGTGTTGAGGCTGTGGTCCTGCTGGTGGAGATGGTGGTGGGGCTCTGGAGCTGCCCGTAGAGATGGTGGTGGGGCTCTGGAGCTGCCCATGGACATGGTGATGGGGCTCTGGAGCTGCCCATGGAGGTGAGGAAACCCCGCACAGAAAGGGCAACCAAAGCGCTCACCTAGAACCAGCAGGAAACAAATGAGAGGAACCCCCAGATATTTGGGCCTGGTTTCACACCCGGATTTTGCCAGTCCCGTACGTGGTGCTGGCTCACTGGAGCTCTGCAGGCGTCCCTTGTTGTGTTGCCATGGTATGCGTCTCATTGGAAGCTGGCTGTGTGTTTCTGGTGGCTTTTGCTCGAGCTGCCTGTGCAGGGTCCCCTGGGGTGGTGGGGGAGCGGCTTTGCCCGCTGAGGCTGGGCTCCTACAGCGCCCAGTTGGTGGGTCAGGCAGATCCTTGGTGTCGGGGAGCAGAGGCGAGGGGCCTGCGTGCTCCTGAGGGGGGTTAAGACCGTTAAACTGAAGTCTCTGCTTTTCTGTGTACAAAGAAATAAACACAAAGTGTAATTTGGTTCTGATAACGCGTTAATAGTATTTTATGCCAAATCTTATATGCATGTTTCACTGTAATCTGCAGCCTGTGGACTCTCAAGAAACCGCTGCCCCAGCCTGTGGTTGTGTTGTTTTTTCCCATGTGCTGACACAGAATGTCTCCTTTTTTTAAAAGATCGAAAAGACCAAACCTATAAAATGTGGAACTTTTGGTGCTACATCTCTGCAGCAAAGATACTTGGCTACAGGAGATTTTGGTGGAAACCTTAACATATGGTAAGCATATGCATTCTTCTAGAAGCTTTTTCGTTTTGTGATGTATGTGTCTGAGCTGATGTTTCCTTGTGTGACTGGCTCCTGTACAAGATGCTCTCTGTGCTGCATGTGGCTGGGACCCAGTCGTAAGCTTTGCTGGCTACTGTGTTGGAGTGTGCCTGTGTTGTAAAAAGGACATGAATTCTGCACTGTGGTTTAATTCGGTGCTGTTCACTTGCATCTTTTGTGTGCAGCTGCAAGAACCTGTTAAAGTTCTGAGAAGAGGCTTTTGGATGCATGAATACAAACTAGAGGTTGTGTTCAATCTGAATTTGATGTGTAGATTAAATACATATTTTTAATCTCAAAGCTTCAAATGTTTTTTTCAAGTCCCTGAATGATGTGTGTAATTCATTTATGTAGGTAAATTGGTTATTGGATAAAGTTATAGGGTCCAAAGAGGGTTCCTTTTATTATTGTTGCCGCTATTGATTCTATTTTGTTGGAATGACAGAATTGTTATGGAGTAGTCATGAGTTGAAATTTTAAATAAATAAATTTAAAATAAAATTCTGAAAGATTCTTAAAGGATGAGAATCGATCAGAATCAACCAAAAAAACCCCAGTTGGGTGCAGCTGTCATTGGAAGTTGAAGAGCAGTAGTCAGAGCTAAGTGGGGATCGGTGCATAAGGTAATTTTATACACTTACCAAAAGGAAAGCTCATTGGGGTATTTTCATCTGTAGTGTGATTCCAACATTAAAACTAGTTCTTGCAGGATTCACCACAGCAGCCCTTGTCTGCCTCTAACAGACAGAGATGTCCAGGCATGAACAAAAACCTCCAGACCAGTCTAAAGCAGTAGCCAGAGAAGATTCGCGGTTCTTAGTGGTGATATCCATATTTTGTTCCCACTGTTAATCTGAGCTTATATAATTTGTGCTCAAGTTTCCTCTCATTTTTATACAAATTTTGAGTGTTGAGGAAAATGCCATGTTACCTGTTCTTTTTTTTTCTTGCCTAGGAATTTAGAAGCTCCTGAAATACCTGTGTATTCTGTGAAAGGTCATAAGGAAATCATAAACAGTATAGATGGTGTAGGAGGCTTAGGAATTGGGGAAGGTGCACCAGAAATTGTGACTGGCAGTCGAGATGGTGAGTTAGAGAACTCTGCAAGCCTTTTCAGTTATTCTGAGAAAGCAGTCTGCAAGCTTTGATGGCAGAGTGCAACCTGCCATCTGAACTAGTTACAGGTCTGTTGCAACTAGTTCTGCATACTCAGTCTTTTGAATCTTCCTTGGGACAAATTTTCTCTTAATTCTTGTAAGAAGCTGTAGATAAGCAAAAGATTCTGTTGTCACTGAGCGTGGGACAGAAGGAATACAAAGCAGAATAAATGCAAAATATCAGCTTGAGAAAATGCATCCTTAGCAAATACTTTCGCTTTATTTCTGTTGTATTTTTTATTATCTGCTAAATGCAGTCTGGCTTTCTGGAATTGAAAGAGATGGTCCTGTGTTTTGAATGATCATGCAGAAAAGCAAAGACATTCCCTGGTAAGAGGAATGTGACAGTGTGTCCATAATACAAAACCCATTGTCCTTCTTTCATAGGAACTGTGAAGGTGTGGGACCCAAGACAGAAGGATACTCCTGTCGCAAATATGGAACCTGTACAGGGGGAGAGCAAAAGAGACTGCTGGACAGTAGCATTTGGTAATTTACCAGATTATAGCTATTCCTCTTTTTAATATGACTGTGCTCTGGCGATTCCCAAAGCATTTCAGGGTGCTTTGGAATACTTTATTTCATATGGGCCAATCAGTAGCTGGTTTTGCTTTCCAACACTGCCAGTTTTGCGTGGTTTTAATGTGTTTCTCAGAAGAAGCAAGTTTTGTGATGGGTGTTACTTTCTTATCATCTTTGGTCAGTCGTTTCACAGATAAGGTGTGCAAGCTTCTTCTCTGTGCTCAGGACTGTACAAACAGTGTATCCAGCTGTGTCGTCCTGAAGGAGTGTAACAGTTGCAGTGCACAGGGAAGGGATAGCTGTTGTAGCTTAGTTCCAGCTATCAAGCATTAGGGCATTTAATGAAGATAAGAAGCTAAAAGCTAACTAAAGACAACAGAGATGTGTGTTCTGTGCTTTTAATAGAACAAGCTACTTCTGTTCTACACAAGCTAGTGTTTCTGGATTAGCTCCAGTTTTGCCTCCAGAGCTAGGGAGTGAGTTTTACAAGCTGCAAATAAGTGCTTGGATTATGATAACAGAATTGATAGTAGGGAGAGGATGTTCCCTGGCAAGTAGAAGGGGCTGGAGAACAGGCCTTATGAGGAATGGCTGAGAGAGCTGGCGTTGTTGTAGCCTGGAGAAGAGGAGGCTAAGGGGAGACCTCATTGCTCTCTACAACTACCTGAAAGGAGGTTGTGGAGAGGAAGGTGATGGCCTCTTCTCCTAAGTGACAGGGGACAGGATAAGAGGGAATGGCCTCAAGCTTTGCCAGGGGAAGTTTGGGCTGGACATGAGGAAAAAATATTTCACAGAAAGGGTGATTGGGCAGTGTCAGAGGCTGCCCAGGGAGGTGGTTGATTCGCCTTCCCTGGAGGTGTTTAAGGCACGGGTGGACGAGGTGCTTAGGGGCATGGTTTAGTGTTTGATAGGAGTGGTTGGACTCAGTGATCCGGTGGGTGTCTTCCAACCTGGTCATTCTATGATTCTAAGTAAGTGCAACTGTAATGCTCATTGCTGTTGATGTTTTTGTCTTCTGCTTCAACAAATGGAGAGAAAAATGTGGCCTCCTATTTTTTTCAATTTTTTTTTGAGTTACTGAAGCTTGAGCCAAGGCCAGGTTCATCCTGGCCACCACAACACTGGTGTGCTGCCTTGAACGTGTTGATGGAGAATTTTTGGAGGCAGGCTTCTGTGTCTGTTTAGTGATGGCCACAGTAATACCCACGACCACTCTACGAGCCTGTGTCTGCACAAAAGTCTCCTTGCCACACTTAGCATTTTGTGTTTGAGAGTCTGGTTAAGGAACTGCTCTCTGCCCTGTGCCATGGTGCTGTCTGGGGAGCATAGTTTATAGCAGATGAAGATTTAAGAGAGGGAATGTATTTGTATAGGTTTACGAGAACAGTGTGTGGTACTCGCTCTGTGCAGCTTAGGCTGTGCTTGGCAGGACAAATAAGAATTTTTGTTCATATTTTTAAAAGAAACAAACTGCCAGTTTTGGAGCTATATTTTTCTTAAGGTTTGAAAACGAGCCAGTTCATTAAATCTTAATATCCCAATAGTAATGTTTTTCTTGCAGAAGTATAAGATGAATTGCAGCCTTGGGAGGTCTGAAATTTATGGACTAAAGCGGGTTTCTGTATTCTGATTGATTCTTTCTCTGTGTCCAGGCAATGCTTACAATCAAGAGGAGCGTGTTGTATGTGCGGGATATGATAATGGGGACATCAAATTATTTGACTTAAAAACCATGTCACTACGATGGGAAACCAACATCAAGAATGGAGTAAGGAAGCCATAAAAGTATTTTTCATTTCAGCTCCTATACAGGACAGAAAAAATTTAAAAGTTCTGCCTTGACCCAAAATCTACCCAGAAGACATTTCTGCTGAGATTGTACCAAGGACTCATTTTTTTTTTTAATTGTGACCCTCATGTTCTTGGTCTGGATAGCGTGGGGTATTTTTCAGTGGATTCATGTTTTCACATGATTCTATTATTTACACATTGGTTGTGTTGTCATTGTAAAATTAACTAATGATTAATACATATTTACAAATCACAACTCCCTTGGTTTTTTTGCTGTGGCTATATTTCAAGGCTTAATGTTTATTTTTATGTTTTCAGGTTTGCAGTGTGGAGTTTGACAGAAAGGATGTAAATATGAACAAGCTAGTGGCCACATCACTTGAGGGAAAATTTCATGTTTTCGATATGAGAACTCAGCATCCAACCAAAGGTTTTGCTTCTGTTTCAGAGAAGGTATGGGGAGATGGGGCACCTCTCATTAAGATACAAACTTTTTGAATATATGCTGTCAAAGTACTGCAGGTCTACGACTGTGGTTTTTGACAGGTAATAGCTGCCTGGGTTGCAGGTGCACAAACTGTGAGGTAGGGTGGCTAGTGAGGCCCCAGCTGCAAGCTGAAAGCATCCTGCTGCCAGCACTCACGCAAGTTTCCTCCCTTTTATAACCTGATATTCAGGCTGCCCTAGGTCCGGGTCCTGTTGCAGTTGCACCTTTTTCAACTGAGCTGTGCCCCCAGCCTGTGAGTCATGTTTATTGGAAGCCATATTAAATTGTGATGAGCATGCAGATTCGAATCGTAAATATATCCCAAAACCAAGTGAGCCCTCTGCTGACACTTTTCATCTTGCAGTCACCGGAGCTTGTGTGAAACATAGAAATCATTATTCTTCGTTGGGACCAAATGGTTTTGGATTGGGATATTGAGAGCGAGTGAAAGGATATACAGGAGAGACTCACAGGCCTCGAGGCTGTTAAATATGGAGAACTCGTACAACCTTTTTTCTTCCATCTGTCACCACTGCGTTGATTTGTCTAAGGTGTTTACAGAAATGTATTTTTTACTTTTAATTTTTTTTTAGTGAACAAAACCTTGTGGTAATTAGAGAAAAGGAACTTCTCTGGTGAAGTTCTGCCTACATTAGAAAAGGCTGAGCTTCAACTTTATCTGCTTTGAATATCTTTAAATCAGTATTTTCCATGTCACCATTCAAAGCAGGTAAGATGTTGGAAGTACTTTGATTCGATGACACGAAAGTATTTACTGAATTAGTGTTTGTTATCACCAGAATGTGATAATGGAATTTCTTAACTTTTATTCATTGAGCATTGGATGCTTGCAGACAGATATACATTAAGTCAGTGTGGGTGCACTGGGGCTTTCCCCTAAGTGAGTTCTGTGGCTCTGTGATCTTGCTGTGCCCTGGCTGAGATTTACATTTGAATTGTAGATTGTTGTGTTTGCACAGTTTGTAGTATATTCCTTTCCAGTAATGACTTTTAAGAGTAAGTCAGGCAGTGAAATTAACCTTGTGATGACTGTACCCTAAAAGCCTGAGACTCTTGCAGTTCTAGAGCAGTTCCGAAGCACGTTGTTAGGCAGCCACTTTACCTCTACCCTTGTTCACGTTTCAAGTCCCAAAGAAGTCGAAGCAGCAGTGAGTGGTAGCCGTGGGAGGGCTGTTGCCATATCTCTCCGGAAGTTCGGGGTGTGTTGGAGGTCTGGCTTGGCTTCTCCTGTGTGGGAACTGGTGGCTCCTGTAGCAGCAGGTGACAAGACCAGAGGGAAAGAAAGTACCTCAGAAAGGACATTCCAGTACCATTTTAAGATTCTGCATCCTTTCTTGTGAAGCTCATCCCTAACCGACTGCTATGCAATGCTGATTTTTTTAATTTTTTTTTCTAATCAGGCACAAAAATCTACCATATGGCAGGTTCGGCACCTGCCACAGAACAGAGATATATTTATGACGAGTGGAGGAGCTGGGAGCCTTCATCTCTGGAAATAGTAAGTGGTCACTCTCCAGCATGCAACAGCGGGAATAGGAAACCAGCCTTTTAATGTTTTAAGAAAGAATCTTCCTGTAAATTACAAGTAGGGTTTTACTTCCAGCCTCAGAATATTTAGTTAAACTTATTGCTTATGAATGCAGTAGAAACAGTGATTTCAGTGTCAGTGCTTGATCTGGAATTGAATTAATGCCTAGAGGAATGTGACAGCAGCACAGGTGAATTTTGCCTTTGTCACTTTTCTTAAAATAATGAAGATCTAATTATATCCTTGGTTAACAAGGTGATAAATGGAAGAAAATGACTTTCTTAACGTTCACATGGTAGCAGTTATGTCTGACAAGAATACTGAAAGCCTGGGCTTTTACTGATCCTTAAGTTTACATCTTCTTACGTTACATGGTAAAATAATTTAATCATCCTAAATGCAGTTATGTAGGTGCACTAAGTTTCAGAGATAGAGCTGAGATGAAATTTTCTTGCCTGTGGCAAAACCTAACCAGTTAAAAAATGAAGGGCTTATGGGAGAGAGATGTTTGGATTCAAAACTTCCTGCCTCACTTTTCCTTTAATTAAATATTTCCTAAGTATGCATTGTGGATATAGCTGGATATGAGTATTCATTATTTTTAAGACATTGATTTGCCTTATCTTGAGGAAACCCTTCTCTGTGTTCTTTTTAAAATAAAAAGGATAATGTGTTTTAATCAGTAAATTCAAAGTGCATGTTTTAATTTTCTTTACTTCTTGCCAGTGAGTACCCAGCTCAGCGCTCGAAGAAGGATTCTGAAGGAGCTGAGATGGGGGTGGCAGGTTCAGTCAGCCTCTTGCAGAATGTGACTCTGTCAACGCAGCCTATTTCTAGCCTCGACTGGAGCCCTGACAAAAAGGGACTGTGTGTTTGTGGTGCCTTTGACCAAACTGTGAGGGTACTGATAGTTACCAAGCTTAACAAAGTTTGAGAGGAAAACTACAATTTCAGATGAGAGAGCAATACGGTTTGCAGTCTGTAAATATGGAAGGGAGAGCCCTCCTGTTTCTAATTTTATTTCTCCCTTATTAAAACTGGATTAAAGAAATAGAAACCAGATCTTTCTATTGAAAGTTCAGATACATGCAGTTAGAGTTGTTTGACTGTGCCACAATGTGAAGTTCCCTGGGCACAAAACTTTAACCTTCTAGAAATGTGAATTTACATTTTAAATAAAATGTGCCTTTGTGTTAACACAACCTGTAATTTCAGAAGTCACTTTAAGTTGTTTCTGTTCAGGTTAATCACAGTGTAAAGCTGTTCCTACTTGTTAAATGGTTTGGCTTTTTTATATATAGTATTGTCCATATGCATTCATGCAATGGAAACTGTTATATACTCTGTCACAGAAAGTGTGTTATTGGATATATAAATTAGAAAGTTTGTTAAGGTGTTTCTTTAATATAGTTAGAAATGCTAATGAATGCCAAAATATTCAGGCTGAATAGAGTAAGCTTCTTATTGAAGATCTTATTGAAATTAAACTATTGAGCAAATGCACTGTTTTATTATTTTAGTTAGGTTTTGTAACAAGTTTTTATGTTCTGTTGTTTTTATATCTGTTTGTAAACTTGGTATTCTACAAATAAAATTACATGGAGTGTTGTCTTAGGACAAAGTATATTATTCAGACATCCAGAGATTTAGAGAAAGAAGGTACTTGTTTAGGTTTATACGAACAGTGTGCCATACTCAGATAAAACTTACTCATTTTGCAGCAAAAGTTACTAAAACTTAGCTCTGTTGTGCAAAACTTTAAGGGGGCCAATGTACGTGGTTTTTTTCATTAGCAGATGCCATATTTCTTCAAAGCGTAATGTGACAGAGTACCTTCCTTACTGTAGATTCACCTGAACTTCTCTTTGTGATTCCTCTTGTCTCCAATGTTACCAGTGTGTGCAGCAGCACACAGTTTTTAGCAGGTGCATCCAGTTGCTGCCCTCTATCTGTGAATGTTGGTGGAGGCTGTCTTAATTTTAGTGAGCTCTAATGATTTCATTTGTCATTTCTTTGTCAGGTATTAGCTTTCAGCTGACTTGTTTGTGCATATGCAAATGTCAGGTGAAAGCACGTAACTACTTCTGAAATCGGTCGTGATGGGAAAATGTTGGCTTTGTCCAGGTTAACTACAAAAGAGCCCCTGTGTGGTCATTTGCAGTGAAGTTCTGTTTTCTCAGACAAATTCAGGGGGGGCACCTGTGTTGCATCAAACCTGACCTTTCAGGGACTGCTCCTGAGAGCTAGAAGGTGCGCTGGAGAGAGAGAGAGAGAGAGAGAGAGAGAGAGAGAGAGAGAGAGAGAGAGACAGGCATCGGGGCCTTATGTCTATACTGGTCCTGCCACCAACTGGCACCCAAGCAAGATACAGGAGGAAGAGGAAACAACCAAAAGCTGAAGGTTAAGGTTGGGAAAGTGGCAAATGAGGGGAGCAAGAGAGAGAGACAGGCATCGGGGCCTTATGTCTATACTGGTCCTGCCACCAACTGGCACCCAAGCAAGATACAGGAGGAAGAGGAAACAACCAAAAGCTGAAGGTTAAGGTTGGGAAAGTGGCAAATGAGGGGAGCAGAGGCTACTGAAAATAGAAGGGAAAATGAGCTGAAAGGAAAGGAACTGTAGCAGGAGGGCGACACTAACGCTGGGATTGGGTAATGAGAGATGATATGCAGACATGGCACTACATGATGTCCTCAG
>WAAB01021043.1:395355-724358 GCA_013389865.1 Piaya cayana | reverse complement strand
CGCTTCTGTGGGGGGAGAGAGAGAGAGAGAGAGAGAGAGAGAGAGAGAGAGAGAGAGAGAGAGACAGGCATCGGGGCCTTATGTCTATACTGGTCCTGCCACCAACTGGCACCCAAGCAAGATACAGGAGGAAGAGGAAACAACCAAAAGCTGAAGGTTAAGGTTGGGAAAGTGGCAAATGAGGGGAGCAGAGGCTACTGAAAATAGAAGGGAAAATGAGCTGAAAGGAAAGGAACTGTAGCAGGAGGGCGACACTAACGCTGGGATTGGGTAATGAGAGATGATATGCAGACATGGCACTACATGATGTCCTCAGGCTGCTGGGGAACAGTTCTTGGTCCTTTATGGAAGCTTTTCAGTTCTCTGGGGACTGCTGACTACCATAGCAAGTCACATGCTGGAGACCGAGGCAGGTCTGAAAGATCTAAGTGTGCTGATCAAGCTATATCCTATACTGGTATGCTATTCTTGTGTTACAGTGGCTTATAATAAAAAAGTACAGTGTCTTACCAGCTTCCCAAGATCTAGAAATACATCCCCTCCAAGTAACAGCTTATGTCAGAAAAAAAATATTGGGATAGTTAAATCACAAACTTAAAGGGAAATAGGATGCAAATTTGCCTGTGCATTGTCAGTCAGCTCTTCCGGAAAGCATGAGGTGACAAGCTTTGAACTGAGAGACTTAGAACTTATCTAAGAATCCAGCTAAATACAGGTGAAATAAAATTGTCCTTATTAAATCCTGCCAACTTGATTGGTTAAACCAGCTAAGGAAGAAGAGAGCAGGCATCTCTGGGTAGAAAAGACTCACAGGCTATTAAACCTTGTAGAACAGAAATCATTAATGCCTGTCTAGGAGAGGTGAGGCAGCAGGAAAATTGCACTAGAGCATAAAAAAACCCCACAGTCATTTACATTTAAGGTTGAGTCCAACACCCCCTGGTCCTTTTCTGCCAGGCAGCTTTCCAGCCATTCATCCCCAGGCCTGTAGCGGTGCATCTTGTGTCCCAAGTGTAGGACCTATCACTGAGCCTTGTTGAATTTTACACAACTTGCCTTGGCCCATTGATCCACCCTGTCTGGATTCCTCTGCAGAGCCTTCCTGCCCTTGAGCAGATTGACACTTGCCCATCCTGGTATCTGCAAACCTGCTGAGGGAGCACTTAATCCCCTTGGCAAGACCATTGATAAAGATGGCAAACATGACTGGCCCCAATATGAGCCCTTGGGAACACTGCTTGTGACTGACTGACAGCTGAAGTTGGCTCCTTGCACCACAATACTCTGAGCTTGGCCATGCAACCATTTTTTTATCTGGCAGAGTACGTCTGTCCAAGCCATGAGCAGCCAGTTTTTCCAGGACAATGCTGTGGGAAATGGCATCAAAAGAATTGCTGAAGTCCAGGTATACAAAACCCACAGGCTTTCCCTCATCTATTAGGTGGGTCACCCTGTCATAGAAGCAGATCTCATTAGACAGACAGGACCTGCCTTTCCTAAACCCACGCTGACTGGGATTGATCACCTGGTTATCCTTTAAGTGCCATGTGATGATACTCAAGATGATCTGCTCCATTACCTCCCCTGGTGCTGAGGTCAGGCTGACAGGCCTGTAGTTCTCCACTGTTGCCTGTAGAAGTCCTTGGTTTTAGTAGGTGATTGACTGATGCTTGGCTCTAGCCCGCCTTCAAATTTAGTTTGTTTTATCTCAGGTTTAGTGAGGGTCAGCAGGGCTGAAAGCACAGTAACTGGTAGCAACAAACTGGAAGGTATCTAAATCTACCAAAAGCTTATTTTGGAGTAAAGGAGCCCTTGAGTTTGACCAGTGGGAATACACCCCTCTGTGGAGGAGGGAGTTGCTGAGCAGCTTGGCAGAGGGAAGGTGCCCCATCGTGGCCAGAACCATGGAGATGACCTGGCAAGGAAGGTTCCCAGCACTGTGGGCTGGCACCAGAGCTGTGAATGCAGAGCCCAGAATTTCAAGATCCCTGGGCAAGGGCGTTAACAAGGTCTGTCCATCTGTCACAGAATTTTGATGTAAGATAAAGATTGATGAGATCCAGCTGTCTTCCCCAAGACTTGATGGTTTGCTTTCAAGTGTAATATTCAGCATATGATTAATATTTTTTTGTTTGACACAAGTAATCCCATCTGCTCGTGTGCACAGCAGAATACTCAGAGAAAATGCTGAAATTATTTTTAAATGTTGTCCCTCTTAGGTTGCATCCCAGTAGGAGGGAATGGGGTAACCACTGCTCTGCAGTCTTGGCTGCAGCTTTGCTTTGAAAAGCTGGGGGTGTGGAGTTCAAAGAATCAGTTCAAGTGCTTTGAGTCAAAAATGCACCATTCAGAGATGGCCTCCATTAGCTTTATGCTGTAAATAAAATACACTTGTTGAAAGGTATGCCCAGAGCAGAAACATGTTGAAATATGGTTTTTCTCTGTAGTAGTAATTCTGAGTCAAGCATAGAGAAAGGGAAGAAAAAGCTCTTAGTATAGGTACCTATGAGGGAAAAAGAACCTGAGTCCAGGACTGGGCTGTTGGTGGTATTTTTATTAAAATAACCCTTCTTACAGATCCATGGGCCTCCAAAAACGAAATGTGTGTTACCTGTGGGTGTTTCATTTTGGGATTCACTTTATTTGTTATTTTGAAAATGAAGGAATGCATTTCCCCCATAAGTAGCTGGTTCATGAAAATACCAGACAGTTTGCATGGCACGAGTTCATGAAAAGCTATGAGAGCTGGAAGGAGTATAAATGAATGGTTGTGCAGCCCTTGTTCAGGAAAGGTAAGTGCCTGTATTTGTGTTACCTTGAAAATGAAAGATGGTTCCTGGCTGGAGAGCAGAGCTATTGCTGATGCCTGTACTATGCTGTATCTCCTCAGCAGATTGGGTTTCTGCTTCTCCCAGGCTAAAGAAGAAACTTAGACCAAAAGCTGCCTGTGGCAGCCTAGCCTGCCCTATTTATAGAACATTTCACGTCTGCAGCCTGGAGGCTGAAGAACTAGAGTGTGTTCTAAATAAAATCAGTGCATCAGAGATGAAATGCATAGGGCGAAATCCTCTCTGACGCAGCACTGAGGAGCACTCTGGAAAACACTTGCCTTGTCCAGGGCCAGGAAATGGAATGTGCTACAGAGTTTGATGGCTCTGCTGTGAGTGACCACATTTAAGAAGCATATCTGCTTGGTAGCTATTTCTTGTTTCCTGTGCAAACCATCCCTCTTCATGGGCATGGAAGAGAAGAACCTGTTTATGGGCATGACTGCAGCTGTTTGTTTGGGTTTTCTTTCTTTTACCAGGTGTTGCCCAAATCTCCAGCTATTACAAATCAGGACTTTTCCTTTCGCATCAATAGAGTTACCTTGACTTTCACCACTTGTACAAGCTCTTGGAAATTACAGCCCTCCAAGATGTCTGTGCAGGTAGTCTCTGTTTAGAGTACAGCATATTATTTTTATCACCAAAAAAAAAAAATATTTATAGCTTAGTCATAACTTGGACTGAGTTTTAAGCAAAGTAAGGTAAGTTATAACTCTGTATGGGAAGCTACAGTACAGTGCACAGTCAAGGTGGGTTAAGCATCACCTATTGTCTCAGTCTTTCCAAAGTTCAGCTGTGATATCGAAGGTATTCAAAACCAGAATCAGCGACAAAAGCCATGACAGAAGAAAAGACTGAGGGAAAAGTTACATAGCATGCCAGCACTTGAGAATTTACATCATGAAGTTAGAATCTCATGTGTAAACTGTTTATAATTGCTTGTTGCTTGTGCCAGCCAAGACAGCAACTGTAACCCTGAGGGACAGAGTTGAAACAGCAAATAAACTGCAAACCTGTGAGGTGCACAGCACATACTAACATTTGGAAGTGCATGTGCCCTTGCCTTTTTGCAGCCACTGATGCTTTCAGGGATCAGTCTTCACTGACAATGGCTCTCCTCACCCCTCCTGGGTCATGGGACAACAAGATGGTGACCAGGGGGGTTAAACCCCCTCCCACAGTGGAGGAGGATCAGGTTTGTGACCACCTGAGTAATCTGAACATTTATAAGTCTATGGGACCTGATGAGATGCATCTCAGAGTCCTGAAGGAATTGGCAGATGTGGTTGCCAAGCCACCCTCCATGATATTTGAAAAATCATGGCAATCAGAAGTCCCTGGTGACTGGAAGAAGGGTAACGTTGTGCCTGGTTTTGAAAAGGGTAGAAAAGACGACCCTGGGACTACTAACCTGTCAGCCTTACCTCTGTGCCTGGGAAGATCATGGAACAGACCTTCTATTCTATGATTCCATGTTTCTATATCACAGAACTGGTGCATAGAAGGATAACAGGGAATTGCACAGGAAAAACAACGTCCTCCCTTGATTACTTCAGACATAGCAGATACAGCTTGCCAATACAGTGCAGTTCATCTTCCCTAAATTATTGCAATCAAATATATTCAATAGGAAATTGGGATTGTTTGGCTAAAGTTGACTGATTTATAAGTAAGAAGCTACTAACTTGTGACCGGCATATTCATCACTGTAATAAAGTTGTCTAACTGTAAAGTTGTTACTGACAAATTGCCAGAAAATACATTGATTTACTACTATTTTTTTTAAAAAACAAATTATTAAGCCTGTGTTATCTTGCTCTTGATGCTGTTATTGCTGTATTTGCAGTACTAGGCACTCTTAACAGAACAACTGCTGGCTCCTCAAAGAACCTCTGTATCATAGTCTGTATGTCTGGAGCGTATTTAAAGTCTTTGTGCATGCAAGATATTTTCTGTAGCAAACACAAGTCCCAGTACTTTAGGCAAGAGCAGCTGTTAAGCTGGAGCTGAGAGATGAATCCTTCCATGTGCGGTATAAACCATGGCTGTGCAACTGCCTGTGGCAATGCAGATTCCGCCCAGAGGTAAGACCAAATGGGATATCTGCAGAACTGGAGCAGAGCTATTTGATGACTTGGCAATGTGGCCAGTTATAGCCCTGGCCATAAAAAGGTTTTCATTCCTTGCTGGCCATTTTGGGAGGACCTGCTTCTCACCACTCAGTCTGCCCTCACAGTTGCACAGCACTGTCCGCAGAGGATGCTGGAAGAGGGTCAGTGTTGCTTGGTGGCTGCAGGAGCATCTATGGTCTCAAGGACAGTGAGTAGCTGTCCCACACTCTGGTCTTCCTCCTCCTCAGCCAGCAATAAGGCAATTGCCAGCAAAGAGGCAGACAAGTTTTGCAGGATGGTGCAGCAGAAGGGATCACAGCAAAATATCTCTTCCCTCTAACACCTCAGTGTTATACTCCTAACTAGTTGATTGTGGCCAACTAGCAAGTGGCTTAATAATTTGTTGGCATGATTCAGGACTGTAGCATGTGCAGGGGCTGTTCCAAATAGGCAGCCTGCATGTGGCAGTCCTGCTTTAGAGACCAGCTCTATCTAACAGTACGGCCATAATCTATGCCAGTTGCTCTCTGAGCCACAAAACAAGCCTGTACCTGTTTAGCTGAGTAGCAGAGGTGTAGCCTCTGAGATGGATGTGTCTGCCACAGTTTTCTCCACTTCCAAGAGATCTCCTCCACTCCTGCCTGTACTCCTTTTCTTCAAAATGTTAGTAAATCCGTGGTCACCACCTCCATGTCTGGGGATATGCAGTGATAGTTGAGCTGCAGAACCCACGTGGAGGCAAGTAAGTTCCCTCCTCTATTAAGCTTGACCATAAAAGCAGCCCGTGCACAATGCACAGACTGGGGTTCCCTTCCCAAACCAATGGCCTCTTCCTCTCTCGTCAATGTGCAAGAAGCTACCCAAGGTTGCCAGCCTCTCAGGGTATTTCAGAACATTATACCCGGACTTTCTTAAGCGTGGCAGTGAAGCTGTTTTTCAGCTCTGTGAAAAGCCCATCAGCAACATAAATAAAACAAGCATAGGCAGTCTCTCATAGGCCACTTGGGATTTTAAGGTTATAAAACATTTAAGACATTCTCTGAAGCCAGAGGACACGTGGGTTGCAGAAAGGCAGCGAGGCCCTCAGAACTGCACAGCAATCATGATCTGATGGGATCTTTTTGCATGGCAGTGATTCAGGACTATTAGCTCAGCCTGTTTCCCAGATTGCATTGTA
The DNA here is from genome assembly GCA_013389865.1 of Piaya cayana. Classification (NCBI taxonomy): domain Eukaryota; kingdom Metazoa; phylum Chordata; class Aves; order Cuculiformes; family Coccyzidae; genus Piaya; species Piaya cayana. The sequence goes on along the minus strand of WAAB01021043.1, from coordinate 718,242 downwards.
TCAGCTGCTCACTCTTAGACTGACTGTTATGGTCTTGCAGTTAAAACTACTCTTCCTTTCAAGTAAATTACTAGTTAGGTCTCCAAGTCCCAGCTGCTTCCAGTTCTTTCTCCAGGCAGAGGCAGCTTATGTTAAAACTAACTGCAGGAAGTCTTTGTGTTTCAGAAAATGTTGAGGACCTGATTTTTGTGCAAACATTTCCACTACTACAAAAATGCTACTTTATCCTCAGCACAGATCTGAATGACTACATGTGGCACAAAGTCTTAGGTTCTTCCTTGTGATTTGCTGGGAGGGCAAAGGGAGCTGCACCCTTTTGCCCCCTTCCCTGTGCCCCAGGGCATAATAGAACTGTGCACCTCATAATAATCAGAACTGTGTAGTTGTAGCTGTTTCTGCACCTGATGATGCTGACTGAGATGTTGCTCCAGCCCATCCTGCATCTGTCCACCAGAAATAATACAACACTTGCGATGTCTTCTGTGTGTTAAAGCCTTTTTCCTCATAGTCTCTTCATTTTTTGCCTTTTGCTTTGATTTCTGAGACAGAGACAATCTGCTTATGAGTATTTCTAGCTTGAAGCACTGTGAGGCTTAGGTTTCTAGGCAGTGCTGCAGCAACAATGAAAAGTAACAATAAAAAGTAGGTGCAGCTAATGAAATATGTTCTGTTCAGTTGCATCCCATGCTAAACCTTTCATTTTCTGAGTCATCAATCTTACTGCAGAGCTGACAGAATCTCTCCTTCATGTTTGTTTCTGATGTAGCTCAACCAGGCAGCACTTTGAAGCCTGTTCACCATATGTGAGGACAGACCCTCCCTGCTGCCTTGCAGAAGTGGGCAGTGGCACAGGCCTGTGGCATCTTCATATCCGGTAGAGCCTTCTCTTCCTGGCAACCACATTCCCTTCCTCCCACATCCTGCTGTTGCAGAGCATATGAGAAACATAAGAGCAGCCACGCTGGGTTAGACCAAAAAGCCTCCCAGCCCTCTATCCTGCCTCTTCAGGAGCCATGTGCCGATAAATAAGTATAGAAGCTGTGTTTAAAATGACAACAGCAATTTGGGTCCTAAATTTAATTTACTCCTAAATTTGTCCTAGGCTTCCTGCTAAGATGAAGCTGGAATATGAAATACATGGTTCTATTGAATTCATGCACAGAAGTTAACAAGTGAGAATGGTGGAATGCTAATGCATTTAGAAATAAACCTCAATTTCTAGTATAATTTACTTCCACAATCTTCATGAGAGAGACAGCTATAAAAATTACAGCTTTACATACTAATTGGAAGAAATGCAATCTTATAACAATATCAGAACAAATACTCTACACATGCTAGTTTGCTTTCAATTTATTTCTACAGTTTCCATATATAAATGCTTATAACCTAATAGATATATCTACATTCAGTGAATAAAGCTTTGTATGTAAAGTAACCAGATACGGTACCCAGCGCTTCACCACATCCTGTCATTTAATCTAGCTGACATGAACACAAGCTCTTTTGATCTGTACTAACTATCTTTATCTCAGTGTTTATCTCATCCTCCCTATCTGTTACGTTAAAAAAGCTTTAATCAGAGGGTTTAAGCAAGTCTTATTGAATTATATTATTTTTCCTCCCTGAAACAAAGCTACATCAAGCTCAGTTTCCTTCTTTGTGTGTACTTTTACATCTGTATTTTGATTAGAAATGTTATGTTTTCAAAAGGGAAAAGAGTCTGTGCTTAGTAAGCTTAAATTCATTCTAATTTAATTTGACTGCAGAAAAAAAAGACATTTCCAGAGCATTTTAACTGAAAGGTGAGCCTAAGTTCACCTGGGCTTAGGCTGCCATATACACTGTCCCCAAGTCCAGCAAACTGTATCACAACACGGAAGATTTTAGAGGTTTCACTTATTTTCCACTGTCCAAAGTGTCACTGCTATAGCGACACTTTTAGTTCCTGAAGACATGAGACATCCTTGTGGGGTAGCCTCAAAACTCTGTTCCCCTTTTTACCCTATCTAGTACCTAGGGCACAAACCTGGCAGTCAGATACCTTGGACTCTCTTCCTGGAGGTACTATCCAACTTCCAATAAATCACTGTAAACTTCGTTTGTGCCCTGCCTCCCTGTTCCCTGCACATACCTAGTCTCTGTAGAATACAAGCAGAGACATAAATCACCATAAACGTGCCATTGAGCCAGGCAGCTGCCTGTAACTGTCCTTTGGCAAGCATTTGTCTTCTGATATGCCACAGGAAACATCAAGTACTCACCCCTCTTCCACTGGCTGGCAAGTGCATGTAGGCAGGCAGGTACTGGCAGCAGCAGGATGTTCATGCTTCAGCTAACTCCTGCTACACCCTCTTCTGGCGACATGCTGGTCTGCCCACACATCAGATTGTACATTCATTAGTTTACATTGCAAAGAAACAGGCTTCACAATCAGAAAATGTCTGTCCCAGAATCAGCTGGTGTGGCTGAGACCCTTCAGAAGCAAGCGAACTACACATAGTAACATCTCCCAAACTGGGCTGTTCACCCTGACCTGGGATTTTAAAAGGTACTGTCTCATACTGGAAGGGGGTTGGAACTAGATGATATTTAAGATCCCTTTCAATCCAAACTATTGTATGATTCTGAGATTCAATGATTCTATGATACTCTGGGTTTTTTTAATTACTTTGGCCACAACTTGACTTTAAACATGATAGACTACCTTTCGTCATGAAATGGTCTGCAGCCCAGGCTGCCCAGGTGCAGACTAACTCGCTCTTGAAATAGTTTAAAATGTGATGTTTTTAAAACAAACATATTTTAAACCCAAGCTACAGACTGGCTGGAGGTAACACTAAATTTGTTAGTTCAGTTTTAACACGGTGTAGCTCTATTCTCACTGACTTGATTTCATTTAAGTCTGCATTGGTTTAGCATTTTCAGCGTGGTTGCTGAATCTCTGGAGGTTTAAGACAGAGACTGACAGAATAAAAGGGAATGTTCTCTGTGTTTGCATGTACCTACTTTCCAGTAATTGCTAGAAAGGGCTTATGGTTGACACCTGATAAAAATGCCTACTTAGAAAGACTGAATTATTTAATGAAGTATCTCTGGTGCTCTCATTAAGACTTACATTAAAAGGCCAAAAAGAGCATTTAGTGTCAGAAGAAGCTGGACTTGCAGGTGAAATGATCTGGTTGCTTTATCTTCTCCCTTAGGATGACTGTAGATGACTATTACAAGAAACTTTTGCTTTTGGTCTGATTTTAGCATCTGTATTTCTATTCTGTCAATGATTAAATAACACTTTTGTTACAAGTAGCTTCTAGCATCCTTCTTTGTATGCACATCATATTCATGGCAGAAGAATCTAGGCTATGTTTTGATTTATCTTGTCTTCCACAAGAACAACTTTGAAAGCTTTTTCAGTAGCATTGTTCCTGGGAGTTGGAGTAGTCACAGCTGGTCTGTAGGTCAGGCTGTGGTGCTTTGCATGACCCAGGCTGTAAGCATAATGTTTCCAGTGAGGTCTAGACTACAGTATTTGACCTCCACGTCTGTTCTGTAAAGAACATTAACTTTGCAGAAGTCAATATATAGTATGTACCATGAACGAGATACATCATAATAAAGAAGTAATTCTGTTGAAGATGTCTGTCACTTTACCTACTTTGGAGAAAATATTCAGGATTGTTTTCTTTTGTTTTGGGAATGATAGAGAAAAATCAATAATCATTCATAGGCCTCTCAAATGAAATGACTTCCATTAAGTATCAGACAGCAGTATAGCTTTTCTTGGATAGATTTTTCTGTAGATATCCATATATAAACTCATAATACATCTTCAGAATGGCACCAGCATAAAACAATTGGATTTATATGACCTGTATCTTGATCAGATTTTGGCTGGGATAAATGTAAATTTTTAACTCCTCACTCTCTGCTCTTGAAAACCAACCAAGCAACACAGCTATTTCAAGCAGAAAATGAATGCGTAAGTACCTAGTAATCTTCTGAGAGAATTGCCTCAAGAAATTCCAAGACCTATAGCACTCTGTACAGGATTTCCAGTTAACAAAACCAGAGTATAATTCTGTAGTAGTTTGGGGCCAGTAGTAAATCCATAACAAATGTAAACCACCAGAAGGAGACAGAGAGCCACAATGCATGATCATGAAATATCCAAAGTCCAGCCTGTAGTGTATCAGTGCTCTATGTGGTTACAATCTTCTACAAACAGAGCTGGTTGAATCTTAACATCAATCAGCATGTGTTGCATTTTCCTTTGATCTTCTAATTGAAACAAAATATTTGGTTTAGGAAATAAGACTCTGACAGAAACTTCCTACTTGGCTTCTGGTAAATCAATTAGCCTATCAAGCATATTTCCCTCTCTGTATTTCCCAACCTGTGACATGTGAATATTAAGGTAAGAATGGACAAAACATATGTCAAGTGCTCTGAGGTCCTTGTGGAGACTTGGCACACTGGAAGTGCAAAGTATTATTTTACTCAGGAGTGTAGGTCTTGCTATATCTCTGCTACACTTCAGACTCTTGCATTTCTCAATTTTCTAAGAAAAATTTCTCCTAATTTCCCTTTTACCTACAGTGCACAATTCTGTAGCTATATTTAAAAATGAACAAGATAAAATAATTATGATAGTGCTTTTTGAAAATAAAAAATAGCTATGAAAAGTCAATGAAACATGATATTCTTACACTAAAATATTAGTAGACAGTAGGGATATCATTCCTTGCCCCAGCGGTTCTACTATCCATCAGTGCGTCCCACATACAGCTGCAAGGCTCTTAAATGGATCTCATATTTACTGCTTTCATAACTACTCTTATTAAAAATATTTGCATTGCTTTTCAAGCCATTTTTGGTTGAAACTGAAAACGTAAAGCTTTAAATCTCCTGGAAGAAAAGGAGATGACAAGATGTAAACAAATAACTACTCCATCTGAAGATCTTTAGATATCCTTCAAATTAGGGTAAGGAGAAAGACTCATTTGCAGTTCATACTGATTTAATTACAAAAGATGCATTACTGCACTTACATACAAACCAATTTATTAAGCTCACTCTTGCAATATTTTAAATTACATTGAAGGCACAGAGAAGTGTACTGAACGTAGATAAGACCCCAGACTTCTAGTCCTGTGCCCCCTCTGAATACATCCCCATTTTTGACTCTGTCCTCCTTCAGATGGGACATATTTTCCTCAAGAAGCCCTGATGCTGAGCAAGCCAGCTTGACACATTCCCTGCAGGCAACCAGCAAAAAATCATCAGCCTCATGGACTTCTGAGTTACCTATGGTTAAGAATAGGCCCCCTTCAACCACATTGAAGGATTCCAGTGGCCCTATCTTATTCAGCCTTGGAGGAGAGAGGCTGCAGGCTTTAGTTGAAATAAGCTTCAGGTGAACATAAAGTAGGCAGAGGAGGTCTCTGGCTAGGAATGCCAGTATTTTTGATGCAGACGCTGACTTCTGTTTTACTGTTTAGCAGAATGTTAATCTGTACAATACAGACCTTATCTCTGGGAGCCATGGATGTGTTTGTAGGGTCTTCCAGTCAGCAAGCTCTCACAGTGGAGAAATACCAATCCTCTGCATTTTGAACACAGATTTATTTGCTAAAATCTTGAGGACAAATATTGTGGAACTCACAACCAACAACATAAACCATCCCTCATTCAAGGCTGAGATGAAACTGATACAAGAAGTAGGTATTAATACAAAAAGTGGACTATTTTTTATTAAATGTAAAGTAGAGTCAAGTTCATCTAAGTAATCATTTTTTTTAAGTTAGAATGTCCCTCTAATAGGATGTTTCCTTTCAAACAGTGTTTTCCAGACACTGTTCATTCTTTGAAGATGACAACATCTTGTGTGTAGTGTGATCTGTGCTAAACAAATGTGTCTTCTTCTATAATCACCTGCTTGGAGTCTTAACCCATCTCAAATGCAGAGTCAGACAGAGAGCTGGAGCCAGCTACAAATTAGCTAGAGTTTTGACTTCTGTGAAGTTCATAAAAACAGTAAAACTAACCCTTGGAAAGTAATAGAATATGTATATGATTTCTGGGAAATTTTATATGTATGCATGTGAGTGGGAAATACATTCTGTAACCAGCTCAGATCTTGTCTAGTTGCACACAATTGATGGACATCACTCCTTTGTTGCCCAGGCCTGACAAAGGGTGCTTGCTTTCTAAAACTCCAAAACAAATCTTAAAGAGTTGATTTGCTGGCATTTTCAGTATCAGTTCAGTCACCATCCTTGGAGGTATTTAAAAGCTGGGTAGATGAGGTGCTGAGGGATATGGACCAGTGGACAGGTACAGTCAGAAGTGATGATCTCAAATGATTCCATGATTCTGTGACCACAAGGATTTGACTCTGCCTGTGGAGTGTGAGGTTTGGTCAAGGGCTTCTGCTGTGGATAGTGAGGTTAAAGGCAATGGTCTTGGGCCTTATGGGCAATAGATTTTTCTGTCAGGAGCATCATGTCAATAATCCTTTGTCTTGCTTGTTTCTACCATTCCTGACCACTTTTTTTACCCTGGGCCCCCATTTCCAATGAGTAATTTAAGTAAAAGTTCTATAAATGTATCTACACAGTTTGTCACTTTAATTACTAATACTAAGCACATTTTATCCCAATAACATTCTGTTTTTTAAGGCTAAATCTAAATTCAAAGGAGTTTAGTACAGCCCAAAGAGCTACAATTTCTTAAACAAAGCTTCACAGCCTTTTGTCAAGGTGATCTTAGACTCCTTGCAGTTTGTTTATTTATTTTGTGCCCCTCAGGAGTCTGTACTGGGACCAGTGCTGTTTAATATCTTCATCGAAATAGACAGTGATATCAAGTGCACCCTCAGCAAGTTTGCAGATGACACCAAGCTGAATGGTGAAGTTGTCACACCAGAAGGACAGGATGCCATCCAGAGGGACCCGGACAGGCTGGAGAAGTGGGTCTGTGAGAACCTTATGAGGTTCAACAAGGCCAAGCACAAGGTCCTACACCTGGGTCAGGGCAATCTGTGGTTTCAATGCAGGATGGGGGATGATGTGATTGAGAGTGGCCCTGCAGAGAGGAGCTTGGGGTGCTGATTGATGACAAGTTCATTATGAGTTGGCAATATGTGCTTGCAGCCCAGAAGATCAACTGTATCCATCAAAAGAAGCATGGCCAGGAGGTGATTCTGCCCCTCTGTTCCTCTCTCGTGAGACCTCATCTAGAGTAGTGTCCAGTTCTGGAATCCTTAACATATGAAGGATATGGAGCTGCTGGAACAGGTTTAGAGGAGGGCTACCAGGATGATTAGAGGGCTGGAGCACCTCCCATGTGAGGACAGGCTGAGAGAGTTGGGCTTGTTCAGCCTGGAGAAGGTTCCACAGAGACCTTGTAGCGACCTTCCAGTACGTGAAGAGGACCTGCAAGAAAGTTGGAGAGGGACTGTTTACAAAGGCTTATAGTGACTGGACTAGGGGTAATGGGTATAAACTAGAGAGGCGCAGATTTATACTAGACACAAGGAGGAATTTCTTCACCAGGAGGGTGGTGAGGCATTGGCACAGGTTGCCCAGGGAAGCTGTGGCTGCTCCATCCATGGAGGTGTTTGAGGCCAGGTTGGATGGAGCCTGAGGCAGCCTGGTCTGGTGAGAGGTGTCCCTGCCGGGTTGGAACCGGGTAATCTTAAATATCCCTTCCTACCCAAACCATCCCGTGATTCTATTTGCCGGCACTTTGGATCCCGGATCTCCACCCCTCGGCTTTCCAGCACTCAAGCCCCACCTCCCGCTGCCGCCCCAGGAAGCCACGGGAAGCGCGGGGACACAGACTGAGCCCCTCCCGCTGCTGGAGTCCCTGTTTCCCCGCCCAGAGAGGGCGGTGCCATCTTCCCCCGCCCCGGCAGTGACGCCACCTCAGGTAAGAGCGCGCGGCGGCGCCATCTCCTTCACCCGTTATCTTGTACACCCCAAGTCTCCCACGACGAGTGGTTCTTGCGCTGTCGGCCTGGCCCGGCTCGCGGGGGGGAGGGCGAGGCGAGGCCCCCAGGAGGCGGCGGAGGAGGGTTAGGTGCTGGTGTGCCCCGGTTTGCCGTGTCCCTAGGGATCGGTAAGGTGTGCCGCCTTTCACACAAGGGGTGTCAGGACTGGGGAGTTTGGTTATAAACTGCTGGGAAAGCCTCGGCTGGCACGCGTGTCTCCGTCACCTGGTTTGGGGGCGATCGAGGGACACGTGTGATGGAAGAAGAATCACAGAATCCCTAGGCTTGAAAAGACCTTTGGGATCATCAGGCCCAACTGCACCTCTCCAATACAAAACCATGTCCCTGAGCACCTCATCTGCCTGCCTTGTAAATGTATCCAGGGCTGGGGACTCAGCCGCGTCCCTGGGCACCTTCTTCCACTGCCCCTTAACCCTTTTGGTGAAGAAATTTTTCCTAATGTCCAATCTACCTCCCCCTGCACAGCTTGAAATGGATGATGTGGTTGCTCCATCGCTGGAGTTCAAAGCCAGGTTGGATGAGGCTTTTAACAACCTGATCCAGTGGGACGTGTCCCTGCCCATGGTTTGGGGGTCCCTTCCTTGGTCTTTAAGGTCCCTTCTGACCCAAATAATTCTGTGATTCTGTGACCCTTTGCCTGTTAATGAAGAGCTAAACTGGGCTCCCAGGAGAGCCGTACGTCAGTCTTAAAATGTCCTGGCTGTGCCATTGTTGCTGTTACACACACGTGGGTGCTCCTGACTTGCCAGACCAGAGGGTCAAGTTGTGTGCAGTCCTGATTTTCTTAATGAGCGTGAACACCATCTAATGGTGTTCAAATGGTTGGACTCAATGATCTGGTGGGTCTCTTCCAACCTGGGTGTTCTATGATTCTGTGATTTTAATGCATGATGAGAGCATGGACTGCAGGCTTTTCAGGTGGTGGCCTTCCTTGAGGATGGCTCTGGCTAGGCAGGCGCACTGCAGGCAGTAAATGCTTTACATTTATATAAAAAGTCAGTAAAGTAGTGTTGCAACTCGAGGAGCCTTTGGAACTTGGTAATTGTGAGAAGAGCAGAGTTTTCAAATAGAAGATATAGTTTGTATGCACAGGGCATGCACTCTTTTCACCTGACAGAAGGGTAGGTCACATGAATTACTTGAACTTAGTACTTTTACATAATAAAAGTAGGTCTTTGATAGAGTTCTCTCATGTTGCTGCAAAGTTGAAAATGTCCCTTTCCTTACGTTTTGTCACAGTATTGTGATTGTAAATGTAGTTGCTGCTAGCAACTTAGTAAAAGACTTTGACTTGCAAATTAAACTTTAGATTATGCTAAGTAAAAGGTCTCATTTTGAGGGCATACAAAAATGGAAATGAAACTGAAAGGTGTCTGGCACGTTTCCTGGTTTTATAAATGTAACACAACACTTCCAATCTAAAATACTTGAATAATGCTCATCTTGTGGCAGTATGACCCTTGCTAATGAAATCAGAAACCACATAACACAGGACTACACCCCAGAACATGAGGAACTTGAAAGTGCTTGTTGGAATTGTTACGCTTCCTATCAGAAGTGTGGTGCAGAAATCACACAGACCTTTCTGATAAGTGCATTTCCCTTCAAGGTCGTTTAAGATTTTTAGAGTCAATTCTTCATCTGTCCGCAGTTAGCCTACTTTTCATATGAAGTGCCTAAAGTTAGTAAAGATTATTTGTTTTAATGCCAGCAGTAGAAGATTGGGGGATGTGTTTTGAATGGGATGGTAAACTGAGAAAAGACATGAACTTCTTTAAATAAATAATGAATGCGCTGTAGTGGTGCTGGTCACCACTGGTCACCAGAACCAGAGCTGGAAAAGGCAGCACAGAAAGAAGAAACAAAGGTAACTGAGGGGTGCAATGACAGTTAACCTTGGTATTGGTAATTTTAGGGATGATACCAAGGGGACTTGATAACAGACTATGAAAGCTTTGGGGCTGCAGACTTCATTACCTTTGCCTGAGCTCTCTTTGTTTACTACAACTATTTGCTCTTCTCCAATCTTCATGCAGGCTGGCTATGAGGCATTCTGCTGGGACTCAGGATACACACCACATTTAGTTACCACTTTGCATAGGCAGTGGTCCCCATGCATGCTGTTCTGTGTAAGTGCCATTTTCTCCTGTGTTGGGAAATTGCTCAGATTCTTTTTTCCCAGCTTCCTCTGTTCTCCTAGTTTGCCATTCTCCTTTCCATGTTAGGCCGTGGTTACCACCATGCCTTTTCTTCCTGTGCCAGACCAGAGTGCATCTTTATTCTTTATCCTATAATGTTTTATTTAATCTATTCCAATCCCTGTGAAAACTCCATGTCCTTACATGAGTTTTCCCTATTACTCCCTCATTTCTGTGATTTTGCACATTCCTTTTCTTTGCTGATTGGAGTCTGCCTCCTTTTTGTCAGGTTAGTGGCTTTTAAATTCTATTTATGGGACAGATAGAAAAGATTTTCTGTTTTTCTCCTGCATCAATAAAATAGATGCTTAGAACACAACATCCCAGTTACTGTGCAATGTTCAGCTAAAAAGTGAGTAAATATGCTTCTAGTAGTTAACAGTGTCTCATTAGCACAGTCAAATAATGAACACTCAAAAATACATAGGGGTCACTGTTCTAAACAGTAGAAGGAGGTACTGCATGAAGTGCAAATACGCAAAATTAAATTCTGAAGGAAGGAAATACTTTTTCATACGTTGTGGAACTAGTGGCTAAAGGAAGCAAAGGAGGCCAGCAATTTAAAAGTATGAAAAACGTCTTTCACTTTAATTCTGGATTCTCATGGTGCTAATACTAGTTGAGAGTGTCATATTTTAGAAGAGGTAGTAAACTCCATGGTTTAGAGCATACAGTAGCTAAAGACCGGAGGCAGATTATTTCCTGCTCACTGCAAATATTGTAGAACAGAAGAATTCAATATTGATTGCTGTTCTGAACAAAACCCCACAGGAATACATAGATACTGAGTTTCATCTGCTTTGACAATGTGTAGACTCTTATGCAAGAGACTGTATTTTGCTGTACAAGCAGCTCTTTCTGGGTTCATTGCAACCAGAAGTATATGTTTTAGAGACCAGTTTAGATATAAAAACTTACTGTCACTTTAAAGCTCCAGTCTTGAACTGAGCTGTGCAAACGTAGTCTGAGTGCAAGAGCTTTTATGAAGACCTCTCACTAAGACGTGTTCTGGACATGCATAAAGAAAGCTGGTTTTATCATTGTAGTTGTGATGGGGGTACTGACAGGTTGGACTTGAACAAAAGCCAGGCTATGTTGCATTTGTTCAGAAAAGGAAATTACTATGTCATCAGTCTGGGACAACTGATTACACTGCACAGGGAACTAAGATGTTTTATGAATCGGGCAGATCAAGTTGAAAGTTTACATCAAGGCTACTTTGTATGGATATAGATGGAGCTGCCGCCAATATGAATGGTTTAAGCCAAGTGGAGATAGCTATTTTCTCATGTGATAGCCACCATGCACTGAAGTGTAAGTGAGCCTCAAAAATAAGACAGATAAGAATAAACCGTGCGAATCCTTTAGAGGCTGAAAAGACTTGATCTCAATGGCAAGAGTCTAGTGGCTGTGAGCTGTTACGTAGGGTTTTTCTGTGCATGTTGAGGTGCTGGCTGGAACCTAGCTTTGAAGACAGGGTTAAGAATGGTTGCTCAGCAGTTGTGCATTTGTAGTGTAGTCCAGATTATGCATTGAGTAACTACATGGCTTGAGTTGGGATATTTTTAGGGGGACCAAGATAAGCGTGGTGGAGCATACTCAGTATTTCATGGCAGGCTTAATTACTTCTGCAATGAAAATCTTGTAAGTGAGCTGGTGAGCTGGTGTTGCAAGAGTGACTGACGGATGGTACTAGACGTCCTCTCCAGCTACCCCAAGCTGGCTTGAAAGGTAGCAAAACAGATCTGTGGACACAATGATGACTAGCAGGCAGTCAATTACTTATTACGCAGTAACAGTGCTAAGGAGTGTCTGTCACAGATCAGAGATTGTTGTACGTGGAGCTTTGCAAACATGGAATAAAGTGTATGTCTCTGCCCAAAGAGGTTTGTGATCAAAGAGCCTAGTCATGATCTCTGGTAGCTTCAAATGTAAGGTGCTTATTCTTGTTGCTCTGCTGTCCTGCACCCACAGCAGAAGAGACTTACATGCTTTGCTTGCACATCAGCTACATTCATTGCACATTCTAGTCAGAACTCATGAGAGGGAGGAGCTGACAGAGCTTTGTCATATTGATGTTGCTAATGCATTTGTTTTGAATTTCAGAATATTTTTTATGTCCTGACCAAAAGGTTTTGGGGTTGTTTTGGTTTTCTTTGTATAATGGTAAATATCCATGAAGGGAAGCAAAGTCTAATCTTATTTTTATTAGATGAATAATTTGAAAAAATAAAAGAGTTGAGCTCAGTACAAAGACAGAGCCTTCTCGTACTTCAGGAATAGGTAAGAATTGGCATGAAGTGTGAAATGAGTTGCAGTACTAAGCAGAATGAAGGTACTAAATTACTTTTGTGTTCTATTTGCCTGTTGCAAAATACTTCAAATACACCATTTTTATCCTGAACTTGACAGTTTGAATTCTAGCTGAAAAACATCTGTGTGACACTTAACACTAAACCTTTTTTAATTCTGTCTTTTGGACTTTCCTGTTGCCACGTTGATATATGCTTGTAGCTTCCATTATTTTCACTACTTTCACTATGCATTTTCAGGAAAATCTCTCAGAGGTAACCAAGGGTTAATTAGACTTTATATCTTTCAGTATCGTAGATATAGTTTTGCTGTGGGGTGGGAAGAAAGGGAGGTTTGAGTTTGGTTTTTATGCTGTCTGGTAGTTACTTTCTAAGCCTTGTGTTGGCTATACTCAAAGGTTATTCGTAAAAGCCACCTGCAAATTGTGTGCAGTTTTCCTTTTTCCTTTTCTTACCTTTATATGGCAGTCATGTGTGTGCTTTTCTTAAAAGGAGACTGCCGAGTTCTTCTCTTCATTCTCCTGAAAGATAAATACAAAGATGGATGATTTTGCTCGTTGTTTTGTGCACAATCACCTGTATTTTGTTTTTATTTAAACTTCCCTAATACAGAACTTAACTGAGTTGGATCTTGATCAATAGCTGCCTTAGCACTACAGCAAACTGCTCCCAATTTGTACTCATTTAGTCATTTTTATTGAGTCTGAAGAAGCTGACGTATTTTCCCTTGCTTTCTCCTTTTCATATTTATGTCCTTTCTGTTGTTCATAATGTCTGATATTCCCCTTCCTTCTGTTCTGCATATTGAGTGTATTACTTGCTCTGGTTTATACTTCGTTGACTGGAGAGAAAACAAAGTGTTCCTTATTTTCTAAGCAGAAGTTTACATAAGTGGAGTCATGTTTCTGAATAAATGAGAATTATCACCTGTGGAAACTCTTAAGACAATCTTTTTATCAGACTTAAATGCAATTAATAATTTTTCTTATGAAATTGGCTTACTTTTGTGATTTGAAGTCCTTTTCTTCCTCAAATATTTTTCTCTTATGCTGTTTTCCTCAAAAACTACAGGGCAGTTTTTGAGCTCAGGGTTAAAATGGAAAGTTGGTTTTGGTAGATTGAGGTTGTGAAGTCATACCACATTTTTTCATTGCTCTTTGTTTGCCTATGTGTTCTTAATCAAAGTAGCCTTTTTCTGTTTTATGCTTATGGGTTGTGAACTTTGCTTTGCATTCTCGAAGTTTAAGGTCTAATAAAGTATTACCATAATGCACACAGCCACAGATTATATGTTCTGCATCATGTCTCATTACTTGATAATGAAAATGCTGTCTTATCCTTATTTCCCTTGCACTTCCCCATTACTGACATGCCTACCCAGCAAATATTTTTGGAACTTCTCTTGTCTGAATATTTGTACTGTCCTTATGTTTTTTTTTAAGTGGATCTCTGTGCTAAATAAAATTTGGTTGAAAGTCAGCAAATTTAACAGAGAAAACCTGTGTGGTAAGCATCAGCTTCAGAAACTGAATTCAATTTCTCCTTGTTCAAAATATATAAAGAAACACTTGTAAAACTTTGAGGAAAATCTTGTTTGTGGTTTCGTAACTGAAACATAACTATTGAGACCTTTAGGTATGTTAGAAGTGCCACTGATGTGGTCTTAGTTCCTCTCATCCTTGGCTTTGTCAAAGAGTGCAGGTATGACTGTACAGTGTGTGTGTTGATTTTGGCAGAAAGACTTGTGGAGTTTCTGGTGTACATGTTTTCTAACGTAGTGTGAGCTTGTTCTTGTTGATTTAATATTGTCAAAGCTATTTTAGGCTCCTGACTGCTGCCTCATTGTTGGCATGTGCCAGTGCTGTAACGTATCCTGCTTAGAGCTCAGTAATGCTGAAACAACAGCCTAGTGAAAAGAGAGAGGTCCCTACGCAGCAGGAGTAGGAACTTATTAGTTCCTGTTGAGTTGAACAGAAAACACAAGTTCAACAGATTCTTGCCTCTCCCTGGGAAGGAGTGGACTTACCTCTGAAGGGTACTACAGTACACAGGCTAATATGCAGCCTTGTTCTGTTGAATGCTGGAGCATTTTTCCCTTTCCTTGTGAAATGACAGTGTCAAGTAAATACTTAGCAAGTATTTAAGAGGTCAGACTTAATAATTTCTGGTTCATGAGGCAGCAATCATAGAAAAATGTATTTTGGACTGTATCTGTTATCGTTCCTTTTATCTTCCTATTCCTTCTGTCTCGTCCTTTAGGTCTAGCTTGGGATATTGGAGGGAGTATAATAAATGCTCTAGCGACTGTTTATCCTTGCAACTGCTGTAAAACAGCTTAAGTTAGTTTTGATTGATGACACATGCATCCCTGCTACTGGAGTTTGTCAGTGGCTTTGTTTGTTTTTTTCCTGTAGTTGCTTGTGCTGGATGCCTTGATAGACACGAAGAAGAGTTGGAGTTCATCGGTATGTTCATGCATGTCTATCAAATTAAGACAATAGGTGAAGTATTGTAGTGATGGTAAGCTCTGCAGATGATTCTTGCGTTGGATTATACCTCTCTCCCTAAATGTGTAAATCTAGTAAATTTATAGTGACAGACACCTCCTTAACTGTATTAATAGCTGCGAAAATCCAGTTTCCTCTCTAGCTTTGGGTATTTTTATGCTGTATTATGTGACTGAACGTTAACAACAAACATTGTTTCTGGACTCTTTTCATCAGCCTAAGAAGAGTGAATTTAATGCGAGTGGCCAGGACAGAATGAAATGCTCACAACATTATCATAAATGGCAGAAATAATTGTGTCGGTATTTTGCCTTTCTGTGGGCAACACCTTCTGGGTCGAGCTCAGCTTTCTTCCTTAGATCTGCTGCAGCTGACTGAAGCAATATTTACATGTGAGCATTACATGCTGGGGTGGAGAGGAGACCTTAGGCCTGTCAGTGTTAGCATTGTGATTCTGTACTTGATTTCAAAACCAGCTCTGACCAGGATGAAAAGTCGTGCAGCTGAGTAGGATTATAATTCTAAACTGTACAAACAACAGCCCTGAAAGTGGGCTTGTTAACTGACTGATCGTATTTCTGGAATCACACTGGTGTGGTTAAAACTCGAGTTGCAGACAAGCTTGAGTAGCTCCACACTGTTTTCCTTCCCAATCTACCTCCTGTTTGATCTCCAGGAGACAATATAAATAAAAAGAAATCTCTCTCACACATACCACGCTCTTGGCAGGAAAAGGGAAAGATCAAATCTTTATCTAAAACAAACGCCAGTGATGTGACAGCTGTTTGCTGTTTCCTTGCTGTTTGCACTGACTGTGTGGCTTGGTGTTCAGAGATGAAATCTTCTAAGTGAAGTCTCTTCAATTTATGGTCCTGCACTCTATACTCTGTGGCTGGATAGTGGGATTATCACACTGACCCCAAGCAGGAAAGACTGCAGTAATCCAGGTGCTCCTCCTGTTCTTGAAGCAGCTCTCCAAATGAGCAGGAGAATGATATATTCTCTTCTTTCCTTGACATTCAAAAAATTGTTGCTCAGTTAGTTAAAGTTGTAGAAAGCTTAATGTAGCTTTAAGTAACATTAACTCCCCATGTGATTTATAATTTATGAGTAATTAAAGATATCAATTGTAAGCCAGCAGCCAGATGGTTTGGGAGTAGCCATGCCATGTTCTCGTGAACACTGGGATCAACAAAGGAGTGCTTTGGGATTTTTCACATCTTTGCTTATCGCCTAGTTGCTGTGCATGGATGCATCTACAAGATTTCTAGAGTATTCTGAAATCTCAAAATCTACTCAGCTTTGTTACTCTTAGAGTTATATCACAGATTATAATACCCCATAGAGAATTCAGAAAACTGGATACTGGGTTGAGAAGAATTTCTTGGACCAACTCCTGAATTTAGCATTGGAAGATGTAACTGACCCTGACATGACTGGTGCTGTATAACTGCTTTAAAGCTGAAGTAATGTCTGTTCTATGTCTGTTCTATGGATGAAGCCATATCCTGTTTTTTTGGTTTGGCTTCTTAGTCTTTTTTTAACTGTCCTGCCTGATGCTTATTGTAGCTCCTTGTATACTGTGATTTATAGAGCACTTCCTTCAAATAAGCGAAAAATTTCTTCCTATCACAGACCATAAAAGCTAAATACTGGTTTGCAACTGTTACAATACTATGGTCATGTTATTTGTAATACTCCTCCATGCTAATTTGCACAGCAGTTCGGAGCGATCCCTGAAATTATAGGACATTTAATGGTGTCAGTATTGACACTACCTGGTAGAGCTCTTCAAAAGTAGGCATTTCTTGTAACATTTAGTAAGTTAATGCTTTGTTTTGTAAAATACAGTCTTTTGACTCTGTAGGGACTTATTGGAAAGGATTCTTAGTTTTGTTTCATCTTTCCAGATGGAAATGTCAGAAGATGATATAAATATGGAAGAATACCCCACTGAAATACATGATTATCTTGCAGCATTTGAAAAATCTCTTGGTTCTGTAGATGAGATGCTGAAAACAATGATGTCAGTTTCCAGGAGTGAGCTTCTCCAAAAGGTAATCAGTCTTCCTTTTGACAACGTTTTTGTTATTAATACAAGAATACTTGTGAACTCAAACTGAAATAAAAGGATCTGTTGGGCTGGCCGCTGTGCAGAGAAATAACAAATACGACACTTCCTACCTTTGATACCTAATATTTGAAATTCTTACGTTTCTAAGATATCCAGGTGGCCTTACTAACTAAACGATGAAATAAATGCTCTTCCAAGCTGAAAAGTGATGATCCTAACAGTCAGTCATTTAGTTAGAAGACCTAGCTTATTCTTGACCTTTCTTTAAGTGCATGCTGAGTGCACTTTCTTAACAGAGAGGTCATTCACATTTTTGTCTGAGACCTTTTCACAACAAACTTAATGGAACTTGGTATACCCAAAAGGATGTAAAGGTGAATTGACAGCAGTGAGAATTGATCTGATTGTAGAAGTCTAGACTTGCAGAACCTGGTGCTTGAAAAACAGAGCTGTCTCCTCTAGCTATGTTATAAGCACAAGTTTGTAAAATGTGGGGTTTTTATTTCTGGGCATAAAAACAGGGCAAGATACAGCCTGAAGACTTCATACTAGCCACTCGGTCTTTTAACATTTAAAGCCTAACATGTAATTTCTTTCTTTAGGGCAAGAAAAAGCCATCACATGAGGAAACTTCTTTATCCTCTGAGGATTTCTAACACAAATAAATTATGAAGAAAATAGTCTTGACAACACTGATCTTTTGACAGTATCCATGTTAGAACTAGTGAGCTGCACAATGATGTTATCAGTTTCTGGAAATCCTATAGGACTAAAAAAATAAATTGACTTTGACAGTCAAGGAAAAAAACCCCTCTCATTACCTTTATTCTTTTGCTTTACAACCCTAAGTATTCCAGCATGTATTGGACACACAGTCTACGATATGAGAGTTAATAGTCATTGATTATCTGTAGCGTACTGCATTCACATTCAAGCTTCAGAAGTCTTACGGCCTTTTTATTTTTTTAATTCCATAGACAGCATAATTTATTTTGAATTAAGTTTCTGTGGAAAAATAAGGACTTATTTCTGACACTGGGAACAATAGCCTAGGAGATTTTTATGCTTTTGGCTGTATGGGACTCAGGCATTTAATATCAGACTGGGAAAATGACATGAATACTTGCAGAGGAGAGAATGGTTCTGTGATGGCATGAAAATAAGTGTAGATATTGTCTCTGTGAACTTGTGGTGCACATGTACTCATTCACTGTGTGTTATTTTACAAAATGTGTGCATTACTAGAATCTGTGAACATCTTGCTTAAAAATGTGTGAATGTGGTGGTGTTTTGTTTTTTTTTCCATTCTAGTTAGATCCTCTTGAGCAAGCAAAGCTGGATTTAGTTTCAGCGTACACGTTAAATTCAATGTTCTGGGGTAAGTATGTGGTAAGAGTTAAAACTAGTATTTATAATTGCCATTTTAACAGCTTCTAGACAGCTACAATTATTAAATGATCACATTTCATACCCAAATAATTAGAAACTTGCAATTACCCAAATTATTGCCATCCATAAGGTAAGTCATGTCGAAACTCCAAAAACTGATATTTAAAAAAGCTGATTTTGTACATACATGGGGATGTTTGTTTCTTTTTTTTTGTGGCAACCTTTTCTGTCCTTTTAAGGACAGAAAGTTTTAACCACATCAGTTTTTTTCTTTTGCTGCGTATTTGATGATAATAGTTTGTCAGATACTTAACAATACGATTAACTGTCATTCTTATTAATGGTTTTATATGGAAACTACTGTTTTCCCATGTGTCTGATTGATTCGATCCCCAACCAGGAGAGCCTTCAGTTTCAAAGAAAATGTTTTCTTTTTCTTGTAGTGTACTTGTCTACTCAGGGAATTAACCCAAAGGAACATCCAGTGAAACAAGAACTGGTAAGATTCTTACACTGCATGCATTGTAATATCTTATTCACTCAGTTAAGTAATATAGAAGTTAAAAAATGTTATGTTTAAAATTGATATGTTGCCATGATAGCACACATATGCTACAAGGTGTTATATAACTGTTCATATGCCCTTCTGGACCCTCTAAATTAAGAAAGTAATATTTTTAGTTCCAAACAGTACTGTTTAAAGCAAAGTTATAGAGTTGCAGAAATTAGTAAAGAACAAGAAGATGAACGGTGTCATCTTTTTTCTTCCCCACCTTTGTTTGAGAATTGGATTCTGAACAGAGCAGCTTTTCACTTGTATCTGTTAAATGGAAAAATGTTACATGTCTGATAATAATTTATAACTTCCAGTATGGCATTTTTTTCTTACAAATACTTGGAATCATGTTAATCTCTGAGGCTGCCTTTTCTTACTTTTCTATGACTCTTAAAGTATAGTGTGGTTGATTTACTAGCAAAGACGGGAAAGAGCCCCCCCTCCCCCTTCCGAGTCCTCCATTAATTCATTTTCTCAGCAGTAAAGAATCCAGTTCAGCAACAAAGCTAAAAGCTTTTTTGGCACCAGTTGTATGTGTAAGGTCCAGTAATTCTGCATTAGTGACATATTTACAACCTATAATAAATCTTTCAGGTTTGTCTTTCTACTCCATTTAGATGCATGACTACAGTATAGAAGGCCAGCTATCTTGAAAATCCTGCTGACTTAAAAAATCAAATCATTTAGCCCGAAGAAAAAACAGAAATCAAACCTTATAGCTACCCATTTTAATTCCTGTATAAATAAAATTATTAAATCTAGGCAATCGTAAAATTCTTAGCTTAAATGTAATCTTTATATAACCAATGGAACGGAAGATAGGACCAAAGAAATATGGGTAGCTACTCTGAATAACAAGAATGCTTCTATTTTTAATTTTGTGAGGTTTTCAGTAGTCTAGACTGGATCATATTAAAAAATGAATCAGTTAATACATCATGAGCTTTCAGTCAGTTTCTTGTTACTTCTATATTATATAGTGTCTGAATATTGTGTTAATTTAGCAATACTAAAAAATAAATTTTCTCTCTTCTGCTGTGGATGTTTTATGCTGGTATTTTACTTTACAATTGCCAGTCGTTTTAGCTCTGAAGAATGAGTGAATTATTGTTTGCTAGATCCTTATCTAGTTTTCTTCCTTTTACAAGCACCAAGGTGAATGAATGCACATTCCTTCTTTCCAAGAGCATTGTGATATTCTTATTCGTGTGGAAAGGGAATAAGGAAAAGACTCTGTCGCAATTGTTTTGGTTTTTTTCAGAATTGCTCTCCTTGTGAACTCCAGGGAACACACAGGGATTCAGAATGTATTAATAAAACTCACATTCAAGCTATCAGAGTTCATTTCTTTTGTGACATTGACATTTGTCAGCTCCATTTTACCATGTTGGTACATGTAGGTTTGCCATATGTTCTCAATAGCTATCTCAGTCACCAAAGAAATATTACAGTCTATCATGATTTCAGACCTCATAAAACTCTCCTTGCTAAAGCTATGTTTTTGATACGGAAAGAGTGGCCAACTTTTTGACACATCAGTTGTTTATAACGGTCACTAAAGAACCGAAAATCAATTCTGTAGTGTAGGTCTCGTAACTTTTGTTCCACATTCAAAACGCTGTCAGTGACTGTGTGAGAAATATATGGGTTTATAATGTTATCATGTTACATGATACCAGCATTTATTTAGTTAGCAGTATACATAAATGTTCTGTTATTTCACATTTATCATTTGGGTATCAGGCAGAGTGCGCTATATATATGTATGTTACTATTTGGTATTACAGTAACACCTAAAGACCCTAGAGTTGAAGGCTGTATTAGACTAAATAGGTAGACATGAAATCTCTGTATGTATTGTATGTATTTTACAGGATTATTGTAAGTGTCCTCTCTAGTCAGTGAAGAGAAGCAGGCACTCGACAGAGGGTGATTCCCATCACGGAGGAGTTTAGTTACCTTCTCAAAGCAATTCTCTTTATTGATTTCAGAAGTAGAGGAGGATGAGTTGGCACATAAATAAGATTGTTAAACTGGGAGGATATGCTTAGATGGGGCTGAATCCAAGCCATGCTTTGTTGAAAAAAAGCTCCAGACACCAAGTGACTTTGGTAGGCTAAGAAGATATCCCCTTGCTTTATGGAATTGCAGTGGAAACAGGCCTTTTTTTGTTATTGATAAAAACTTCTGGTATAGCTGGAAATTCATCTGGCTGCCCCATGACGGTTTTAGGATCTTAACCACGAGATTTCTGTGTAGTTGCACATGTAGAGCTTGTGACATCTTGGATTTTGTATAAGATGCTTTTTTGCTTAGCTAGGATGTGCTGAATATTCCTTTTTGACAATATAATTAATCTATAATTATAGATTAATGTTTGATATTATATATCTAAATATTATTTTGCCATCCTTATGTAGGCCAAACTACAAACCATGTTCAGTATTTTGTTTTCTAACTTTGCTTGCAAGAGCAATTCTTGTCTCACTGTAAATTAGATGCAGAGTCATCTTCTCTGTAGGGCCTCATGTTCCTATGACAGTGGATGTCATGCAAAAATTAGTATGGTAGGTACCTGTGGTGGAAAATGTGCAAAAGGCGAAGCCTTACGTTTGCAAAGAGCCTGGTGTATATATATTTAAGTGATGCTATTTTCTAGGTATTGCAGTGACAGAAATGTGCAGTGTGAAGAGCTTCTACTAATTGATTTTATGTTTGCAGTGATCTTGGAAGAACAGTGTGAAATATAGTTTCCATTCTTTGAGTTTTTGGGTTTTTCTTTTCCCTAGGAGAGAATAAGAACATACATGAACAAGGTCAAAGAAATAGCAGACAAGAAAATGGCATCCAAACTTGATAAAGGAGCTGCTGCCAGATTTGTAAGAAATGCGCTCTGGGAACCAAAGGATGAAAGTGAACACACCTCCAAAACTCCTCCTAGAGGGAAAAAAAGAAAGATGGACTAAATTTTTGTTTGCCCTTATATAAACTAGAGACACCTAGAACTTATTTCAGAATGGGTTCTGCACACCACATGCATCTTGCAGAGGTGCTGTAGAGCAATATCTTGATTAGTTATACTTAAGAATTTTGCAGGGCTTTATGCTGTTGAGAACACCTGTCACTGAGGTAATCACATTGTATGTGTATCTGTAAGTACCATTTGATATAAGAGAAGTGGCGTGTCATTATTCAGATGGCCTGACATCCACTTGCTGGTAATAGATACTGGTGATGTTTAGCTCCTAATGCCTAAGAATTAATTTTTTTTTTTACTACTGAACAATTAACACTTTTGTGTTCTTATTCTGAATATTAAAAAGTCTCAAACAGCGCTGTCTAGTCTGTGGTCTTTGTACAAGAACTGTATATTTACTTTCTCATTACATCATTGACTGAATACTGCATTTGTAAAATTTTGTAAGGTTTATTCACTATGTTAAACTGTTTCCTTTTCAGCTTCTGAACTTGAACGCATGCCATATTCCCTTAGTTCTTTTGCCTCTGAGAAAACTGAGTTTCAAGGGCCGCAAGTAACAGCCTGGGTTCCACTAAGCCACTGTGTCTAGTCAATGGAAAAAATATATATCCCCAAAGGGCAATTTTTAGGGCCCCAGAAAAGGATGAGGCTGGGAACGGATATTGGGAAGCAGCATGTGCAGGGCTTTGATCGAAATTTTGGCTGTAGTGCTCATCCCTTAATGCTGATGCTGTGAGAGGGAGAAATGTGTTCTGAGGTGGTAGGAGTGTGATTGTTCATTGCTATTCCTCAAGTCTCATCAGGGAAAGCATTCTCTGGTGCAATAAGAACTACTGCACTGTCTTGCAAATATTCTGTTTTCCTTAAAATGTGAAGCTTAGCCATTTAGGAGAGAAGGTGTGTTAGTTTCTTCAGAAGAACCTTGCTAGTTCATTTTTCAATATGCTGCAAAGCAGAAGTCAGTTATCAGCTCATAAAGTTATTTAACAATTAGCAGTAACCTAACTACTTATAAAAACTTATTTCACCAAAATACGATTTAGGTAGTAGTGTACAAAACCTGGTTGGAAATAGTGTTAAAGACTGCGTGATAAGAACAAATTAATCCAGTATACCTGCAGTATTGCAAGCTGAATAATATGCAGTGGATGGTTACTATCCTTGAGGAGTTGTACTGCACCGTGCAATGCAGAATGTGGTATAAATTGAATTACGTGCTAAAATGAAGATTGTCTTGTCATTGACTATCTAAAGGTATATATTTGAAAGTAGAAGTCCAATACACTAACAAGTTTCTTAAACTATTGTTGCATATCTCTAGAAACATTTCCAGTAACTACTAGTATGAATTTACAGTTTTGTTTATGATAAACTCTGAATGAATAGCAATTCCTTCAATTCACAAGAGAGCTCGCTTGTATAGTTTACGTAGGTACCAAACTTTGCTGCCTGAAATCTACAGGGCTGCTTATGTGAGAATACATGTTGAAGGCCCATAAACATTTGCCAGCTGAAAGCTAAAATGAAAATGCTTTATTTCTACAGGTTAATGCTGTGTTTATTGCAAACAAAGAGTAATTTTTTTTTTTTGTGCAGTTAAGATTAAAAATGCAGAGGACCCAAAGTGCATTCTTGACCAAAGACAGCAATGATTGTGTAAAGCATTTCTTCTCTCGATGAGCTCAGTAGGTTTGGACAGAGTTTATTTGGAAGTCTGCCTGTTCTGTCATGTACCCCTCTCTCAACCTGATACTGCAAATGACAGTTGTAGACTATTCTAAATAGGTTTTGGGACTTGGTGTAGATGTAGAGGTCTGCATGTGCAAAGCATAAGCTTCAAAATGTTAATCTCAAACTTCAATTTAAAAAAAAAAAAAGAAAGGAAGCCAGGTGTTCTATGAAGTAATTGGAAAGACAACAGGATAGAAGTGGTTTGAAGTGGCACAAGCCAGAAGCACTTTAATGTGGAGATTTTCTAGGAGATAATGTCTTATTCTTTGAGAGGCATTGTCTTGAGGAAATTGGTAGCTCAGCTTGTATTTATGAACAGTGCTGTTAGTTAAAAGGGAATTGAAGGACATTTCCATTACATGATTTTCCTCTTAGGCTTCAATTATAGCTTTTTGTTTTAAAGGGGTAATTTCTGAAAGGGATCATAATTCATTGCCCAGTAAAGTACACAAATTTCATTGGTAAATGTTTAAACAAGAATAATGCAAGGCTATTAGTTAAGACTCACTGAGGTGGTAGTCCATCTGGTATAATTAAGTATATACAGGTATTTGGCATTTGTGATAGGACAGTTTAAATAGATGTAAGAAATGCAACTTTGTAAACTTCTTTTGTTTTTAAGGTTTGTGTCATTCAGTATGGCTGTTCACAAGCTGAATTTGTAGCCTTTCTAACACAAAATTAAAAAACAATGCCCCCAGAACTAAGAAGCGTTAATCATAGGCTTGTTGTTCACTAATAGCGCTATGAGAAAGAGGCTTGAAATACATGATCACAGATGCGGAGTGTTTATTATATCACTGAAGTGCTCTTGGAACATCGGGATTTCAGGATCGGTATTTAACTTCACTGAGGTCTCAGTTATGAAATAGCTTGACTGAACATTGTGAAAGTTCTTTCCTGGAAAAGCAACAAGAATATCGGAATAAAAAATAATAGCTTTCCTACTTCAAAATAGGAGGCTGGTAAGAAGAACATTTATTATGGTGGCTATATGTCTATGAGCCATAGTTTGTAGAATGGTTCTGCAGGGCCTGAAAGGGAAGGAAAACATCTGGGAGACTCCTAGTTTCATTGCTCTGTGTGCTGAATATGGTGCAGAAATACCAATTCTGCATTAGTTAATGCCAATGTAGTGCAAGTAGTTGCTTGTTATAATAGCAAAAGCTATCAGTATTAGTTAATTAAAATATTAACAAACTTAAGATATTTAAAGAGAACACTAAGATGTGTGTGTTGTCTCCCTGCTCTCTTGATTTTGCAATAAATATATTACAGGTTAATTAATATTGGTTAGAAATTCAACCTAAGAGAAGCACTAACAAAATTACTGTTCCTGAGAATGTTTTTAACAAATGCAACGACAAAATTAGGTAAAATTAAGTTATGTAGAAATATATATGTAGATGGACTGGATAGAGGTTAATTGATGCTAAACTAGAGTGTTTTGTATTAAGGTTTTTAAATTAAAAGTGAAAATTATATTTATTTTGTTAAAGATTCTTTTTTGGTACTTACGTTACTTTTTCTAGGAACATTTCTTACTCTCTAGTCTTTGCACCAAGAGAGTGATCAGGTTGGTAAGAGCACGTGAAATCACCGGCTATGACTGGAATCTGATATAAGATTGCATAGGGGATTTTCCAGGCTTACGAAAAAACTCCAACCCAACCCAAAAGTTCAGAAAAGAAATGGAATTACAACTCCAGATTTTAAGCCCCAGCAGTGTTAGTGTTAAGTAGCTACATTAAAATAGCAAACAGCACATAGTGGCATCAGGGAAGCGCTGTGTTTGGCAAAATTTGGACATCATAGTACAGTAGGGACTTACTGACTTTAGAGTCAATGAGACTTTCCACTTCGTCCTCAGGGACTTTGGTCCCTGAATTATTGTGGCTTCCTTGAACTGCTACTGTTGAAAAGCAAATTATTCAGTTACCAAGTCAATGGCTCAGAACTTTGTAGTAGATGGCTGGCCAGCTACTTGGTGCTTTTCAGTCAGTGAATTCTCTTTTTGTTAGATGCATGTTTACATGTCTAATGAAAGTTTTCCTCACCATGTGCCTGTGTTTCTCAAAAAAATACTGCAGGGAGAAAACTCCATGTCATCAACTGTGCCAGCTATGTAAAGAGGTTTATGTCATAATAAAATAGACATCTTTTACCTGAGACACCAGGGCTTTTCCCAGGTGTGTAAAGTTTCTGCAGGTCTACTAGAAACCCTCTCTCTGACAGAGAGGTTGCTGTGGCTGGAACAGGAGAAATCTTATGAGAACTTAAATCGTCACTCTTACAAATGCTAGCCACGAGCTGGAAAGTCAACACATCAC
This sequence comes from Piaya cayana, assembly GCA_013389865.1. Taxonomy (NCBI): domain Eukaryota; kingdom Metazoa; phylum Chordata; class Aves; order Cuculiformes; family Coccyzidae; genus Piaya; species Piaya cayana. Next base: position 692,154 of record WAAB01021043.1, on the reverse strand, counting down.
TGGTGCTCATTTCTACACCTTCACTATTTATATTATTGGAGAACTGCATCCTTGAGTACAGATGTTTTATTAAGTCATCTTATTTTTAACTTGCCTTGAAAACCAGTACTAGCATGTTGCAGTTTGATTGGAAATCTCAAAACATAGTTATCTGGAATGATGAAAGTTAATTTTCTCAGAATTGGTAATTTTCTCAGATTTAAGAGGGTAGATCAAAATTCCCTTTTTAACTGTGGGGCTGGGACCATTAAAAATAGAATGGGAAATCCTGGTTTCTATTGTAAATGGATGTACTTTGCCCAGAGATGGAGGAAGATCTCATTCTGCAGTCCCAGAAGAAGAGACCTTGGTTACCTGAATCAAGGCTGCTCTCAGCTGTCGGGCACAGGAAGGCTTGTTGGAGTTGTGAACAGCAAACTCCAATCTGTAACTAAAACCACAAATGGAGGTATGTTGGTGTAAGTGGTGTTCTGTGGTAAAAGGTACCTCTGGCAAGATCTCACTGGATTTTTGACTCAATTCATGCAGGTTATCTTCTGTTGAAAGCAACTACAACCCCCCCTTATACCTAGAAAAAGCTGTCCTCTGTTTAACATTGCTACAAGCTGTGCCAAGTTATTAAAAAAATGGAAAACTTGATTGGAATGTCATTTATTTTATCCACCAGACATCCTGGCTAGTAATGTATAGCTGCTTTAGAGAGTTAAAATATAAGGGGACATAAGCAAAATATTTTTAGTGCAAATCAGATTTTGAATTAAGTTAATTTTAGGTAAACAGTAACATGTAAATCAGAATATAATTGGAGAAATGAATGTGATGTTTTGGAGAGGTGTCCTCCAAAAGAGGAAATCTGACAAAACTTCAAGCCAGTGAAACTTTCCAACTTAGAAGCCCAAAATAATTGAAACTGGTTGCATCTCAAACATGGAGAGGTCATTCCTTGTCATAAATGGAGATAAAAAAATGCAAAAAACAGGGCATTAGTTTAAAAGACTATGTGTGCTTCTTAGAAGTTTACTTACCAGTCATTGAAAAAAGTGTTAGGCTACAGCAATTTAGGGCAGATAATACAGAAAGTAAATAACACAATGTGTCATTTTAGAATCATATGTGACACATACTAGGAAAGAATGTATGACAGTGTAATTTTTCTTGCTAATTTGCTTTGAGTGATATTTGATATCCCTTGCAGGGTGTTCCAGAAGGTCTTCATGAATGCTTTTGTTATGCAGATTACTCTCAGCATCCTTAGCTTTAGTGGTAAGTTTGGGTCCCCCCCACCCTTTAATTTCTACTTTCCAATATGATGCGCTTGAAATATTTTAGTGATAGAACTAACAGTTTGCCTTTTTTTATGACTCTCTGAAGAAGATTACAGATCTATGGAATACTTAGTGCTGGTGATCTAAGAAGCAGACCTTGAACTTGCTCAGTTTTCATCAGCTGTACCAAAGGGAAAAGAGCAAAAGCTTGTTTTTACTACTAAGCTGAGTGAATATGGCATGGAAATCTTGTAATGGCAAGGTATCAATTTTGTATAGTGATATATTTCAGAGGGGATACTAAATTTGACTGTGAATAAAAAGCTTTATAAATGGAACATTTAAGAGGCTATCTTTTACTTTTCAGTGTACGGTTGCCTTGACATGCATCATTTCAATTTGGCAGCCCCAGCAAATGGATGGAAGCAATTCAGTATGATAATTCAGTACTGCCAAGAGGCTTCTTCTCAGTCTAGTGTGGACACATTCCATGGACAAATTTAAAGCCTATATTAAGTGAGAGAAAATGGGTCTAATTCAGCGCTATGTTCCAGCTTTACCTCAAGACAATCCTGGTATCAAAGGTACCTAGGCAAGATATCCAGAGTAAAAGAACAAGATAATTTTCAAGCTAAGGATTACTTCAAGTTCACAGTGATTTATCTTGCAGAGCAATGATCCAGAATAGACAGAAATTAAACTCATCTGTGCTTACAAATAAACTCTTTTCAGTCATTCTAGGGGCGAATTTTTAACTGCTGTTTACCAGCAGAGCCTGTTAAAGTAAATGAAGAGCCACTGAGTTATGCAAGTTAAAAGTTGTCTGAAAAAGCTCTAGTCTTTGATATTCTCTCTTTCAATATGAATGCTCATTTTTATGAATATGTTGTAGTCTTTGTTTCCTAGTATGGTTTTTTTTTCCTTTGTCACTTGAGTGGGTTTTGACCAAGGAAGAAATTAGCCATTGCTTAAAGCCACAAAGTTGCTGTCCCCTTTGAGACAAGAGTGAGCAGGAGAGTTGCCTAGTAACCAACACTGTCAAGTTGGATGGCATCAACAGTCTTTTTAATTTGTTACCCTGGGCTGACAAACCTACTCCCAAACTCACACACAAGGCAAAATGTGTTTTCTCCTGTAAAGTTTCCATGGAGAGAGCGTTTCCCCAAGGCAGTTAAGCTCATGAGGTGCCGTCTGTGTATGTACACGTTACACATCCACCTGGATGTTGTCTATCTTCTGAGTGACAGTAAGTTCTTTCAGGGTGTAACAGAATACAAAGTGCATATTAGTGAAATGCTATTGACGGAGATTGTGTGTAGCATCACAAACTTAATTCCCTATTGCTTTAAGTCACTTTTGTTAGGGCTACAGTAACAAAAATCCAACACGAAAGAACTGAAGACTTGGTTTTATGTGGGTATGAATGTCTATTTAACAACAACAGCAGTAAAAATCTAGCTGATTCTAACTCATTCACTTCCAATGTTGTCTGTTAGTGAAAGCCCACTTCCTCAATGCTTTGACAGTAAAACTTTTTATTGTTAAGACCTTTTATTGTTAAAACCTTTTATTTTTAAACCTTACTTACCTTTTATTATATGCAGGGTTTACCACTGGTACATTCACACAGTGCCTCAGCTTCTCATGGTAATGTTCTGTTCCCAGATGTTTATATATAATTTTGCCAGCTTTTAACAACTTGTAGGGGATTTTTAAATGTTTGGTCTTTGCTGTGGCTGATTTGTTTTTTTTTAATATAGTCCCCACCTTCCCTCCCCAAACAGCTGAGCAGTTAATTCTTACAGTTGTTCAAGAATATTATTTGTGAACTATAGGTCACATTGGCTATGTTAGCTAAAACTTCTGACTGTGTTTTTCTAGAAGTTGTAACTTGGCTTCATTGAGGTAAAAATTTGAAATGTATTGTCAGGAGATTAGTTATCCCAGTGAAAATCTGTTCAGATTAGGGCTCTAAAGAAACCTCAGAGAATGCCATGGTAGATACTAGCCCTTAATTTATGTGTGTTCCAGTTTTCCCATTTCTGGTTATCAGTATTACTGAGCTCCTAGCACAGTTTTGAAGCCACAAATAGCTTAGGGAGGAATATGGACTCTGCAATTAAAGTCCAGTTTATCTCAGATGATGACAGGGCTCAGTAACATACCGTATTTGAAGAACTGCAGATCTAGTACAACTTTTCAACTTTTAACAGTATTGTATTAATATAGCTTTATATGGATTTCAGCGTTTTAAAAAGTTAATGTAGACAAAGGATGCTCTCATATGTATCTGATTATTTACATTATGATCACACTGGAATTCAACTTCATACCAATTTAACTAAAATGGGATTAATTCACACGTGTCACCTTCCTAAGAGGTAACTGCAGTGTGAGTGTACCCTTTTTCACTGTTTGAGTATGCTGTATGTATTAGAAATCTGAAACTTAATTTTTTGTCTTAACTCAAACCATAATGAAATGAAGTGTTACAGTTGTTATGCTGGGTGTTTTTGGTAGTTTTTTTTTTTGTTATTTGAGTCAGTGGTGTTTTATATTTTAAGATATGGAAGTGCTCCAAGTTTGAGCTGATAAAATTAAATGTGGTCCATTTAATGTGTTCTTTTTAATAGGTGTTCTTGGGATGTATAGAATGTACGTTTCCTATTTTCTGGAAGACACTCAGATCATTAAAGATGAAAAGTTTGACCTTATCCCTTATATGTAAAACTACAGAGAAGAATTTTGGTAGATAAATGAGGTTTTTTTGGGTGTAAGTTAATATTTCTAGATGTCTCTGTACTTCATAGTGCCTATTTTCTCCCCTTGCTGAAGCCAGGGCAAACTGCCCGGATTGAGACTTGGCCCATGTAAAAAATAATGAGCAGAATAAGCATGGTGATCTACCATTTAGGTGAGGTTGTATTATCAGAAAAATTAAGGGGCAGATTTTGCCATTGGATTTGCTTGCACAGGTTTTCAGAAGAGGCCAGATTCTGACATTAGTTACAGTGACATCTGACTTGCAGAGAGTCCTGACCCCATGGCACTTCTGTTCCTTAGCAAAATGCCAAGATATAATTGAGCCAAGCCTTCAGTTAATGTACATTGGTAAGCTCATCTATGTCCAAAAAGAATTTGGTGTTCTCAGTCATTTAAGACAAAGCCTGTTTTGGGTAGCCTCCTGGCTTCAGTAGCTGCAGTGACCGGAGGCAAGTATTAGAAATGATTTACTCTATTCAAGCCTCTGAGCCAAAGTCCCACCAACAGCAGGGCGGGGAGAAAAAAAACCCAAAACCCCAACCCCCAAATCTGATTCTCAGCTGGTGTTAACTGGAGTCACTCTGCTGGCACTGTGTGTGTTCACACATCTGTCATCCCTATGTTGTTAAAATATCTGAATATTTCTTTGGCAAAACAAAAGAACACTTCTCAGAGCATAGGTTTTGAAAAGCAGCTGGAAAATGAGCCCGATATCCACAAGCTTAGAAGTTTGCCGTGATTCCCTGTTTGGCATAGCTGACAATTCCTTCTTTTAGAAGCTTACTTGTATAAGTTTGAGAGGCAAACGTTTTTCAGTTTGATTACACTACAAGACAGCAGGCGTGTAAATTCTCATGTTTAATTACCTTTGTGCTTTAAGGCCATTTCATCTCTTCTTCAGTCTTTCAGATGCTTTTCCTATGTCTGCCTTAAACAATTCAACGGAGTGGCTCTCCTTCTGCCTCTGAAATTAGACTGAACAAAAGAAGTACTGCCAGAAATTCTTCAGGGCTTCTCAGAAGTTTGTGCTCTTCGGGCACATCTGTGTGATATTACCTAAATGATAGTAATTGCTACAAAGCCAAGATCTATTAAAACAGGGAGAGCATCTTATAGTAGGTTAAATTAGTTTAAATTAAAAGGGAAGGTGAACAGCATATATATCCCTTGAAAATAACATGGACCGTTAGATTCCTTTGCAGCATCAGCACAGAAGTGTCACTTTCAGCACACTCCGCAGAGCCCAGAGTGGGCAGCAATCCTACACCAAAACCCATCCGTCCATCTATAACACAATAATACATAACCACTTGATACACTTCAACAAGAAGCAGTTGACTCATCAGAATTGTAATGCCTTATTCTTTCATGGAATATAATCCCTGGCTGGAATCTTGGTGTCTGCTTTGGAATGGGTTACCTTGTTTAAATACATAGATGCTTCACGCTAGGTTTAAGCAAACAGAGGCAGCCAGGTTTGGGGGGGAGGGGTTTAATCCTTTTTATTTATTTGAATGTAACAAAACTCATCCCCTGATGGGGTTGCTACTGGATTTGAGGCCATTTCGCTGTTCCTCACAACCCCCACACCCTAACCTTTGCCCCTTTTTCTCCAGCAAAGCCCTTCAGAGAGAGACACACCTGTGCTGCACATCCTAAAGGTGCACACAGGTGTATGGGGGTGTCTGCGTGTGCTTCCCCCTTCTCTGTACTCTTCCAGGGAGTGAAAGCCACAGCCTGGGGCAGCTGCAGCCTCTGTGCCCAGTTTGTGGTCAGTCACTGCCCAGCCTCAGGGATGGGATGGCAGGTGAGCAGGGCTGTGGGCTGCTGGCCTGTCCTTCTGCTGAAAAAAGGGTTTATTTTTCCTTGCACTTCTGCTCTGCTCTTGTGACACCCCACCTGGAGTACTGTGCCCAGTTCTGGAATCCCCAACATAAGGAGGATCTGGAACTGTTGGAACGGGTCCAGAGGAGGACTCCGAAAGTGATCAGAGGGCTGGAGAACCTCTGGTATGAGAACAGGCTGAGAGGGTTGGGGTTGTTCAGCCTGGAGAAGAGAAGGCTCTGGGGAGACCTTAAGCAACTTTCCAGTACCTGAAGGGGCTACAGGAAAGCTGGGGAGGGACTTTTTACAAGGGCATATAGGGATAGCATGAGGGGATATGCGTTTAAATCAGAGGGGAAGATTTATATTGGACATTAGGAAGAAATTCTTCACGATGAGCGTGGTGAGGCAATGGCACAGGTGACACTGCAACACCTCTGCTGGGCCGGAGCTCTGTGCCAGGGCAGCAGCCAACACCTCCCTCTCCCCGGAGGAGAGAACTGGGAGGGGAAAAGAAGGAAAGCAGGTTTTGACGAGGCCTTTGACACCTGGAGTCAGCTTTTTCGGCGAATTGTAGTCCTGCTGTTTCTTTTCCACTTGATGGCAGCAAAGGAGCATCAAACGAGCCCAAGTCAGCGTAGAGAAAGGCTTTTTAAAAAAGCCTTAGAAATCTGCTCCNCTCCTCCGGAGGTTAAGGAAAAAAAAAAACAAAAAAAAAAAAAAAAAAAAAAAAAAAAACCAACAAAACACCCCCCCCCCAACCGAACAGGAAAAGACCCCAAACTTTCAAAATCTTTTAAAATACAGAAATATTGCATTTCTAAGACAAGTGAAACTGCTGCTCCGCCCATCAAGTAGTTGGAGTTAACAGCACTGCTTTTCTTGCCTTATTTCTTTTCAACAAGCCTGTGTCTTTTAACTTTGGCAGATTTTAACAGCCCTTTATGAGCAACCAGTTAAATTTCCATATGCCCTGCTTAGTTTCTGTCAGATTTCTTGGATTGGTTTTAAAACTGGTGTGTGTATGTGTGTGTATGAATATACATAATGTCATGTAATCTCTGCATGACTGGGGAGTAATTCACAGACTTCTAAATTCAGCTGAGTTTATAAACCTGTTTCTATTCTCAGTTACACCTGTTTTATACTTGTAGAAGGCTGCTAATGCTGATGATTTTTTTTCTTATTTATAATGTTGTAAGCAAGATGCAGATCAGGTCCTTTACTCTTCAACTCAGGATCCTGATATATTGCAAATATTACATTGAAAGGGGCAAATATTGAATTGAAAGCATTTCTCAGCTGCAGACTGGAGGACAGGACCCCAGGTGATGCAACAAGCTGTGCTCTGTGGACTCTAAGGGCTTTGCACTTCTTTGGGAATTAAGTGATGCGGATTTACCAGAAGGGCTAAGCAGGTGTTGACTTGTCTGCCCTGCTTACTGCCTGTTAGTCCTAACTGGCATGATGTGTCATGCTGGGTGTGTTGTTTGGGCCGAGCACATCTGTGCAATGCTCAACTCAGATTAGAGCTGTGTCCTTCCCAGTGGGAGGGAAAAGATGGTCAAGAGCTATGGCCTTGCCCAGAAAAAGTGTTATGTTCTTCTGTTAATGGAATGATACTGATTTGCACCAGCACAGAATGGTAGCTCCAAAAACTGACTTCATGTTTATAATTTGACTGGGAAGCTTTTTTAGGCAAGGTCTAATTTTCACAATGTTCATTCTTTACTTAGCATCTGGTTACTTATGTTTTTCCTGCCTGTGCTTAAACTAGCAAGTGAGCACATCACAGGTCCAATAAACTTGTATGTTAAGTGTCAAATCTTGCTTTCACTTATCCTACTGTAAATCTTGGATATTCTGAGTGATTCCTGTGGATTTACACCATTAAAATAACAAGACTTTTGTAAAGACTTATTTTAAGGTCTTCCTTAGACCTGAGGTTTGATTCTACTTTGAAATAAATCACGGCTGGCTCTAATGAAATCACCTCTATTAGGTAGTTGTGAAATCCTGATGGGGGCAATAGACCTTGTGTTCTATTTTACATTCTTTGAGTGAAACCTCTGGTGATTCACCCTTCCTGCCCCAGTTTCCCCACTGAATTTAGGAGGAATGCAAAGTCAAGTCTTTTAGCTTCAGTCACAGCCCACTGACACATGTAGTTACTTGCATGCTGGTCATTCCTTTTTTCTCTCCAGAATTCCAGCACTGTGAGTCTCTTTGAAGATTTTGCTCCTGAATCAACTCATTGGTATAACATTACACTGGCTGAGTCCCAAGATGAATTCCCTGTTTGTATCTCAGAGTGTGAATGCAAAGTACTCAGCTCCCAGAAGAAAACCAGAAGAGAATGACTACTAGCTGCTAAAGCTGTTAGCTCTTTTTTTTTTTTTGAGGGAAAACATATTATTATACATATCCATTGAGAAAAATGTGTTTTTATCCATTCTCCCTTGTTCTTTAAAGGCAGTGTGTCTATACCTGTGCTGCTTTCTATAACAGTCTTGAGTAACAAAGGGAAAGTGTCAGTGTAACATTTAAGATAAATTATAGGACAGGAATACCAAGTCCTCTGCTAGGCAATGATGTTGCATAGTCCTGTTTAAAAAGCCTGTCAACATCCTTAACTAGTTAGGTTTGTTGGCCCCAAGACAGCTGATCTAGGATTATATTCCTGTTCTTAAAGTCTTGGTTTAACAATACCTTTTTTATTTCAAGGCAAAATATGCCACGAGCAGCTTAGAAATGATTTGTTTGTGTGTCAGTGTAATGCTTTAGTTTAAATGGAAACCCCAAGTTTACTCCAACTGAAGGGAATTTTCCCTGGTTTTAATTGATTACAATCTCTGTTAATCTTGGGTTTGCTTTGTGGTGAATGACTAAGACTAAAACTGGTAGAAACTGGTTTGTGGGTGCCAAAAATATGCTAATGCTCCTTTGATCTCAAGACCCAAGCAAAGATCTCAGCGATTTTGGCTTAGGTTTTGCCATTGTTAGTTTCAAAATCCCTTAGCCTCCTGGATCTGGAGGTGAGTCCTGCCTTGACTGTAGAACTTAATTTACCTTTCTTCTTTGTAGCAATGAAAGAAGTCGTTAGAGTTTTCAAGCTCAGCAGAAAGGCCCAAAACTTCAGCAAACACTGGATTTGGCCCATCATTGTGACTGACCGGAAGAAAGGGGGAATTAAAGAGCAAAACTTTTGAATGAGGCAAATAGCCAAAGGGGAATAGCAGTTTGCCATCTCATGAATACTACATAGTGCAACTTTGCAACTTTATCTACAGGTGCAGAGATCTAACCCTCCTAAAGCCCCCAAACCCACCTGAAACAAGAGCAAAAAATCCTCCTGGACTTGTCTTCCAGCCAGTGGCAGAAAAAGTTGAATTGGGAAAAGAAAAAAATCACTCTTTTCCCCTCTTTTTTTTCTGTAATGGCAGTTAAACCCGGTTCTGTTCTGTAAGGGTAAATCCCTCTAGCCCTTTAGTGCCCCAGCAACATCCAGTAAGCAGAGCATTTGGCCACTGTGGAATAGATTGGTTTTTTCCCACAGTACCTATGAGGCCGTTGTTACTATTGTTGTCTAGTATAGACACACATGGAAACTTCTTAAAAATTTTATTAAATTAAATCCATTAGGGAAAGATTGGCAGGAACAATTGAAGTGATATCATTTTGATTATAAGTTTATTATGCCTTGATGATGGATGAGTCAAGGAAACGGACATTTTTCATAACAGCACCAGGTTAACTTGCTGGTTGTAGCTAAATATAATTTTCCAGCTGTCTTCAGTGTTTATGGCGGTAAGGCCTTTAAGTTTGAAGTGTAAATTCTGCTCATACCACTGCCGGCTAAAGGAGCCCTGTATTGAATTATGCCAGTTGCAGATGTGAACCTTCCTGCGTGAGGCCATGTTGCAGATGGAACAATATTGAATGGCAAAATTAAGTTTTTCAGCAGCATTTTAACCAAGTCGTAGCTGAAAAGCTAAAGCACTTTCAACTGAAAACCAGTATCTTAAGAAACCAAAACCTTCTGGAATAGAGGACAGGATGCATCCCTACATATATCTGTCCTACATTTGTAATGGGACCTACACAGTTATCTGAGGTAACACTGAGAGGGAATTCACTTAGATGATCCATCATGCGAGGGGAGGGAAAAGGATGGTTCACGTCAGAGGTAGTGTTTTTGCTGTGGTGGCCTTATTAATATCACTAATTTAGTGGAACTTTAGACTTGGGTTTTAGCGTTCAGTGTCAAGCAAGGCAATTCAGACTTTAGCATTGTCCATGTAAGCATAGACAAAGCAAGGCGCTTACTTGTGGAACATCTCATCCACATTATGTTTCTTAATGTACATGTAGTCAGTGTATGTTACTGACGTCTCCCCCTCCTTATGTATGAGTTTGAAGCACTTTCTTTTTGAGGAAATGAGAGCTGTTTGGCTTTGCTTCAGCTTTGTTCAAAGACTGTCAAAACATCTGTCAGAAAAAGGTTAATGCTTACATGCTGCTAGACCACCTAGAGTTGCCTTCTAGGTGCTATTGCTTCTCCTTGTGCTGTGCTGCATGCTTAACATTGCCTCTTATACTGCTTGTGGATGTTGTTTCATTGTCTGAGGGTGCAGTCTCTCACTAGTAGCCACCAGACCATCAGAGTCAGAGTACAACTTCTTTGTAAAACTGAAAGCTATGAAATAGTCCTTCCTGGCCTTCCTGGCTCCAACATTTTTGTTTCCACTGTTCCGTTACATTTTACTGTGTTGGACTCTTGGCTGTGGCTTTAAAAAGGACAGTAACCCCTTTCCTTTTCTCTTGGCTCTGCTTGGTAAAGTGTGAGCATAGAAAAAATTTTGCTCCCATGAGTGTCGTTTTAAGGCTCTTGAGGTCTTTTTTTCCATGCAATTTTGAGTGTGAAACCTTGTACCTTGCTTATGAATAACTGTCTGAATAGGTCCTCATTCTTTTACTTCTAGGGGATTTGCTTTCTGTACTGATGAAGGAGGGAATAGATGGTCACCAGAGCAGTGTCTTGAAACAGGATATTGTGTTGCTCTAGATTTTAAGGAGAGTAGAGCTTTTTTTTTTTTTCAACACAAATAACAGAATAGCTATCTTAAATTTTAATTAAATTGGCTACCAAAAGTGAGCCACACAGCTTCTGTCATTCACAGAAGAGAGAGAATTGCTGGGTCAAGCCATTCCAATCTGTATGTCATTAAAAAAAAGACTGCACTTGTGGTTAGACTGGAAGATTTATCTTTTTTTATTTATATTGTTCCTCTTTTTCCTTTTGTTTCCCTTTGTTCTTATTAACAAGCACAAGCCCATGATCCTAACAAGGAAAGGTAAATCTAGTTGATGCTTCCTGGGAGTGAGGATGAAGGACAACAATCCTATTAAGCAGTCACTAGAGATGAGGTGAGGCTTATACAGCACCCCACAATGACTCCTGGTCAAGGTAGGACCCCCCTTCAGAGCAAGTAGTTCCAGGCTACTGTCACAGAGACTATATTTCAGACAAAGAGTCTCTGGGCTTCTCCAGATTCAACTGATTGCTCATTTTCTTGTGAAGACCAGCCATATTACAAGGGCTCCCTTTCAGACATTAGTGCCTAAAGATCACGAAAGATGTTGTAACACTAATAAGGACATTAAAAGGAAGAAAGTAAAGAATTAGGCAAGAAATACAAAGGAATGGAATGCATAATCTCTCCTTTTCCTCAGTATTTACCCCGCAGCATTTCCCTCAGAGATCATTCTATAATGTCAGCTCTGTTTACTCCTTGAGTAAATGTCTGGTGTCACTTTAATAAATCAGATGAACTCTGCTCAGAGAGATATGAAGCCTGTCATTTGATCATTAAGATTATTTACTATAGTGTATGTAGTTGAAATACACTTGTAATACTGACACACACAAACTTAAACTCCTAAACAAGAAAAATTAATCGATGAAGCCTGGCATAGTACGTTTTAAGGTAAAAGGATGTTGACATAAATCAATACCTAGTTTAGATCATTCTGGTGGTGTTTGATTCAGAACCTTCTGAGTCGACCCAAAATTGCATAACCTGTTTTAAGTAGATCAACACAATAGTTAGAGCTAATTATTACGGGCCATCTGTGTATGACAGGCTTCTATCAGATACTTTTTCCTGTATCGAATGCTAGGAGATGTAACTTCCAGCTTACAGGGCAGGACCCTTGGTTGTAGGCATGTTTACAATAGCAAAACTGTGCTTCTACCCATGGAGTTCACTTTCTTTAGGGAACAGCAACATGATGTTGCCACATTATCACCTAAATTTCTTCATTTCTTTCTGTGGGTACTTTACATTTTTTAAGTTCATTTGCATCTTCACAATAAAAATGCTTCTAATAGAGATGCTCACCCAGTTGGCTATAGAGGTTGAAGTTAGGGAACACTAAATTTTTGTTTGTGTGCTTCTTGCTTTCAAGCTGCAACCCGTTTTTCAGTACACTTATAAATGTTGCCAGCATGATTCCTTGAGAAGCCAGCAAACGGGGCAGCTCAAGGACTTCACAGTTCATACTGCTTCACCCTGATTGAATTCCTCTGTAGCTGAGCAAGGCTAAAAGCAAGAGGAAGGATCTGACATCTAAACTTACAATGGAATGGCAAAGAAGACCACCCCTCATTCTGAGGGAGGATCAGCAGGTGTTTTCTAACAGAGATCTCTGTAAGCTATGATTTGGTGTGCACTCAAATATTGTTCAGAGGAGACAGTTTAATTGTGAAGGATTGTGATGTTCCCAATGTTCTTCAGGATAAGTTTGAGTGGAGACTGATGGACAAGCATTGACTCATCAAGAGCCCACCTCTCGGCTCTTGCTCTAGGCAGCTTCTGCCCTGGCAAAAAGGGGACCTGCCTGTTCATTACAAGTGTTTCTCTCCCCACACCAGGAATACCATATGATTTTCACTCTGTGATCCTCCCGTCCTCCAAAACAGCCTGGAGAAATAACTGTAGAGCTGTGGTGAATGCTGTCCTGCTCCCTAGATTTTTATGAGGCTATGGAGTGCACTTAATGCACTTGGGAGCCGAATTATGCTATGAATCTGTTGCCTGAAGAACTTTGCATACTTGCAGGGTCCAGCTGCAGGCCTCAGTCTAGGCTGTATTAAGTTTCACATGGAAGCCTTTTTGTTAGCAGTCTTGAGATCTACTGTAGCAAAGCTGTTAAAAAATGTGCTTGGCTTTATACATGAGAGTAATGTTCACCTCCCCTTCCATGACAGCAGAGAGAACTGCCAATACTCAGAGCAAAACAAATCACAATGAGCAAAACACTGATGTGTTGTACAAAGGGCAGTTTTGTGAGCCCTTCTCCATCAGCAGCACAAACAATTGTCCTAATAATACATCCATAATACGTATGACTTAAACAGGGTTTGGTTGTTCCAACTAAGCTAGGGCAGACTGGAGAGAAAGAATCCTGTTTGGAAAGAAAGCAGCTGAAGTGTTATATCCTATGTTCTTCTGTTGACATTTCCATGTTTGTAAAACCTCACAGTTTGATTTGTTGATCCCATGAAATCATCAAGGGAATGAAATAAAATACCTGGAAAGATTGTTTGACATGAAAGCAGATTGTGTGACATATACTGGACTGCTCTGCTAGTCACTTGAGACAGTAAAAAATTAAATAAATAAAAGAGAGAGAAAGGGTGGTGGGGAAGTGACACAACGAGAAATGGGAAATACCGTTCTAAATTTGTGTGGCCTGGGATCCCTAATGATAGGCTTTTATCCCATTATGTCTAATTGACATAGAACTTTATCATCAACAAATTGAGAAGTATTTACTTCCTGAAATATTTGGGACATTACAGTGAATTTCTTTCGATGATAGGTTGTTGAAAGGACTATTATGGCCTAGCTCACATATAACCTGGGAAAATGATCCAGCAGTCTTCAGAGTTAATGAAATGTCATTTGTCATAGGCTTTGCAGGTGTGGCTCTGTTTCTACATGATGGAAGTAAGTGGCTGGATTTCAGGCCTGTTGCCAACAGAAAGCACATTCTGTGAGTGTCACTGGTGCAGCATTGCATAAATCTTACTAATAGCGAGAAGTCTTGAAATACATGATCCTTCTCTTCTAAGGTCATGCAAGACTACTCCACAACTTAATTTTAGCCTTGCTATCTATGCAGTCGAAGTGGTAACATTCAACATTTGCTTTTCTAGGGTCCACTTTTGAAGGGTTCATTTTCAAAGCTGTTTTCTTTTCCTTTTTCTTTCTTATTTCCACCCCCTGCCTGCCAAGAGTGGAGTGAACTGGCTCTGGAAATGGTTTCTTGAATAAGAACTTTTAGTTTAGCTCTGCAGGACTGGGGAAGAGAAAAAATCCCAGATGGCCAACAGTAGCTGTACCAGGACTTTTGCTGGGATATGGCATGGGTTGAGATAGGAGAGGTGCTGAAATGACTTGCAGACAGCCTTGTGCTGTTTGCCAGAGCTCAACTTACAACAAATAGTGGTAAGTTCCTCTAAGGGGTGAGTTGTTTAGTTGGTGCACATCACTGACCATAAATATCATGGATGCAGAAGGAGAAAAAAATTCCAGCCCCTTTCAGTTTCTGTGTTGCAAAAGGTCTAGTCTGTTATTTCTTAAAGTGATATTTTCACATGATTGCTGTTTGGATTTGTTTTCTGTACTTGATCTCTCTAATGGTGCAAGAAAGCAAAACAATGGAGAGGGGTAGGCTTGTTTCTTTGCTGTTGCTGATATGCTGTTGACACCTGTGTGCCATTTTCTGAATTGTTTAGTCAGCTCTACTCAAGCCTTAAAATCTTCCAAGCTTGAAGTGCTTAACCTGCTTGTTTAAACATCCAGTCTGAGTTAGTTGGCAGAAACCAGTTCATAGAGAAACCTGGAAATCCTCCTTACTCTTGCTGGTTTCTGCTACTGTACATGCATGTCCCTCGGTACGGCGTTGTCTTATATGACAGGAACAGTTCACCGTCTTGCTTTTGTAACCTCTTTTGAAGGAACAAGATAAGTACAGGTCTCTTCCTCTCCTGCCCTCCTCTGCATTGTGGTATTATTTATTGCAATATTACACAGGGGATAAAATCAGTCCATAGTTCTGTAGGCTCTAGTACTACTCCAAATGCTTGGAATTTTAATTTTGCTGAAGGCACTAAGCTCTCCCCCACTGGGACTACAACAATGTCACGCTGCACACACGTTACCTTCTCAGTAATCTTTCTAAGACAAAACTAATTCTGTAGCATCCTTGGCTCTAAGTCCTGAAGGACAAGAATTGATTTTGGGGATATATTTAGAAGGATCAGGTCTTATGTTGAAGTGTAGTACTTACCTTCAGTTTTGCTGTTCTTTTAGTCACATTAAAAGTCATATTGATTATATTTCTTTGTATATGTTCACTAATAAGTATACTTTTAATGATTCTTTTCTAGTTCAAGCAGGCTGTGGATTCTGTTGTCCTGAATTTTATTTTTGTTTGGAGGGTTGAAAAAAATCTTCTAGGGCTATTGTGGATGCCCTGCTTTGAAAGAGTCATGGAGCTACACCTTGCTACATAACCTTATTCTAACTTGAATACTCTATAAGCCTAATTCATATTTCTTAGATTTAATGTTGTAGTCAGCTCTTAAGTAATATAACATGAACCTGACAGGCAGTCAAGTGAACAAAAATACTCTTTTTTTGCTTTCCAGTCCTATTTGCCTCATCTCTAAGAATCTTAGGCTGGAAAGAAAATGAAAAAGTTACAAAATGTGTCCCCTGTGGCCCCTCACCTTCCTCTTTCATTGGTGCTGTAATCAAATTTCAAAAGAATTCTAGAAGGATATTGAGTTTCAGGTTTTGTTTTCCCGTAGCAGTGATTCTGGCCAAAAAGCTTTTTAATCAAAAGGACCAACTGTAACCTTGTTAATAACTAAGAAAACAATGGCCAAAGGGAAAAGACCTGCCAAAAGCTACAAGTCATTTCTGTTGGCAGAATAATTGGTAGATCGTTATTTTGGTTGAAAACAATGTGATTTGTATTTCTAATTTTGTTAAATTACTTAATTAATAACACATGGTCAGCAAGGTTGATTGCAGTGTGGCTCTTGACAGAGGACACTTCTAAAGCAATGTTATGGAGGCAAAGGTAGGATTATGCGATACTTAAGTGAATAAGGCCATGACTGCAGCTCAGCAGATGATTCTGCTTGTCCTGGTATAAATCATTACGGTATCCATGATATTGAAGCACATGTCGTGGTTAAGAGGACAGTGGGATATATCCATGACCATGGGATCATCACTGGAAGCAAACAAGGTTATTTCCACTTGTGATGACAAGTAGCTTGCTAGAGGAGAATGGTACTGCATGGGTTTGCATGGGAACTTTTAGATATTGAGAAAGTACCCAGAGGGGAACTGCATACCCCCCCAAAAGAAGTCTTAGAATTATGCTGATTCTGTGTAAGCTGTGTTGTTGTTTACATTGTGTAAATGTTTAGACTGGCATAGGCTTTAGTATTTGTGTACGTGCATGTTTGTGGGTGGAGGAAATGGGAGCCTAAAGGAGAAAGTAAGTGTGAACTTACAGAACTTGCCAGTAAGGGGCATGCAGTTCAGAAGACCAAAAATCCAGATCCTTTGTAACAGTCTGAAAATGGCAATCTTTAAAACTACCCTTAGCTTCTCAATGGATGCCTTTCTTGCACTGGTTACTGGCTACCATGGGCTGAACTTAGAGCACAAATTTCCTCTTGCTTGTTTCATTTGTGCAACCTGCCTCAGTTTATTCCCCTGAGAAAACCAGCTTACAGTGACTGGGTGCAGGGGAAAGGATGGGAGAGAAGAAGCAGGATACTGGAGTTTTACTTCTGCTGAAACCATACACCCACCAAGAATCTTGCTACAATTATCCAGAATATTGTGGCTCTTGGGATGCCAACAAATGCTTGTCTGCTATGTTATATATGGTACTTGATTAACTATTGTTTCACACTGATGAAGGAGGTTCTTCTCTCCATGATTCAGATCCTCTTCATAATCCCTTTTCTGAAAACCTCTTCTTTTTCCATTATACAATCATAATTATTTCCTTTTTGTAGAGTGTGTAGCCTAACACCTATGTACATTGAGTGCCAGGGCCTGAAACCATAATAAGCCAAATGGTCACCTTAGAAGCTATTATTCCAGTCATTACAACACACTTTATTTCTCTTGAGGACATTAACATCTGAAAATGTGTCAACTAGATTGTGAAATTTATCATGACCATGAACCACCTGCCAACTAATTAAATACAACATTCTGATTTCCTGTACTCCAGTGTAAATCTAATGCTTTATAGCCATTTATATTTTTAAGTTGTTTTAGTTTCTAGCAAACTGCTTTTGAAGGCCAAAGTGAAATATATACTGATGTGGGGAGATCAAGTAAGGAAAAGGTGCAGAGCCAAATGTGTGATTGAAGTGCTGTTTAGAAGGGCTCTATCGACAACACAAGCAATGGCAAAACCCCTGTGACCAGGGCAAAAAGGAAAGGAAGAGATCTTGAAAACTTCTTTGTCTAGTTAAGATGTAGTTTTAAAGTGTTTAATCTCCAGCTGAAAATGTATCAGATTATGAACTCTTCTGCAACAATGGAAATGGGTTAAAGCTGAAAAGAGTGTCAGAGTATCACCATCCTAAAAGTATGAAAGTTCGCTGTAACATTTCCATAAGTAAAGGCTCGCACCTTGAACTGCTGAGTAATATAGCAATTTGTGGTTCTGCCTATTTTTTTCAGCAAAACATTTCCTGTACTAGTAATAATTCTGGCATAGGAGCAAAAAGGTTTTACAGAATCACAAAATAATTGGGTTTGAAAGGGACCTCTGCAGATCATCTAGTACAGTCCCTCTGCTAAAGCAAGTTCACTTTGAGCAGGTTGCACAGGAATGTGTCCAGACAGGTTTTTTATTATCTCCAGAGAAGGAGGCTGCACATCCTCTCTGGGCAGCCTGTTGCAATGCTCTGTAACTGTCACAGTGAAGTTCTTCCTGATGTTCAGGTGGAGGTTCCTGTGTTGGAGTGGTGGGAGGATAACATCACTTGACCTGTNATGGGTTAAAGCTGAAAAGAGTGTCAGAGTATCACCATCCTAAAAGTATGAAAGTTCGCTGTAACATTTCCATAAGTAAAGGCTCGCACCTTGAAATGCTGAGTAATATAGCAATTTGTGGTTCTGCCTATTTTTTTCAGCAAAACATTTCCTGTACTAGTAATAATTCTGGCATAGGAGCAAAAAGGTTTTACAGAATCACAAAATAATTGGGTTTGAAAGGGACCTCTGCAGATCATCTAGTACAGTCCCTCTGCTAAAGCAAGTTCACTTTGAGCAGGTTGCACAGGAATGTGTCCAGACAGGTTTTTTATTATCTCCAGAGAAGGAGGCTGCACATCCTCTCTGGGCAGCCTGTTGCAATGCTCTGTAACTGTCACAGTGAAGTTCTTCCTGATGTTCAGGTGGAGGTTCCTGTGTTGGAGTGGTGGGAGGATAACATCACTTGACCTGTTGGCCAAACTCTTCTTAATGCACCCCAGGATACCACTGGGCTTCTTATCCAAGAGAGCACATTACTGGTCCAATTTATTGACTACCAGGACTCCCAAGTCCTTCTCTACAGAGCTGCTTTCTAGCAGGCCAACGCCTAACCTGTGCTGGTGCAGGGGGTCATTCCTCCTGAGATGCAGAATCCTACACTTGCCTTTGCTGAACTTCATTATGCTTCTCTCTGCCTGGTTTCCAGCCTGTCCAGGATTTGAATAAATGTGTATGTGAAATGACTAAAGCACACAATGACATTTACTGGAAAAGTCAGACTCCCTGAAGATAGCTTGTAATGTTTTTGTTAGTACCAGAAGATCCACTCAACACAACACATGATGTGGCAAAATTATGTCTTTTGGGTGTTTCAGTTGATTAAAAAGTGTTATGTGACATTACAAAGCTGAGAGAAAGTGTTCCTCAGTTTGAAGTTGGAAATTATATCTCAACAGATTTTTTTTCCCCGACCTTTCAAGCTTATTTTACTGTATGTTTTAACATACTTCTCAATTCACCAAAGGCCTGAATATGAGAGGGGCATTTGCGGAGAGGTGTATTAAACCTTGAGTAGTAATTATTTGCTGTAATTGTGATCTGAGCTGTATGCTTTTCTTTTTCATCACAGTAATTTCTCTAAAAAAATTAATTAATAAATATGTGCAGCACTGGGATGAAGAGGAATATTTGGACTTACCATCAGTAGGTCTGCTCTAATGAGCTGCAATAAGTCTTAGGCAAACAACTTCAAACTGATGCTCAAGGAGCTGAATGATCCCAGATGAGTGCTTTTCTGTTGACTTCTGCTCAAACCCATGATTTTCTCCAAAACACTTTTTTAATTCTTCAGGAAGGGAGAGGGATTGAGGGAATAATTACTGCAGAGTCAGAGCTGTGCAGAAGGGTCAATGGAAAGACAAGTGGCAGGAAGAAGAGGGAGAAGGAAAATAATTCCTTTCTTCACTGCATGAAAATGCAAGACTTTAAAACCTTTTCCTAGAGGAAAAGATCATGCATCAGAATAGCTTTGTAAACAGGACTTCATAATAAAACTTAATTATAAGGAATGACTAGGTGTTACATGTGTTACAGGGAGTACATCATCAGAATCCCCACTGGTTGAAGGGCTGGCACTGCATTGCCTCAGAGCCATTGCAGATGCTAGAAGCTTCCCACAAACGCTAGAAGTGTCACACATGGTCCAACTGTTGGCCTGTAAGCCAGCTCCAGGCTTCTGCACTTATCCATCTGGCTCCACTAGCTTCATCCCAGGTGAAATGGGGAATAGCTGTTTTGAGCTATGACTGCACCCTCCAGCAGCTGGGCTTGTCCTCCAACACAAAGCCAAAGCACTGTTGCTGTTAACAGGTGTGTGTATTTTGGGAACAGATGGGGAATCTCTACCAGGTCACTGTGTGGAGCAGTGCTAGTGTTGTGGGGAGGGTTGAGGGTGTGCTTGGCAGTCACTGCTGCAGTGGAGGAAGGAGAGGGTTGGCCACTGCTGAGGAGGAAGAAGCAAGATGCAACCCATGGTGCAGAAGGTAAGACGGGGAATTGTAAACCCAAATCCATCCCCCACAGTTGTTGAGGTTAGACTACCCTGTACTATCTACTAACTAATCAATAGGAGTATGTGTGTGCCTAGCAGGCATCCACTAGAGATGGTGTGGCATTGCATTTGTAGAGAGAGACTGAGTCTGGTTTAGAGGAGCATGATGTTGTCCTTGTCCTCAGAAGAACTGTCCTAGCTGCCTCCTATAAGAGAGTGGCCTGTGCTACCCTCACTGTTTCAGCAGCCCTGGGCCCTCTGTTTGGAAAGCTTGTGCCCCATTGAATTCCAGCAAAAGGCATTTGGAGAGTGTTGGGAAGGAAACCTGAAGATACGGGTGGGCCCAGCAAGAGGTGAGAGGAAATTCCTGCCCAGCTTTCCTGCCAAGATATGTGAAACAGCAGTAACCCAGCCTTGTGAAGGGCGTGTAAGGGAGGGCTCTGTTACCATGAGGACAAACAGGCCATGAGGCCAGAACGCATGACAGACTCTGAAGTTAAAAGTCAAAGGTGTAATTTCTTACTTCCTTGCTTTGTATGTCCATATCTGGGCATACAGAGAACAAGAGAAAACCTTTTTCCCTGAGCTCCCACTCACAAATATGCACCTGTCAGTGCAGGCGATTTGTACTTTGTCCAGGGGTGTTACTGCCAGTTGGTTTCTTAGTCCTCCAGGGGTATCACAAGGCCAGTGAAGTGATGAAGCTATGGGCATAGACAAAATGTAAGCTTTTCATCTGCTCCAGTATCTTTTCACATCCTTACCAATTTATTTTTTGTTAATTCTCGTATATGAGCTCATCCTCTGCTTACCACCAAAGCTACCATATTTTGAAGTCTATCATCTATCAGCTTTATAGCAGGAAAGACATAACAGCTGGAGCCAGCCTCCTTGCAGGCACAGTGAGGACTACATCTACCCCAGCAGTAGTGAAAGGAAAAGACAGCAATTCTTGATCCTGCTCTCAACTGTCTTGCTGTGAGCTAGAGCTAATTGCTTAGTGAAGTTACACCTGCAGTATAAGCTGAGCATGGGCTGTGAGGATCAGCTCTCCTGTATCCTATGGGGGGACAGTTTGTGAAGGGGTTTTTGGTTTCCCTGCTTTGGAAGGGGAGAAGGAATCCTGCTGTTAATGACTGCTGTCTGAGCCCTACTAAATTAGAGCTATTTATGTAAGTACAGCAGGAATTCTTCGTTCTTGGCTGGTGCCATAACTTGAAATGAATGATCCAAGTTGCATCTGCTTATTTGCAGGATCACTTACCTTCATACAAAATACCTTCTGCTAGATCCCAAACTGTTACGCTCCAAATATTGCTGTAAAACAGGGGTTGTGATTTTCTCCTTGCCTGGTGCCATATGCAGGGCACTAGCAAGGGGGAGTGAAGCACAGTGCTAGGTGTACCTCCCACCAGGGCACAACAATGTGATAAAGGGGCTGAAAACAGCTTGCTCTATTTTTGAGGTATTTTTTTCCCATGACTTTCCAATTCCATGGGAGTTTGAGGTATGTATCAGGTGATGCCTGAAAGTGACAGTAACAAAAGTCAGGTAACATCAATGCTGGTATTTCTTGTCTGAGTTTATTCAGAATACATTCACCAGTAGATACCAGATCCCATTCTCAGGAGCTGACACAAAACACTTCATGTACCCCATAAAACCCCCGTAAACAGATTTACAAACAAGCTCTGTAAACAAGGAGTTGGCAGAAGTCTGTGTTGATATCACTCACCAATCTGCAACTCCACTGATGAGCTCTGCTGGCTCCATCCCAGTTGAACAAACTCAGTCAAACAGAAGAATCCCACCAAAATATCTGGAAGGGCCTTCTGACATTATTCTTTCACTGCTGCTAGGTCTCTTTGGGGTGTGTGGAAAATTTCTTCAGCTCAGAAGAATGGCATAGTGTAATGCGATAACAAGCCCTGTGAAGGTTATCAGCAATATAATCAAATCTATCTGTGGAACAAAGACCCTCACTGTATGGCTAATTAAAACTTGTTTCTTCTCTGTCTGTTCCTGTTTGGTGGCCATTATTTAGAACTGAACTTCAAGGCACTGGAGTGGAAAGTTAACTCTTAATGTTTTAAGACTAGCTCTGTCTAAAACTTTGTATTGAAAGAAATTGCATGTACTTTTTCTTGTGGGCTGTGTGAATGGCATATCAGAAAGCCATTTGCAGGTGATTTCTCTCTGCATATTAGGGCAGTTATGAGAAAGACATTTAAAAAAACCAACCAAACAAACCCCCTCAAGACAAACACCCCCAAACTCAAACAAGCCACCACTCACCCCCCTCACACACACCCCCTCCAACCCTGAAATTTATCCATCTTAACTTTCATAGGGCTGGTCAGATTATTGCAATGCAAGTATTTAAACTCTGTCTTGTTCGTAACAGAATGTGTAGCTGGATGTCAGATAGATCTCAAGCATTGTTTTCTTGCTTATTACAATATTTTTTTCCCCTTCTCCCCTCAGTGTCAATATAGCTGATTCAAAAAAGGGCTGTGTGTAGGGCAGAAAACTGGTCAGTTTTGAGGCCACACTCTGTGAATGCAGTACCTATGATTTCAGTGGCATTATGAAACCATGTATGGGGCGTAATGTTGCTCCATGTTTGGTATAAAGAAGAGATCAACACCTGTCACCAGCATTTGAGCAATCCTTCCTGGTACAGCAGTGCTGTGACTTTTGTTCCCAAAAGCAGGACTCGTGTAGCCCTGTGAGGTGACAGCCAGCCATGTGGTAATCACTGGGGTAGAGTTGGTCTGTGAATGGTATTAGTAGTAGCATTTGTACTGTGGAAATGCCAAGGACCTCTTGCCCTGCTATGCTAGGCACTGCACATATGCAGAGCAAGAGTCACACGATGCTCCCCAAGGCGTGCAAAAACTGGCAGAGAGTCCTGGGTAAATGAAGGGCTGTCAAGGTCATACAGCAGGTTAATGGTTCAGCTGAGAGTGGAATTTGGAGGGGACACTGCTATTGCAGTTTTCCTGTTGAATTTCTCCAAGCTAGGATTTTTCCTCTGGACCTAGAAATTGTTTTGCTTGTTAATTTGTCTGATCAAGACAACCTTGGGTACCTGCTGAGTGCTTTCCTTTCCCTGTGTTAGGCAGGACTAAATCTTTCTCCACATGTATGGATTGCATCTGCTAATTTCTGGTTTGTACCTTAGTGCTGAATTACCAAGACCTATGCTGTGCTTCTTTTCAAAGGTGGTTGATCCTCTCCTTCTTCACGGGTGTAAATTCAGGGAATGGTACAGGGAACTCTTCCCTCCCTGGCTGATAGGAAGGGAATGTGGGGTACATATGTCTTCCTTTGTCAACTGTTGTCAATATTAGAATCATCAGGTTCTATCGGTGTGATGTTTTTGACAGATAGACCCCTGCATCTCTGCCTCTTCTTCCACTGCGTGGTTTCACGGCACCAGCTGTTGATGGCACCTTTCTGTCATCCAGATTCTGGTGTGTTTTCAGTGGTTGTGTAATCTCTGAAAGCAAGTAGTTCAGATAAAAGGTTGGAATTTAAGAGCTTGCTCTTGACTCATTTAAAGCCAGAAGAGTTTGACATTGAATATGATCACAGACTGTGCAATATGAGTAGCGATTCTTGCATGAGGCCTGCAGCTTCTCTGATACAGAATCTCTGCCTTTTTAGGCAGACTTTCAGCTCTATTTCAGTGCCTCCAGGAGCTGGAGGAGTGACTGTGTCCCTGTGTAGCAGTGTTATAACTTTAATGGCCTACTTTCCCTTTTTAGACACAGTCACCCTTCGTGTGCCTGAAGTTGCCTGGCTTTGGTTCCTGGCCATTAGATCTTGTCATGCCTTTTCCACAAGACTAATGAGCCTTTAGTACCAGAAATATTCCCTTTGCAAGCAATGATCATATCTTATGATACATTTAATAGAGTCCAGTTCCATTTTCTTCCCATAGTTCAAACCCTTTGGCTTAACTCATTGCGACTTCCACCAATCTACATCTCCATCCATACTTGTCAAGGTGGGGATAATGATACTTGGAGTCTTGCCTCCCCTTTTTCTATCATGTGTTTATTTTGTAAGCTGTTTTATGCCAGAAACCTTTTCCTAACAATGGTTTTCCAGAGCTCCTGGCCCCTGAGCTCTTGACCTGGGCTGGAACTTTGACATAATCACTGGGATACAAATAATGAAATAAAAATAAATATGTTCTAACTCAGGGCTTACTATGTTCCCCTCAAGTTGTCATTCTCATTCACTTAAGAAAATAGCACATTCCCACTGTGCTACTCAACTAATATTAAAAATCCTAATGTAAATCTTATTTGTATGAATAATTTAATTTCTAGGAAATGCATTAGGGAAACCCTTTCAGATAAGGTTCCAAATTTGCAATAGTAATGATTTGAAAGGAAGAGATTGTTTGCCATGAAGTAAATTATTCAGTAGAGGAGCCTTTTAATATTTTTATTTAACACCTAATATTGATATATTCATTGCTCTACAGAAGCTGCAGTACTGTAGTAAGCAAACCAATTAAAACTATAATTAAAATTAATATTATGTACAAGCCTCGGGATTTGTGACAAAATGTAGGTATGAATACAGTCTTCAATTTCCTTCTATCTTCATCCTGCAGTGACTGATGCTATTTTAAGAACAAAAGAAACTTCTCTAGACGTAGAGGTTACAGTAAACAGAGTAATTTGGCTGTTAGCCTGTGTGAGCAGTGGTTGATGCATAGCTGCCATTAACTCTTTTAAAATAAGCTTGCTTAGGGTTTGACCAAGCATATAAGGAAAGGCCTGGAAGGAAGGAGATCCTTCACACCTTTCACATTCTCTGGCTAAATGAGGACTATTTGGTCAGGATTGGAAAATGAGCAAGTGGGGCCATATTGGACACAGGCAGCCGGATTTTCATCAGTGTTCAACAGGCAGCAGTTCCCCTGGAATTTTTGGCTCTGTAGGTGTGCTGTGTCATGTGCAGCAGCAATTTTCAAGCCTACAAAGGCCAAGGACTTCCTTGCTCTGAAAGCCATTATCAGCTAGGATAACTAGGTGCTGAAAGTTGTGGGGGTTTTGCTCTTTTGCAGAGGAACCTAAATAGGAGCTGTTCTCCAGAAAATACTACCTTGCTTCCTTTCCTGTTGAAGGTTTAGCTAGGTCTTTACACTTGCTCTGTACAGGTGGCAGATCAAAAAAGATTAAATCCTTCCCAATGCTTTGCAACAATTGCAAAGTGACTCTCACTGCTTCAGCTTCCCAAGAATCATGGTAGTAATGTCTAAAACAGAGGCATGGCATGATGCCAAAGTTTAAGGTGTCTGCCTGCTGACTGTCACTTTGGAAACGTCCAGAAGAAAAAGCAGGGAAGTCTGCAGCATGTGGTGCAGGACTTTGGATGGAGAGTGCTGTACACTCACGTTCCCTGGGGGTCTGGCAGTGAGGGAGTGGGGCCCATTACTTTCCTTTGAGTATCATGTGCCCTGGGATTTAGCAAATCCATGCAGGGCACAGCTGCTGCTTCTGTTTGGCTTTTTCCCAAAGTACAGGGAAGCCTCAGTGAATGATTCCCTCTCATGGGCATTGTCAGTGCATTTAGACTTGCTTTGTACTCCCAGAGGAAGGTGAGGTTTTCATTTCCTTGAATCTTCACCCTTATTAAATTAGAGCTGGGGTTATTTAGCCTTGAGATGAAGAGACTGAGGAGAGACCTTACAGCTCTCTACAACTACCTGAAATGAGGTAGTTCCCTCTTCTGCCAGGTAACGGGGGACAGGACAAGAGGGAATGGCCTCAAGCTGCACCAGGGAAGGTTTAGGCTGAATATTAGGAAAAATATTTTCCCAGAAAGTGTCATTGGGCACTGGAACAGGGTGCCCAGGGAGGTGGTTGAGTCACCTTCCCTGGAGGGGTTTAAGGGACAGGTAGATGAGGTGCTGAGGGGCATGGATTAGTGATTGATAGGAATGGTTGGACTTGATCATCTGGTGGGTCTTTTCCAACCTGGTGATTCTATGATTCTATATTCCTGCCCTTCTGGAATAGCACCGCACAATGAGAAAAAACACGGAGGACACCAGTGCCACAGCCTGAATTGTTGCCTTTTCACACTCCACACAATATATCAGACAGAGGGTTCCCAGAAACATGCACTTCCTTGACACCACAGATTCTTTTCCCTCCTTCCTATACTGTAATGATGCACTTACAGTAGCAGTGGTCTTATTAATACAGCAATTTTCTCTTTTTCATTGTCTCTGTAGACCTGGAGTGTTTATAGGTAATTTTCTGCTTAGAAGCTTCTGTATTTGAAGTTTCAGTCAATAAAATTCTTGCCAGATCAGTCATTAGACTGTGGTGAAAATTTTGAAATGTTGCAAAATGACTGTGACAAGGATCTGCCAGTTCTGTTTCTTTATCCTTTTGTTTCAGAAGCACCTTGAATGCTTCTAAAAGTGCTTCCTCACCAGTTCCTGTCTAGCAGAATGCTTTTTCTCATCACTGTTCAGCTGACTTCAGTCAGACTTTGCTGTAATACCTAAAGCAATAGATAGGTCTGATCATATTCCACATGCATATTTATGTACTTTATACCTATGTGTGTGTATTTACAGAAAGAGAGGATTTCTAAAAATGTGTGTATAAATATCTGTTCAAAAGAAAATTTTCCAGTGAAATGTCAGTAAGACCCAATAAAGTTTCTTTTAAAGCAGGATTATGCTTTTGACTCATTTGTGCATAAGAAAAACAAAGAGCTGTAGCTTTGCAGGAAATGGTTTCAGCTGAATGAAGTTTAAATGGTTTGAAGCTATTACGTAGTTGAACCCCAGATACATAGGAGAAGTAAGCAATGTGCCGCTAAGTCGTTGTTGGATGGATCAATATTTGCTTGTGCCCCACTGGTCAGGATGTGTTGTTGGGACCCGTATTTTGTGTACTGTAAATACGTTTCAGGTTGCTTATATCTGTTGGGCGATGTTGCTATCACTGTAGCAATGTGAGCCCACCCTGGGTGGCTTTGTGCTATTTTGATTGATGCCAAAACTACATGCAGCTTTCCTTGCCATTCCTTGTCCCAACATTAAGGAGAACTTATATATTTGTCCATCCTCAGCATCACATAACTCTCAATGAACGTTAAATTATGTTGGCTGTCCCTTCAAAAATTTTTATGTCTTTTCCACTGGCCTGTTGCAGATAAGGGAAAACCAAACTGTTTGTGGGCAGGAATAATTTGCTATGGGTAAGATCTGTTTTAATGCAGAGTGGGGGAGAGGGTAGGGTAGCCAGCTTTTGCTGGCTTCTTGTGTTTTGAACAGAGCACTAATCCTAGGACCCTCTGAACCTCGCTCCTCTCACAGATCCTATAGCACATCCCAAGGTTGTGTGGCAGACTTTGCCTGTATTCTACTCTGTAATGATTCATGGCAAAAGTTCAAGAGATCTCTGCTTTTGGTTCTTGGCTCAAATACAGTATTTATGGATGAGTTTGCTTGTAAAAAGAGTTTTGCCTTTAAAGCTTATTTTGGGGAGTCTTTTTTTTTTTTTTAATCAGAGTTATTATTAGAGTATTTTGTGGTGTTATTAGTGTTTTCTTTTAAGTTTATTTTATTGTNATTTTGGGGAGTCTTTTTTTTTTTTTTAAAGCAGAGTTATTATGAGAGTATCTTGGAGAGTTATCAGGGCTCTCTTTCAAGCTGAGTTGATGGTAAAGCGAACAATAGATGAGTTTGGATCCAAATGGTACTTCTTAGATTTTGTCTGAATTGCAACCGTTGAGCTACCTCAGTGAAATGAAATACAGATCCCTTTCTTGACCAGCTTCTGTTATAAAGGAATCTAATTAAAACCACATAAAGTAAAACAAGAAAGAAAAAGATATCTTTGTCACAGCATTTTCTTAGTGCTCAGGTCCATTTGGGATGTTACTTAACCTCCAAGATGGAATATTTGGTCACAAGTACACAATATAGGTGGAATTTCCTTTCATATGTCATTGTGTGTTAGTCATTCACGCTGTTTGGAAGTTGCACAGAGTATCATCCCTAGGGCCCTGTTTTACGAGTTCTCTAAAATTAAGCTGGGGGAGTTTTCCAGCCAAAAACTAGAGCTGAAAGCCAGGGTCTCTTGAAGGAAAACAGTAACAAATAGGGAAGGATAACCTTTCTTCCACAGCTTATGTTTGTAGTCCATGTGATTTTTATTTTTCTCTGTAATTTCCCACCTCCTTCTCCCTCATGAGCTCTGGTTTGAAGTCATCCACATGAACTGCAGACCACAGTTGCCCTTCCAGATGCACTGTGCCTCTTGTTCAGATTTTTTTTCCCTTGATAAAGAAGGCAAGGGAAGGATGTTCTTTGTGTACAAAGTATGTTAGGAGCAACATCTTAAGTGCTGAAGGCAAATAGTAAAACAAGTGAATTCAGGTTGATTCATTTAGCTGGCTGCCCTGGTGCATGGAAGAGAATGTAAAAGTTACACTATTAGCAAGGTGTTCAGCAGAACTATTTCTGACAGAAGCCTTTGAGCCAGAGAAGCCTAGAGGTGAGAGCATGAACAGCTGCTGCTTAAGGTAAATGCTTCTTGGTGGGGGTAACAACAACTCTTGTCTCCTTTAGTTTTGAACTCCTTTCCTAGTGGACAGACGGAAGAAGAGTAGGTGACCATCCTGAGAATGGGATTAGTAACTAGTCCTTGTAACTACCTGCATATTTCTGAGTGAATTTCTGTTTACTTTTTGTTAATCAGTCAGTGGATTGGAGAGAATCATGGCTGATGTAGCAACTGAAATGTGAAGAAGGAGAAATTGTTGAGGTAATTAGGAAAAGGGATGCATTGGCTATATAGATGGATTGGCTGTAAGAGGTATAATAGGAAATTTAGAGATACAAGAATATATTTTAAGTCTTTAGCATCAAACATTTAGGGAATTTTTAGATTTCAGACTCCTATTTTGAAGGTCACTTATGAACTGAGAATCTGAGAGGATCAAGGCTGAGAGGCCAACAGTGGAATGGCTGCAAGATGTAAGGCCAACGTCACTGTTGGCCAGTTGATTTTTGGTTTTGGAATCACTGCAGTTTCATCCTGGTGGGTTATGCATGTTTGCTTTTGCCTGCTTGCTTGCCTTTTTCAACAAAAAAGAAAACTCTTTTGTGCAAAGAATATTATTACAAAAATGACTTTTTAAATGGGAAATGTTTTTCTGGCTTGTAGTGGGAGGATTGATTAGTGAATTTGAAAATGAAGATGGAGTTTTGTATAGGTGGTGAGATGAATCATAGTATGAGAGAGATTAAAAATGCCAAGGGATTTTGGAGCACAATTTCCAATGAAAGTTGCTGTAGTTCTTTGTTCTTATGAGAATTTCAAACTTGTAATTTGACTCTGTTAGCCCCAGAGCACTCCAGGTTGTGGAGAGATCTTTTTCCAGGAGCAGAAGATGCTAGTAGAAGAGATGAGTGCTTTCACCAGTCTGAGTGTTTCTTGTGAGCAGTTACCTGGCTGACTTTTGCCATGGATGTGATAACGTGTCCTCACAGAATTGCTACTTGGTGGCTAGTCACTGTTTACTCAACAGGGGACAGTAGTGGAAGCGTAGGGGAAAAATGAGGGTCGGGAGACAGAGACTCCTTCCTTGGCACAGCTGGGGAAGAAACAGATGTTTGTCTGTGGCTGCAGAGCACGGCAGGGTAACGCTGGCAGGTGTAGCTGCAATCTCTTCTGCCCTTCCTTACTGGAGACCTGATACATAATGAGAGGGAAGGACCTATTAAATTAAAAGNAGTTTGTCTTTTAAGAATAAACCAAAAATTTCCTCTGTTTTCTGGGTATTCTTTTTTTCTGGAAAATGTGATTTTTTGTCTGTTCTCAGCTTTGCTCTTCAGATGTTTGCTATCTTGAGGTATCTTCCCAGTAGATGGTAAGCTTTGTAGTGTGGGAATGACAGCTGAAATGCTCTTTACTCCTTGAGTCCAGTATTGCTGGGGGAAGAGTGTTTATGTGCAGAAAGGTAGCCTGACTTCAACATGGCTCAAGATGTGAAAATTAAAGACATCATGCTTTTGTCAGAATCTGAGAGGAAAATGAACAGTCTCACAGAAGTCTTACATGGTTATAGAACAGAATACAGGCAGTTTTGTTTGAGGTTTTGGGTTTGATCATCTTTTTTTAATTTTTATTTTTTAGGAGGAGGTTTTTTCCATTTCTCCTCTATACTTATATTATCACTATTTTTATCATGAATCCCGTATGAACAGACTTTTTGCCTATCCTGGTTAATTTTTGCTATGATTTTGCAAGGCTGAACAAGCATAAAAACTCCATTTCAGGTTACACTCTGGAACAGTGTCAGCCCTAACATCCACGCTGTGAGAAGGAGGTCTGGGCTGGATATGGTCCCAGGAACTCCCACGCTTCAGGCTGATGAGAGTCAGACCAGGTATTTTAGTGCCAATATTGGTCATCTGCAGCATTATGTGCACTAGCTTAAAATAATAAATTACTTTTAGTGCTGTGTTGCAGTGACCATCTTAGACAAATGGGAAAACTTAGTAGATCACAAAGTGATAATCCAGTCTATTACAGCAAAATTGCCTAAAAGAAAATCACAATATTTGGGGGATGGATCTGAGTTCTTCTTATAAAGTGACTTATGACCACAGCTGAAACACACAGCTTAATATCCCATTAAATTACATCCCCTGCAAAATTCACAAATGCTTTATTTTTCGGACAAATATTTTATAATATAAGCAAATAATACTGCTTTACAAGACTCTGGGTCAGTGTGGACTTTTTGCTAGAGAAAAATATTTTTCTCTTGGACCCCTCTCTTTCTGAGCAACTTGGAACTCAAAGCACTGTTTTCCTAAGGAATTCTTATTTGCCCATGGAGTAGGTAAAATTTATATTTTCTGTTCAAGACTTTATAGTCTTCTCAGCTCTGACAATGATGTGTTTGTTAACAGCATCTCATGATGTTGGATTAAAAATATGGAAGGAAGAAGAAGGCAAAAATTAGATTCTTGATCTTCAAGGTGTTTGTTTATAACTTTACAGGGTGTTTTAATTGTTAGCAATGCGGATGCTATTTCATATAAAGAAATGCGTGTTTATTTTGATTTAAAGTGCGCTCTAGGTTGACAACCAAAGTAATCTCTGCTTGGTTTAAAAATAAGTTGTACTGTAGTAAAGTACCTTGATCGTCACATAGCAATATCCATGGTAGAACTCTTAGTAGCATACTATGATTAACCAAATAAAATCCATGTTGTGAGGACAAGAGAATATGCTTATTTTAGTAAGTATGACTGCACATCTTTATTGCTTGATGCCAAGCTTCAGGGTTTATACTATGCCTACAACCAAAAATTACCGGTGTGTATAAATGCAGCAGCACTAGCTAGATTTTGCTGTCCATGAAAATGGTGTTTATCTGTGCAAGCCAGGCCAGGGTTCTGTTTTTACTCAGTAGCTTAAAAATAATATATTGCTGCTCTTTGCCCTCAGTAGTATTGTGCCTGACCAGGTTTGTGCTAGCACAGATGTAGCTGATGACCGTTCCTGGGATTGCAGCATGGCCAATAGGTGCATGAACATGGGTGATCCTGCTAAAGTCACTACTGTCTATCACCTTGATGAGTACTGGTGTTTGGCACTGTAGAAAGCAATGGAAAATTCTTGTTTTTGTTTTCAAGAATAAAGTGAAGAATGCCTGCAACTTTTTAGAAGTTAGCTCTTATGCCATACCCTGCAAGGAATATTTTTTACTATTGCTTCAGAAAAACATAGATTGTTAAACTGCAGATGCCTGAATTGCTTCAAAAGGCCGAATCTGTTGTGTTATATATTTAAGTCTGTTACAATTGTTTCCCTTTTTTCTTTTAAAACATTTGAAATGCAGTGGGGTAAATAACAGGGGGAATATCAATTCACGAACTGTTCTGCCTGGAGAGCTTTGACTTAGTACTCCATAACAAAGCTAAAAGTGTTCAAATACTAAACAGTCTGGCAAAGTAGCTCTGCAGTGATTTAAGCTTACTATATTTCCGGTGATTCTGTGATTCTGTGATTTTTTTCTTTTTTTTAAAACCGTTTTCTAATATTGCTTTTTGAACATCCCTATGCATTATACAGGTAGTTGCGATATATGTTATATGTGAGTAAAAGGTATTTCTGAAAAGAGGAAATAGGGGGAAAAATATTCTGGAGAGCTGGAGAGTGACAGTTTTTCCATAAAAGAAAAACAAATGAATGGTTTTTGTACAATTTTTGAGGAGAGAATTGAAGTTATTCTATAACTTAAATATAATGACAACAAGAAAACCCAGTCCAAATAGACTCTATATCCAAACTGAGTGCTTAGGAGATTCAAGATGTGGCAAATGAATGAGTAGCAGAATATACTTACATGGATTTCCATTGCACTCAGATGCACATGCGTGTATTTTGTTTACATATTAAATTGAGACAATGACAGCATAAAGTCTGCTAGCTAGAAGGATTTTTTTTTAATCCAACATCATGAGATGCAGTAATTGCACCTAAATATTTTAGTACTGTGCTAATACCTTAGCCCTGGGGAAGGTCTGTTACACCAACTCATTTTCAGGACTGGGTGTGAGGGGGGAAGTGAGAAGGTCTGCTTTCTGTTCCTCACTCTGTCACAGAGTTATTTTGTGAACTTTGAGCAATTGTTTAATTTTCTTGTGCTTCTGAGTATTTTGGTGGAAAATCTTGTGTGCTAGAGACTTATAATTCCTCTTTAATATTTGCAAATGCAAACTTACCCAGAGCTGCCATCTGCTTGCTTCTGCAGTGCCTAAGCAGTTTTCTCCAGGTAACTGGGATTGGTATGTTTAATGCTGTTGCTGACACTCTGAATTTATGTAAGCAAAGTCTTTTCAAGGAACTCTAGCTGCTACTGCTCTTTGGAAGTGAGTCCTATTTGATAGTATGTACAGAACAATTAAAAATATAGTTATCTGAAATGGGTGTCATTAAAGCTTTTGGCTCAGAACAGTCTAGATTTTGCTTTGATACCAGCAACCAGACAACTCTCTTGAACATGCAACTGGATCCCAAGGATCGCTGTGAGGCAGGAATTTGGTTTGACATCTTTTGTCAAAGACAGTGGCTGTGCATCCCCTACCATTCTTTTGATGCTGCTGATCAAAAGTGAGCACCATGTACAGAACAATGACCTTTTTATTTTCGCCATGCCTGTTTTCTCAGCTGACACTTGACCAGACTTGAACCTGTGTAACTTGTGAGCTTTGCGGGGATAAAAGGACAAATAATGCTGTAGGGAGAGGAAACAGATCAGATTTTTTTTATTACTCTAACATTGCTGTTACTTTACTTGTTTTGAAATCTTAACCTAATAGAAGGAGAGTAAATAATTGTAGAACCAAGACAAAAGAAGGGATTTACAACCCAAGGTGAATCAAATGCAAACCACAAGGAACTTGAGCACAGTCAACCAAACAGATCAACAGTCTGTTTCCAAGGTGTGGAGTTTTATTTTTTCTTGTGCAGTTCCTGTGCTAATTTAATGTGATGGGAAATCAAAAGACAATCATATGGAGTAGTAACAACATTAAGATCATTGACTGAGAAATACCCAGGAAAATGAATGATTTTACAAGACTTCTCCATCTTCTGCCTCCCAACTATGCACATGCATTAATCTGCTTAAAATGAGTAAAAAACTAGAAGAAAAACAACTACAACTCTTGCCAAACCCAGAGAAAAGGGTAAGGGGAGGAGGAGAAAAAAAAAAAATCCCAAGACAGAGTGAACGACAATCCAACCAAAAAGCCAACACTTTTGCCTCTGGCAATCAGGCGGCTTTTGTGAGCTTTTCCCTTTCCCTTGGCCTTAAACTAAATAAATAAATAAGTACATCAACCACCCTTATTAACAAGGAATAGGAAGCTGGTGGTTGTAATAATATCTCCCCTTCACCTTGAGCAGAGGTTCTATTCTATTTCCTTTCACGTATATGGCAAAGGTCAGCTATAGAGAGCGACTTGTCATTGCTGCTGTGAGCGTCTGTGTCTCTCTATTACTAGCTGCTACTGTTTCTGTCCCAAGTGTTTATGTTGTTTTTTTCAAGCTTTGGCATCCTGGGCTTATTGGGAGAGAAAATATATCAAAAAAGCCACCCACAAACAAGGTTAAAAGCACAAATAAAGAAGAAGAGAGAAATAGAAGGGGGAGGAGAAAAAAGGAGGGGGGGATCAGTCCAATTTTCTTTGGAGACATACTGCATTGTTGGGGCTGTCTGGCGGTATTCCAGTGCTTCAATTGAAAGTGAATTTCTTTTATTGAATTCCATCCAGAGATATCATAACCTCAAAAGGCTACAATTACCCAGAGGGTTTCAGATGAAACCATCTGAGCGTGACTTTTGAAATGCAAGAAGTCACAATTGTCATTTGCCAACATGGGACCTGTCAAGTCCCCTCTTTCCAGACAGATGAGTTGTTTACATAATCCTTCCACCCACTATGTTGAGGTGAAAACCCTTCCATTGCTGGCCTTTTTTAGCTCAGCAGGTGCAGAGTCAAAACAATAACAATTACTTAAAAAATCCCTGGTTTGCTTCTCAAAACCATCCCATGCCTTGACAAGCCAAATTTAAACATCAGCTTTTTGAATGTGCATTGGAGGGCAATGGAGTGGGTGACTGTAAGATCTTTAGGTTTCAATGAATCAGGTCAGTCTTCCTGTGGTAGTAATAATCATAATAGCCCAGAAATCAAATAGCAAGTCAAGGATCAAGGTGTTGGAAAAAAAAAAAAAGAAAATGCAACCACAAACTTTAGCAAACCTGGAGGTCAAAACATAATGGGGTGTGGTCCTGGAAGCTGGTGAGCCATACTGGGCACCCTCGTCTTTTCCCTCTGTAAGAGGGAAAACCAGGTGGCTGCTGTCAGCAGGAATCACAGACACACACCCTTGCCCTTTGCTGGATGAGGTGCAGCGGCTGTGAAAGCTTGAGGATTGGTGGCGTCCTTCCTTCAGCTCATGGAGAACAATACGCTGTTGGGTGTCTTGCTAGAGACATCTGAAGTTAGTTGCTAGTTTGGCAACTTTGGTCAACACAGATGTTAAGATAGTGTGTGTGTATGCATGCTCATTGCCAATAATATTCTTTGGCTCTGGATAGGCTCTCTGTCTGCAGAGCTCAAGGTGGAGGTGTAATGAGATTCCCAGACTTACTAGGAGGTTTTGATATGAGAGGAATCAATGTATGGGATGTATAGTTCTTGTCTTTTACTGAGGGCAAAAGAAACTAGCAAAAAAAACACTGGTCATGTTTTGATATAAGCCCCACTCATGCAGACTGTCTGTTGAGAAGGCAAAGAAGTCTGCAATGAGAAAGGGAGGGAGTCATAAAGCACGCAGTAGCCAGGGAACATAAAGCAGTTGGGGGAGGCAAATGAAAATATATTTGACTAACATCTGCTAAGAAAAAAAACCAGAAAAGTGGCATGAGGGTGAGATTGATTGAAAACCCAAATGGGGAACAGTGTTCTCCTTGTGTATGGTCACAACATGGCATCCTTGAAAGGGTGGGGAAAGCTCTGGTTCACAGTGGTACAGCAACAGCCAAGCTGGTTCAGAAAGCTTTTGGCAGCATTTTGAAACTGCTGACCAAAATGATGAGATGTAGTTTGGTTGCACTGTGTAGGTGAAAAGGTAAATGTCACTTATGATTTCACTGCTCAGTAAAATCCTTGGTGGAGACCAAAATCCCTTTGAAAAATGCCTTCAGTATCATATTTTCTATGGGAAAAAAAAAAGAAATAAAGAAAAACTGAAACATTTGTCATCAAGCAGCGCAGACAAGATGTAGGTGCGATAGTAATCAGTTTGATTCCCTCAATATGTCCATGAATACTTGTAATTTTTGTGGATCAGAGTGTGAAATCAAGGCAAGAAGTTTAGTTGACAAACACTTCGTAGGGTGAAGCATTTCTAATCACATGTGGGACAGACTGGTGGA
This sequence comes from Piaya cayana, assembly GCA_013389865.1. NCBI lineage: Eukaryota > Metazoa > Chordata > Aves > Cuculiformes > Coccyzidae > Piaya > Piaya cayana. Next base: position 656,155 of record WAAB01021043.1, on the reverse strand, counting down.
TGTCAGATGAGTGTAAACATGTGATGGGATAGCAAATGTTGTATAGTAAATAACATAATGTCTTAGAGGATGATAACATCCTGAAATCCTCAGAGGCCTAAGTACATTTTTTTATGCAAGGCAGAAAACAAACTGAGGAGTAATTTTACTGGGCAAGGAATATCTGAAGAAGATCAAACAAAGAAGAGTGTGAGTACATTTACCTGTCTGCACAACAGCTTATACTGTAGGTTTACCGCATCTTGAAAAGCAGTTTCAATATAAAACTTTTGAGTGTACTCCTTGAAATTTCTTGTGTGAAATAAATTATCCTGGCTAACCAGAAAGGCTGAAGAAAGTGAAAGATCTGCTTATTAGCTAAATGAAAAGGAGATACTTGGAAAAGAACACCTGAGATCTGGGAAATCTAATGAGACTTTCCTACAAGAACAAAGAAGAGTGTGAGTAAATCATAAAAATTATGTGAACTGAGGTTCTGCTGGCAAATCTCTCCCCAGAATTGTGTTCTCTGCCCAGATGGTGATAATTTATGGCTACTTAGAACTGGTCTTCTACTGTCACTCAGAGGTATCAAAAAGAAAATATGGAAGAATGCTGTGCATGAAAAAATACACCCTTAAGCAGTAACAGATTATTGATGGTAAAATGCCTCCATATCTTAGGGTTCCATTAAGAATCTTTGGAACACAGACCATTGTAGAAAAAGAACTGATGTCTACTCTCTCTGTAACAACAGGGATGCAAAGGCTTCTTGGGAGAAAAAAGCTGTAAGTTTATATTTCGTAATGCTGAGTAGGTTTTTGAATTCTAAGTGGAGGGACATATTGATAAGCCCTCTAATAGTACTGAAGTAAACCCTGCAAAATCCAGTGCGATTGGAAATAAGTCAGTGTACAAGGTATCACAACATATGGAACAGATGCTGGAGTTGTGTGGCAAGAAGAATACTAAGTATGGATATGTGCCTGATCCAGATGTCCTTTCATTAAAATAAAAAAGAGTTGCAGCTATAACCTTAGAAGACACAGCAAATCCATAAATATAATAACACACAGCAACAGCAGAATATATATTAGGGGCAAATTTGCAAGGTGTGGTTATTCTTTTACTCTACTTTTATGTGATCATACTATTTCTTCTGTCAGGAAAGGAGATCAGGATTTGAGCACTGCTAATCTTTTCTAATTAATAAAATCAATCCTATCCCAGTTGCAATGCATTGTGTGAGATGGGTAATGGAAGTGTTCTTACAAATCTGAGAGGAAAAGTTTGTGTGAAATAGAGCTAAAGACTAGCTCTACCTGTTAGTTCTGTCTCTCAGCAGGGAAAAACATTTTTGAATCTATGGGGATTTGAAATATGAATATCCATGGTTCTGTTTTTGTGGATTGTCTCCTTATCAACACCAGAAAGACATTATGGCAGAAAATGATTCAACTGATTTTAGTGGCTGGTGCAAATTTACTCCTCCTGGGACCCTACAGGTATGAGGCATGAAAATACTACTGAGGTTCTCTCTTTTGTCATTGTACAATGGAGTACATTGCTGGAGTATAAAAGTACACTGTTTATTTGTGGTGTATTTTTAACACCTGTACATTATGTAAAGCTGATGCAATTAAACATGATCTGTAAGCATTTTTTTGGAAAAAAGTATCCCTGGCAGAAGAAAAGTGGTATTTTTGTACCATGTTAATTATCATTAGTATACTAATTATTATGTTTTCCATACTAACATATGTTACCATTATATATATGATTGTCAGGGTGTAGTAGGTAAAAACTGAAATATCATGAGTTGCTGCAGTAAGTTGGGTGAACTCCAATAAGCATATCGCTCTTGAAACTGGATAGTTTTGTTCTGCTTGTCCAAAAAGAAGTAAATAGGACTTCTTTGAATGAAAAGTTTATTTTTACAGAAACTAGTTGTTTTGCTTGAAGCTCGTGTTATAAAATTTCCAACCATGAGTGCAATATGATTAAATATTGGACTCATTGTTATTAAAGCTAGTAGTGTTTACTGTGATTTTATTTTGTCTGATGATCCAACATATTATAGCATTTCACCAGGTGCTTGCTGTAGTTCTAGCTCAGCTATACTCTAGCTTGGGTACTCTGCATGAAGTACTTGAAAACAGAAAGATAGGGGAAAAAAAACAAGTACAGGGCAGGTCACTAATTCTGTCAGTGCCTTTGCAGGGATTTGTACAAGAGTGTGTGTATGTATAGATAAAAAATTATATCTGTTGTCCATGTACTTCTGATATCAGGGAAATTTTCTCTTTGTTGTTTCCATGTTCCTAAACCGTTGCAGAGCATCTTCAGTCCAAGGAGAAGGAGGTAGTAAAAACAGGAGGGAGGATCCTCGTAGGTGGAGCTGTGCAGAACGTCTTTCCCTGTGTGTATCAGAGCAAGAGAGCATGGCTCTGCATTAGCAAGACAAACACATCTTCCAAATCCATTCTTTCATCATCCAAGGGAAGACACCAAGCCACTCTGTACTCTGCATGTATGCTGGAAATGGGCATGCTGCAGCTCTGCCACAAAGCAACACAGTCAGTGAACACACCTTAGGATGTGCAGGAGATCATAGAATAATTTGAGTTGGAAGGGGCCTTTACATTGTCCAACAGCTCATCTTTGGATAGGGTTTCATGCATGTGTGAAGCCTTGTTAACTCTCTACTGATCTCAGAAGTGAACCTGACTGCTTCTTTCTTGTCTGACAATGCTGGCATTGCACTCTCTGCAGACCTTGATTAATCTGTCACAGCTAAAGGAGTATAACTGTCCTTGGTGGCAGTAGTAGATTTTGTGTGATGCATTTCTCCACTTCAGATTTTAGAAACCATTTATTCCCAGAGGTGAGAATGAAACTGTTAATTTTGAGACTTGTAAAGCTAAGAAACTACAGAACACACTGATTTAGAGCTATCATTACAAATCTTTCATCAGTTCCTCTGTGTATTTCTTGATACCTTTCCATGCAATAATTCTGGGGTAAATTGTGCACAGGAGTACTGTTCTGTATTGAAGCATGTTTCAGTGTCTCTGGATTGAGAACAGGAGGGTTTTTTTACCACCACGTTGATTCTGTACAGGCTGTCTACTGTTTAGTAAATAGCCAAGCTTTTACCTTCTAAGCAAAGAATTTAGAGACCTGGTTGAGGAAATATGATTTAGAACTGATAGTTTTGTTTATATAAGAATCTTTATTTGCTGGAATAAAAGGATTACCCTTGGGACTTAGCACAGCAGGTGTGAGCCTTTAAAAATGAGAGTGGACTGGACAACTGCTGTTTTGAAACAGAATCATCAGGTTGGAAAAGACCTCTTGGATCTCTGAGTCCAACCATTCCTACATGCCACTAAGCCATGTCCCTGAGTACCTCATCTACCCATGTTTTAAACACCTCCAGGGATGGTGACTTCACTACCTTCATGGGCAGCCTGTTCCAGTGCCCAATGACCCCTTCTGTGAAAAGTTTTTCCTTGTTATCCAGTCTGAACCTCCCCTGGTGCAGCTTGAGGCCATTCCCTCTTGTCCTATTACCTGCCACTTGGAAGAAGAAGCCAGCACCCTCCTCTCTACAAAGACATTTCAGGTAGTTGTAGAGAGCAATAAGGTCTCTCCTCAACCTCTTCATCTCAAGGCTAAATAACCCCAGTGCCCTCAGCCACTCCTCATAAAACTTGTTCTTTAGCCCCTTCACCAGCTTTGTTGCTCTTCTCTGGACTCGCTCCAGAGCCTCAACATCCTTTTTGTGGTGAGGGGCCCATCTGACCCGACAGACTTGTGAGTGTCTAATTGGCCAAGCAAGTCTCTAACCACCTCCTCTTGGATCATGGGAGATTTGTTGTGCTCCTCTAGCTCCTGCAGATGTACGCACAGGGAATAACCTTCTTTTCTATTAAAGACTGAGGCAAAGAAGGCATTAAGTACCTCAGCCTTGTCCTCATCCTTTGTCACAGTTGTTCCCTTTGCATCCAATAGGGACTGTATATCATCCTGGACCTCCTTTTACTATTGATGTATTTATAGAAATATTTTATATTATCTTTCACAGAACTGGCCAGTCTGATCTCTAGTTGGGCTTTAGCCCTCCTGATTTTTCCTCTACATGATCTCACTTCTTCTCTGTAGTCCACTCAAGATGCCTGTCCCTTCTTCCAAAGTTCATAGACATTCCTCTTCTTTTTGATGTCCCTCAAAATCTCCCTGTTCCACCAAGCTGTTTTTTTTCCCCAGCTGGCTCATTTTCCAGCACATGGGGACAGCTTGCTCCTGCGCTGCCAGGATTTCCTTCTTGAAGAGTACTCAGCCCTCTTAGCGTTTAGTTTTTTTCTCTTGGATTTAAATTGAGCTGATGTATCTTTATCCATGTCTGAACCAAGCCTCTTTGCTATAAATGGTTGAGTTGCAGGGGTGGCAGCAAAAAGCAAAGAAGGGAAGTAAATCTTGAGGCTGGTATTGTGCAGAGTACTGTTTATGTGGTATAAGAGAGATAGCCTGGTCCTGCCTTAGCAAACTCATTAACTGATCTCATTAATTCTTTTCCGTCACCACCAAGCTTTCAAACAATGAGGAAATGTGTTTCTTTTTCCAAAAGCAGAGAGCAACACATACACACACCTACCACTAAACAGAGCCTCTGAAAGTGCATTGACAAGAGATGTCTGAAAATGTTGTGTTTATCCTCCTTGGTTGGTGGAATTACATAGTGACGCTGAGGCAGTTTTCAGGTAAAACAATTCTGTGGGAAAGGTGACTCTCAGAATGGGAAGGAGACTTGTAAGTCCTAGCCTGGATGAACCTTCATATAGAGCCAGGAGACATGGCTTTGCACTGAGTAACACATGTTGAGATCTGATAATACAGGACTCACGTGGAGTTTCATGGCAGCAGGTTACTCAGCTCATTTGATCATAATTCAAGCCATTTGTGTAACTAATGATGCTCTCAGATGTTTGGCAGAATAAACTAGTCAGCCATTTAACAGCAGCACAGCTTCTCTGTGGCTCAACATGGATCCAAGGAATTCTGCTGCAAAGATGCAGCTTGTATCACTGTGCATTTCTGTTAGCTGTGTGGTTCAGTAACCTTTCAGGAGACCTTTCTATATAACAAATAGTTCAGCAGGAAGAAAGAGCCTGCTTGGGAAAAGGTGTTCTTTGTCAGCTGCTGCACATCTGGCTTAATGTCTTTATGGTGAAGCTTTGTACCAAGTCAGCATGTGTCCTGCTAGTTTTGAAAAAGTGTGAATTAAATAGGTTTGTGGAGGAACCCTTGTGTGGTTTGCATAATTTGTAAGTCTCATGCCAAGTCCAAGGCCACGTCAAGTTAAACAATCACACATAAGTTGTCTGAAAGATGAACCCAATGATACATTCAGAGTAGCTGGCTTTCAGATTTTATATTTCAGTCTCTCTCTGTTTTGGTTTTTTTTTCCTTCCCCCTTAAGGGAGGACTGATGAGGTCTACTGGCCCTTAGTAGCACAGTATTATAGCCTAGATCCTTTGCTGCTATTAGTAGGTGCAGCCCTATGGATGTCAGTGCAGCTGCACAAGTTCATGATGTACTTTCTCTAAAGGTGAAAACCCACCCATTTCTATAAAGAGCACAATTCTATCCACAGACCACTGAGCAAGTTGAGGCCTCAAGTCTCAGGAAATTGTCTATTACAGAGAAAGTGTTATTTATTTATTTATTTATTTATACACACTTTATAGGTTCCTGAAGATGATATTTGCAGTAAAGGTGCTGGGTACATACCTAGTGCCCCAGATGTAAAACCATTGTATTAATGCTATGCAAGCTCACATATTGCTACAATCTGTTACCTTGTCTCTAGAACAAAAGACAGAGTTAATGACAACTTTTGAAGACACCAAGACTGCTTTGAAGAGAAGGAATTAAGTAGATTATCTGGATGACAAATTCACTGAGAAAGCAAATCTGTCCCTTTATGGGATAATTACTTTTCTTAGTTTTGAGTTTTGAAATTCTCATTTAAGTTCCAGCACAGTATATTTGATAGAAAAAGAGGAAGGTGTTTCCAATAGAATTAAAATCCTTAAGGTTTCTTTTTGACTGCTGCTTCTGCTGTAAACAGCAGCTAGGATGATTTATTTACCGTTTTGTTTGGTCTCTGGTATACTTATTGAGGAATAGCTGCCTGCAGAACCCCGGTATATTTTGCATACCAATTACTTTTGTAATTGATCTTTTCAGCTTTCTTCAGGAGCTGCTTCTTTGAAGTTAACTAATAATCATGCAAGCAAAGAATCTGTGGTAGGAGACAGGAGCTCCCCAGTATTGTAACAACACAACTTCCACATGCTGGCACTCTCCTGTTACCACGCAAGGTGTTCTTCAGGTGAGCTCAGTGGTAGTGAACTTTTGTTGCTACCTCGGGAGGCAGGCCAGGGCAGAGGTTTTTTCCTAAATGGAGGAAAAAACAGAAAGGCCACTGTGATGCCCTTTTCTTCTTGGTGTCAAAAGCTGGCATATTTGCCAGCAGAAGGCAGCTAACTGATATTCCTTTATGTAAGTTGCACTGGGGGGCTTAGAAAGTCCAAAATTTGGCATAGCATCTTCTTTCTCACTTGAATATTCAGAGCCATGTTTGTGTAACTGAAAACTGCATACATGAGAGGCTGGACTGGCATTTGTGGGAATCTTTCTGCTGACCTGGTTGGCTCTTTGAATCAGTTTGTAGTCAGATATTAGTTGTTTAGGATGACTTTTTTTTTCTGTTTCCTTTCCCCTCACTCTGCCAGTATGTCTCAAATAAACCCCTCGTGTGCCAGCTTTTGAATAGGTCAACCTGTCTTACTTTATACCTTCTTTATTTTTCCTTTTTATCTTTATTTCTCTTCTTGTCTGTAAGTACTACAGCAGAGCTCTTTTCCCTGCTCTAGTCACCCTTAACCCATAAAATAAACTACTTTTAAAAGGACAGGGAAGAAACAATAATACATGGTCTAATAAAAGATACTGTCTCTCCTTACAAGCCTTCTTTCACTTCAAAACAATACAGCAGTGTGATAAAATAAACTGCTGTTGCCATATGTTTTGCTGAAGAATCCCTTCCCCTTTCCCAAGAGGTGACACGGTCACGGTAGTGTTGAATATGGTATAACTGAAGGCTGACCTTTAGAGCTCTTAGTTTGGAAAATGACCATTCTGGGATGTTCCTGTAAGTGTTCTTTACTGACAGCCAAGATAATGTCAGCGAGAAAGGAGTGAATTTATATATATGGTTATTTACTTGCGTCATCAGCTGAACATCGTTCTGATCTTGCTTGCTTTTCCCAGGTTCCTTGTTCATCTGGAATAGATCTTACCAAGGCAGACACAGGCTTTGGGAGGACATTTGAGAGGAGGAGAGGTTGTGTGTTTTCCCCATCACTCTTACTATTAAGCTCTGTCTGTGTCCACATCTGGTTCACACTTAATGTGCCACTACCACCATGTGAGTGTATCAATTTTATAGCAGGCAATTTGGATTCTAAAGCCAGCTAGGCATAGCGTTTTTTTTTCTTTCTAAGAATATACTTTGAGCTGGAAAAACAGTGTTGGTTTGTTTGGTTTTTTTTTTATTTTTAGTTTTGTATTCATGGCAGATAAGAAATATGTTTATCAATTGCTGCATGAACAAGGCTTGCAATGTTAATACATGTTAGCAGCCAAGGTAAACTCTCCGCGTTTGTCAGTTGGTGCTTATCTCAACTTGCTAACACTTACTGAATTCCTGTTTTCTAGGATTTTCATATTGAGTTTTGATGTATTAGGTAATACTTGATTAAAAGTATGTTTTCAGAGGGAATACTTGCTAAATCAGTAAGCTACCTGGAAATATTAGTTAGTTTTAATTGTAGCTCATCTTTGCATGTATTTGGCTACCACCTAAGGTCAGTGGAAACATCAAGAAGCTCTATAGGTTATAACCATCTAGCCTAGAGGCTAAAACAGTGCTGCTTTACTGATGTGATTAGCAGGGGTGTCTTTATGTGGATAGTAATTTAGCATTACCAGATAAGCCTCATATTGCCTGCTAATACTATACTTCTATTAGCTGTCACCATGCTTAAATAAAACCCCAGACATTTGTGGTAGTGGGTACCTCTGCTTATGGCACTAGCAGCCAGATTTTCTGAAGACCTCTGTCCTTACTGTCAATGCTGTACTGCTACGAAATCTGAACCTGCCAGCTGAGCTTCCCGAGTTCTCTCTTCTCAGCACTGGGAAGGAAAACGTGCTGACAGGGAATATGGAAAACAAAAAACTTGTATATTGAAGGATATTGTTAGAAAAGGGGTTACATTTCATAGCACTGTGAAGCCCTGAGTCTTAAAAAAGGTCTTGTAATGCAAGGAAAATATTTAAATTGTAAAGAAAATCTGTACTACTATTCTTAACAGTCATTTGCATGTTTCTATTTGCTTCTCATGGGTTCTTATTTTTGTTAGTAGTGCTGCTGGTTGGAGAGCATCATCTATGACAATTGATCTGCCCAGTAGTGCCTTGGAAAACTCTTAAGTGTCTAAACTTAAGACTTTTTGCTTTCCTTCCTTCTGCAGATCTGAAAGAAAGATCTTTTTCCTAGGAAATTGGCTTTTTCAGGGCAATGTTTTATCTGCTCTTCAGCTACTGAGAGAAGCCTGTTAATTGCTTACCTTGCCTAATAGTACTACCTTAACCCCGATAAAGCATTTGAAGATGTACAAGCCTCTTGAATCAATGAAGTCAGTTCCAAAACAGTCATATTGTATGAGGGTTGCTATTCTCTCAATGGAAAGAGAATAATCTATTCTCCTATAGGAAAGCAAATAACCAAAATTTCCGTGCATCTTCCCTGAATTGACTGCATCCACCTTTGAAGCTGTTAGATATTTACTAAATAGTTTGTCAGGGCCAGTCTGAAGTATTTTCATAGCACATCCATCACACCTTACTGTCAAATGTGGAATAAAAGCTAAGAGGTGAGTGAGAAAAAATATCATCTGGATTTAAAACAGGCAAGGAGTACTAAGAATATGATAATTTGGGGTTTCCTTACTTTTCTTTTTAATAGGACAGTTTGTTTCTTCTACTTCCTTTTTCTCTTTGTACATAGGAGGTTTGTTCCTGTCTGAATTGGGATTTTCTTCCTCTCTGCTGCATGATGCTGCTGACAGTGGCCTGTGGTGATTCTGGGTTTTCTGGCACTGCTCACTGAGATAAAAAGTGACAGCCTGGGAGCCCCCTCGTGTGCTCCAGAGCTTTAAGCCAGTAGCGCAGAGCAGTATATCAAACATCAGCAGGCCAACCCCTTTTTGTTGCATTAGCCAGTCAAGCATTTTGTGCTGCTGAATGTCATCTTATTTAACATTTTGTTAAACAACTTCTAAAGGTCTTAACAATATGACAGATGGGCCATTGAATGGGTGCTTTAATGGCTGAGCATTAGTTTGCTTTGGTTTGATAGTGTTTATTGTTAGTTAAGTACTGTTTAAATAAATCAGTCTTCCCCCTCTCTCTTTCACAATGCAAACACGTTCAAGGAAGGCTTTTATTCTTCTCGTGGTGGGTGTATGTTTTGGTCTTTCCTGAAGACATGATATATGATGGTCTCATTTCCAGTCAATCTCTGCCTCACAGGATATGACTCCAAGGTCTGGATCATGTCTGTAAAGGTTAAGGCATATCTTAAAGATTCTGCCTAGTGGATACTAGCACCACTGAGAAGGTAACCTATTGCAAAATGTAATTTGGAATTATATTTTTTCACAACCCTCTTTCAAGTTACAGACTTCGCTGCAGTCTGTCCTGTTTCTGAATTTATTTTCCTTAACCCCTTAGGCCTGTCTAATGTCACAGTTGAGTACACGTAAAGGTGTCAGACTGGGAAAACCATATTCTTTCCAAGGATGAAGGAACCAAATAAACTATAGGTAGATGGGTGTCCCTTGGGCACACAGAGAAAAGTTTCCTTCCTGCAAGAAGCAGGCAGTTGCCTGAAATCTGTATGTACAGATATCAGCAGTCTTTCTGTAATCCAGGGTATAGAATCACCAGGTTGGAAAAGACCCACTGAATCATTGAGTCAAACCATTCCTATAATAATTTGGATCCCTGCAAAAATACAAGATCTAAGAGTCATATGTTTAGTGTGGCTGCTAATATTTAGCTTGTTTTAGGCTTCTGGGGAATACTAAGCTGACTATAGCTTTCCAAAGTATGGAAAGGCTTAATTTTTTTCCTGAGCTAACTGTGAATACATGTCCTTGATGAAATTTTTGGTTCATGGTGGACATTGCAAGTTCACTTTCAACAGTAGCAGGTAACACCTCTGGTGCCTTGACCTAATTCTAGTTCTGGTAAACACAGATCATCAGATTATTATTTCCTTTGCTGTCTCCTGTGGCACAGGTATTCTTCATTTTTTTTCCCAGTGAAACCATCTCATGGATTAGCACTTATGCACAGCTAATCATCTGATTATGTTTAATCCTGATGATGCATTTATTTCAGAGTAAAATCTCAAGATATGACTGAACACAATTCAGGCTACACAATCTTCAGGGGTTGTGGCTGCTCTTGTTTAATTTCTACAAGGCTCCACATGGCATGCTGAAACCATGGATGCAAGCCACAATAAGTGCAATGTGTAGTATTTCTCTCTAAAGGCCTAGAAATTGCTAGGATAAAACTCTGTCTTTTGGTGCTCAGTGATGTTAACTTCTGGGTGCAGGCTGCGTCCGTCTTTAAGCATTTTGTAGAAGATGTTGTAGCTGCTCCTCTGAATCAAGAACACAAGAAAAAAATTGATTGAAGCTGGATCTTAAATTAGGGAAATCAATGGGAAATTAGTATTTTTGGTCCCTAATGGACATCTGTACTAGTGGGTTGTTTTGATACATATATTACTGGGGAAGGAAATAACATTTTGTTTCTGAGACAGTGACTTTTGATGATGCTTTTTGCTGGCAATTTTTCATCAGCTCCTCATTGGACAAATGGGAGCCAATTTACTTATTTAGTCTGTGAGGCAGAGGAGTCTCTGCCTTATTAATCCCCAATACCACTTGTAACTTAATAGTCTCCTGGTCTCACTTTAACCTTCCAGGCATTTCTGATAGACCAACAGCAGCAACACATTTGCTCTGATTAATTTTCAGACTGACTTTTGTTAAAAAAAAAAAAAAAAAATTATCCCCCAAACTTTCAAAACACTGATCCGAAATAACAAAGTGTTACAGATGAGGTCTTCTGATTATTGCCCTTTAAAGCTTTTTTCACATGGCCAGGCTTCACAGAAACCTATTTTACTCAAAGAAATTAGGTTTCTGGTTAGCAGGAGCCCTAAATAGACATGAATTACAGGAACGTCCTTTGAAACCCCACACAGTACTTGTTTCATTAAATCCCATGAAGCGACCTTAATTTAGTGGAACACTGGATAGGTTGTTCTTTAACCTATTAGCACTTTGGCCAGTCCCATAAACCATATTCATGGATGATTCCATCAAAAAGGACAACAGTGGGATTAATATTATTTCAGGATACAGTAAATGCCACAATGATGAAGCTGTTTAAGATCTGGTGCTCACTGTGTCACACTGAATGCATTGACATTTACTCTGCTATCACTTCATTTCCAATATTCCTTCCAAATCAGCCGATGCTAATGTTTCAGCATGTGTGCAGAATACAATTCCATCAGTGCTAGAGACGAGGAGAAATGAGCTTAAAGCAAGGACCCTCTCCCTTATTCCCTCAGCCCCCTACCACCTCATGCTTCCCCCAGAATGGCAAGTGGCTTATCTGTCGCAGCTTTGCACGTAGCTTGGAAGGAGCAAACACAGTGAAGGAAGGAAGTGTGTCAAAATCAGGGCTTTGTGTTGTGTGAAGAAGAGTCTGAGCATGAGCCCACTTGTGATGTAGTCAGGTATGGATGTTAGATCAATTATAAGTTTATTCTTCTGAGTGTATTTGCTCACAATATGGCAAAGAACCAGCTGTTTTCACAGAACAAGGATGCAGCCCACCACCTCACTTTGCTTGCTACACACTTTGTTGTCTCTGTAAGGGCAACAGATGCTACCTGTACATACCCCTTCACCATTTTACCTAACACCAGAAAGCTTTAATATCTTTCCTTCTCAGCAGCTCTGGAGAGGCAGTGTGGTACATGATCCCATTTTGCAGGCTGAGGACTCAAAAGGGATTTCAGCTGTAATTCAGTGGGGAGAAACATGTTGTTGTAAAGAGATTCAAGCAGGAGCCAAGCTGCTTTGACTCAACCTGTGTAGGGGCCTCTCTCTTTACACTGTCAAAAAAAAAGATCCCAGGTTTCTTGCTGATGCTTGCACAGGACAACAGCTGCATAACAGGGGTTAGAATGTAAGATTCCCTATTCTTAGTCTATTCAAGTGGCTTTTCTTCATGTGGCTGGGAGGTAGTAAGAAGAGGAAAGGAGAGAGCTGAGCATGCTGCATGACTGATGTTGTGGCATCAGTGTGTCTCCTAAGGCTCACCTGTCATATTCAATTGCAGTGCAAGGGAGAAGCTTACATAGCTGGCTTCATTAATGACTAACACTGTGGCAAACTGTGGGAAGCAGGAAAGATCTGGGACCTCTGTAAGCCAGCACATTAGAAGTGGTACAAACTATGACTACTGCTGCCTACACCTGAAAGAGTTCATGGGTAAAAATAAATTCCAACAAGAGCATTCAGAATTAAGACCACCTCTGGCACAAGAAGTTCTTGAATTGAAAATATCTGGAGGTTGGAGATGCAGTAGGGGACTTTTTATGTGCTGGCCTCATTTTTGTGTTCTTTGGCAGGTTTTCTTTGTTTACCAGTACTGGAGATGCTAGGAGGTGGATATCTGCTCTGACTTGGTGTGATCATTCTGCTGACAAATGACCAAATAAACAGCTGCTCTATCAGAGAAAACAAGCATTATGAACACAAAATAAGAGTTGAGGACATGATGGACATGTAGGAAGATTTGTGGTTAAGCATGTCTACCTGACCTGGACTTAATTTTGTTGCGCAGGGAGTAGATATGACGTGTCTGGGGCTGGATCTGGGGAGGAACCATGAGCAGCAGCTGAATATGTCTGGGTGGAAGTCTCCACAAAGAATATGATGGCATACAATGTGTAGAAAACTGTAACCCTGTTTTCATAGGGTGTCAGCAGGAATCCTCTGTTGGAATTGTGTGTCTCGTTATTGTATTATTAAAAAACCTGATTACTAATATCCCATGACTGATGCTTTTTACACCTTTGGCTCTATTTGGAAAAAAGGTGGCATATGCCATTCTGAAGATTTTCATCATGTCCTGGGAACTGAAGGAAATCAGATACCATTAGCAGGAAGTGCTAAAATTATAAATTAAATTTTATAAATATATATATAAATTATAAACTCATAAATTATAGACCCATTCCTCATAGAACAGAAATCCACCATTGAAATATATTGAAATTCCTTGGTCCTCAGTATTTTGATAAGGACTTGAGCTATTCAGCTAACCATAGAAAATGAATAGATTCCAGAGTCACTGTAAGCAGAAAACTATGAATTTGGACTCAATTTTACCTAGAGCATTTGGATTCCTGTGAAGTGTCTTTCTCACAGCTGAGCCATGCTCTTCGCACTGCAGTTCTTCAAGGTTTGCATTACTGCTATATTGGAAGGGAAGATGGTATTTAATTTTCTGCTTCTATCAGGAGTCTTGAGAAGCATTTTGGTGGGGGAGTGGCAAAGAAAGGGCATTTCAGGCCTAGGTCCTGGAGAGAAGCCAGGAGATAGATGAAGTGACCTCTCTTTGCTCTTTTGTCTGTGATCTCATGCTTGTAGTAGGTTTTGAACTTCCTTGCAGGGTACCAGCACTTCTAAGCTGCTGTTAAGCTGGAAGTTGAAACATAGCTATTCTGCCAAAATTCTGACTCTGTCCCATTGTGCAAGGGTCTGGGGGTTGAAAAATGACACACACGCATCATTTAAGGTATCTGATTTCAAAGTAAGAAGTTATGTTAGTCTGCATGAAAAACATTTTTCTGTGTTAGTTACTTAGCCTTCCCTGGTGCAAGCATGTCAATGCCTCAAAACAAAAATATACTTTGAAAAAATGATTTGCATCATCAGTATTTCTTGTTAGGAATTCTCAGGAATATCCCAGCTGTAAGTGCTGACAGATATAATCCTCCTTGTTTTACAGCAGCAGACGGAATAGTTGTAGTTCTAACACATAGCAGAGTCCTTGTGATATGACTGGAAGTCAGGTGTCTGCATGGGACTTTTAATAAACTTGGACCTGGCAATGAAGTTTGCCTGTGGCTTTGGGCCCTTTTCTTAATCCCTCTGACTCAGTTTCCTCATCTGCAAGGTGAACCTCAGAACACACTCAGTGAATGCCATTAGCAAAGTCAGCAGTTACCCACAGTTATTTCCTTGTTTAAATACAGGAAGATGGTTGGACTTTTGAACCACCACCATGTGGTTGCTTTTTACAAGTTTATCAACTTTCATCTGAAGAATAGATAGAATGTATTACATATTTCTTTGAATTTTTACTTTGAATCTTTCTGATTTTTAAGCTACATCCACCTTATAATTAGTCTCCTTTCTCATAAAAGCATCTGGACTATCCCAAACACATCCACCTTTCCTCCTCACAGACTCCCTTTTCTTATTCCATACAGAGACTGCCAGCATACCTGTGGCTGAGGTCTTCACAAAGGCATAAAGGGCTGGTAAATTGCTGAATTCCTTTGTAAAGCCTGCTAGTGCTCTTCAGCCTTAGCCCTGAAAAGTCTTAGCCGGAAGATCCTTGCTCAGGAAACAAAACCCAAAAAAGCCACATTTCCACTATGTGGTCCTTCAGCGCAGGGGTATTCTCTCTGCTGGATCTCTTAGATCTGATTTCCTGCTGACAGGGGTCTGTTTGCACGTGCTGCTCTCATGCTACATTCCTGGCCAGGTCATCTGCAACCTCTGCAGAGACAAAAGTCTGCACTGAGTGTTCACTGTGAACTGATTCTTCAAACCCCCTGCCTTTCCCAACACGGTTAGCACTGAAAGCTCTGCTGTACCCTTTGCTGTGTAGGTCTTACACCTTTACCAACACTGTTTTGAAGTGGTTTTGATTAGCTGCTACATGAAACGATCCAGTTTGCTTCAATTACCTTCCATATTTTCTGCGTTATCAGCTCAACTTTGAGTTATTTTATCTGAACAGTTTGCTGGATGCTTGTTGATAACACATTGTGGAAAACTTGTGGAATTTGATGGTAACAGGATCATGCTCATAAAGGTACCTGAACATTTGTTGATAAAACAGAAGGAGTAAATTTTCTGGGTGCCAGATGGTCTGTGGTTACACTTACTGTCAGTAGTTAGCAGTATGGGACATTGGTTGCATGTTCCCTATCTTAGCGTGTATCTGCAAGTTTTCAATACCTGATTTCAATAGAACTTTTAAAATATTAAAGAAGAGTAATAGGATGAAAGGATTTGTTTCATCTTGAAAGGATGGGCCTTGGAGAAAAACTTTCAGTTTTTTTTTTTTAAAGTGACATTGTATTGGTTTGATGGAATCTTGCAAGTTTGACTACTCGATGAACATGTATTGTAAATAATTTACGGACTTCTTCTAGGTCCATATTGTGACCTGATATTTGCATTGCATTGTCATAGTATTAGACTCTTTGGTAACCTATTAATTCAAAATTGAGGTTAAGACAGACTTTTTATAAAATAAACAATAACTTAGTAAGTTGGAAGTGTCAGGAAAATTCAGTGGGGTAAAGAAAAGTAAATTTTTGAAGTCCAGAAGTCCCTATGTGAGTGTCAGCATGTAACATTAGTTCCTTCCTTTAAATGCCTGAGTCACACAGCCATGTCAAATGACTCCGTGGGCACTTTTATAAGGGCACTCCAACATGGAGGTGTTGAAAAAATAGTTTGAAATCAACACAAAAGTCCTTGGTGTCTTTTCAAGAGCTTGAAAGGCAGCCAGGGACTTTTCAGCAAAGCAGCATGTTACTGTACTAACACCAGACAAATAATCCTGTTGATTGCAACAGGAAAGTCTGCACGGGGCGTGCTCCAGAGTTCGTCTCTTCCCAATGTGGTTGTTAGACATCTCACAAAGTCCATACACTTTCTTCTCTGGGAATAAAATAATTTCTGTTAATTTTTGCTACTTTCTACTGGATACAATGACCTTTCTTCCTTCTGTATTATTGACTTAAACATCACTTTGCATGAGGCCATTGGCTCACAAAGTTACACTGAGCATTTGTTGATAGCTCTGCTCCTGTCTGCCTTCTTGTCAACAGGCTACCTTCCTAAATTGTAAGACCATACCAGAAAGCAGATCAGATAAAGGGCACTGGACAAGGCAGGTGATCAGATTACATCTTGGGATTTCTGTAAGGTGCAACACGTTGCAAGGGATAAGCTATGTCTGCACTGCCTCTGTCTTGAAGCAAAAGATGGGGAAGAAATGCTGCATCTGGCAGAAATCTGCTTTTAGGCAGAGGAGTTCCAAGAGCTAGGTCCTACTCTGGAATCCAGTTCTCACACTTGTTGAGAGCAATTTAGAGCTTCCTGGTAGTTTAGAAGGGTTGTGTTCAAAGCAGCTATAATGCATTTGTCCACAATGAGAAACA
The DNA here is from genome assembly GCA_013389865.1 of Piaya cayana. Taxonomy (NCBI): domain Eukaryota; kingdom Metazoa; phylum Chordata; class Aves; order Cuculiformes; family Coccyzidae; genus Piaya; species Piaya cayana. The sequence continues at coordinate 639,482 of WAAB01021043.1, read as the reverse complement.
GTTGAGCTTTCTGCATGTACCCAAGTCATGTTTTCCAGTTATTTTGTTACTTGTGTGCAGGAACTGCTGTTTGGGCTTAGCTCTTGGAAATTTTGGGCTATTTAAACTTGGCTCTGGTTGCCATAGGTAGAAACACCAATGCCAGTGTGGTTCTTAGCCCAAGTATGAACAGCTTCAAAGATCTCCTAGGTTTTGTTCTTTTACATTGTCAAACTGAGTTTTTTATTTTCCAAGAGGCTGGCTGACCCTAACATCTCACTCCTGCTAAGCAGTAGCCCAGCTGATTCTCCTGGATCTCCTTGTTTCTAACTGCACTGCGTCAAAGTCTGTCCATGAAGCTGTTTTTCTGATCACGTCACAATTACTTGCAGAGGTGCATGATGTTGCTTTTTCTCATAGGATGAGAAGAAACAGGATGGTTTCCTGTTTAAGACACTCTGAGGATTAGTGGTTTTTCAAGATCCATAGTCAGTGGCTTAGCAGAGCTGACACAGGAGGGAACTGCAGTGGTATGTGAAGCACCTTTGGGCTTGAAACTGTTTCTGTAGTTCAGTCTCAGAGAGCTGAATGAACAGGAACCTAGAATTCAGTTAATTCTTCATCATCCCCAGTAGGGGTCCATTTGCTTGTTGGGAAAGACCATTGCTGAGCAAGAAAATAATGCTGCCCTTGTGGGGACCCCACTAGCAGGACACATTTGTGTCCTCCAAAGCCTGCATGTTTGGCTGGAAAATTTCAAAGGTTTCTGTTCCCTCATGATGCACCTTCAGTTTTCAGCGGTTTCACACAAGATTTCTGATACAAATTATAAGAGAAAATAATATCTTCAGTTGGAATGGTCTGACAATGATCATCCAGTCCAACTGCCTGATCAATTCAGGCGTGAACAAAGGTTAAAAGCATATTGTTAAGGGCATTGTCCAAATGCTTCTTAAGCAGTGACACACATGGGGCATCAACCACCTCTCTAGGAAGCCTCTTCTGATGTTTGACCACCATATCGGTAAAGATATGCTTCCTAATAGCCAGACTAAATCTCATCTGATGCAACTTTGAACCATTCCTGTGTGTCCTACCCCTATACCAGGGAGAAGAGATGGGTATCTCCCTCTCCACTTCCCCTCCTTAGAAAGCTGCAGAGAGCAACGAGGTCACCTCTCAGCCTCCACTTCTCCAAACTACGCAAAACCTAAGTCCTTAGCTTCTCCTCATAGGATATTACTTCCAACATTTTCACCAGCTTTATTGACTTCTGAAAACTCTTGTACTTTCTAGAGACTTGGGGGCAGATTGTGGTACCACAGGAACTGACGGAAGAAACCTCTTCAGTAAGGTAGGAGCATATCCTGGGGCATTTTCAGGATGAAAGGGCAAAGCATAAAGCAGGATGAATGTTTTTGAGTTCTTTATTTTTCAGAAGGCAGTTTTAGTTTCTTGATGATCAAATCTTTACTCAGACAAGATTTTCTATTTATCTGTTCTTGGAAGGAGGAGGAAAAAAAACCAAAGGAAAATGATCTACACATAGCTAATAGTCTTTCCTGCAATGACCACGTATCTTTCAATTTACCAGTTGGAGGAGAAACTGTAGACTACCTTTGTAGCATTGGAAGAGATTAATACTGTCTATGTCATGCTTTTGGACATAGCATGTAGCAAGCAGAGGTAGCGGTGGTTCACTTTGTGGCTATAACTCTTCCGTAGGCTGCAGGGAAGTGAGGAATGTCTTGCTTCTGAATGTCACAAGACAGATGTGTCTCTGACTTCATCAATGCAGTAAGCTGAAGCAAAAACCTTTCAGTGGAAAGGAATCTTTCCACTATTTTAAATGTTTAACGATATTTAAACAGTCTCTTGCCTCAGTTACTTTTGCTTGATGTATTCCTGCTTGTGCACCTTTTTTGGTTCCTGTGTCTATATTAAAGTCCAGCCTTTGGTGGGAGAGTTGCAAGGGGAAACCAGTAAACCAGTGATTTGTATAGTGAAACTCCAGTCTGGGTAAGCTTTTCCCAGTGGTACTGAATAGCTGAGGGGCATTGTCACATTGAAACCTTTCCAGGCTTGTCCTTCAGTGTAGGATGTGATTCACTCTGCTAGCCCCCAGAAGTTCATGTCCTATCCTTTGGCTGCAGGTACCTCCTATGGCTTTCAGTAGGAGTCACCTGTAGCATACAACAGGACCTCAAAAAGTTACTGTTAATCACCTACCCACAAACATTTCCAATGAAACCACAGGGCAGCAGTAAAGGCTTCCAATTTCTTGAGATGGACTAGTGAATCTGGAAGGTGCTGCCTTGGATCTGTTTTTCTTTTGGCTCTCCTTTCACCCTGAAATTTATTTGTATTTCCCCTTGTGGTGCTGACAGGATAATAATATTGTAACATTGTCACATCTGGTTAGGGAGAAGGGCAGGAGGAGGAGGAAATGAGGAACTATCTTCTGAACTAACCTCAACTCTGCTCTATAAACAAATGAACACAGGAAGCTGCAGTGAGTGGGCCGCAGTCTCACTCCTTTCTGCAGGGGGATGTATCTTGTGTTTTTTCATGCACCCAGTGCTCTCGTTAACTTCAGTGAAATCCAGAGACCCTGGCACATAAAGATTCAGAAAGTGTTGATGCAGGCTTTCGGCTACTTTTGCACCCCCCCTCCCAAAGTCACTGAGAAACTTGGATGCTCAAGAATGTCTGATCATATCTGAACACTGTGAACTGTTTCTCTTTTGCAATCGCTGTGGTTGCTGATTTGTACACTGGCAGGGGCAGGCTTCTAGGAATTCACTGGACAACCTATGGGACCAGGGTTCTCAGCATAAAATAAAGTCAGATGAGACAACAGTACTTAAAAAAAAAAAAGAAGAAGACAAAAAAAATTTGTGAGTAATGGTAATTTTTTCAAGAGTGATCAGTGATTATTATTTGCCATGAGCTTAAATCCACTTTGAAAATAAGATATAAGTTTCCAAACTGCCAAAAGGTTGTCTCAAGGATTGCAACAAGTGTCCAGGCATTGTAAATTGGCTAGCCTTTGCAAAAAGACAACAGAGTGAAAATGTTTTTTTCTTCCTGAAAAGAAAAAAAGGATAGAAAACATAGAAAGTATCAGAATCTCTCTTCTGACTCCTTCCCTTTCTTGAGACACAATAAAATCTGTTGCCTGCTTGTATGACCCTTTTTGTTCTGCAGTTGTGTAAAACTCTTCCGTGAAGTGCAATGTGATTCCAAGCCTATTTTAGGCTCTACTAATCTTGAAAACACAGCTTCATGACACAGAGCCTGAGCAGGATTGCCAGATCCATGCTTCTGCTGGCAGCTTAAGTTCAGTCTTTCTGAGCTCTGTTGCCAGGCTTCCATTTAGTCAAGTAGGAGCTCAGGCTGTGTGATGTTAACAAGCAGGTTTCCCTATCTGAGAAGCTCTTCATCTTTTTGATGGATATATTTTTGTGTGTGTGTGTTTATGTTAAGCATGAGTGCAGTAGATCTGGTCTTTTTTTTTTTTTTCCTCTTCCCAACCCCCGCCAGCTGCCCTTCTGCTGTGGTTGGGATCCCCTTTATGGCAGCCTCTTTGTCTTTGCAGATGTAGCATCATCATGCAGTAAGATGAAATGCCTCTGCTGTCAGGGAGCCAGCCTAGCTGGGTGGGATAAGGTTACTGATGGCATGAAAATTCTCTGCTTATATCATCCTCATGCTGAAGAATTGCATTCAGGTGTTGCACACCAGTTTTGAATAAATATGGGGGCATGTTGCGAAAGATCTGTAAAGCAGCTGGTATTCACCACTCTCCCGTATTCTCATCTTGTTTTCTCTAGGTATGTTTTTGTTACATAGCTAAACTGTATGCCCTTAAGTCTGAGAAGAGGAAGATGAGTCTGCAAGGAGGTGAGGGATTTTCTCATTTTCAAGACTATTTTACGCCTTTTCTCCTGTGGAGGATCCTTTCTGTAGCCCCAACAAAGAAGGGACTGTGGTGATAAGGCACAAAGCTACTCACAAATCTTTGTTGAACCTCCTGTGGGCAGACCAAGTACTGAGCCCTGAGCAATAGAGCCACCCTGGGCTGTGTCTGTGGAGACTGAAAGGAGAGCGTGAGAAGGAATGGTGTGGAGGTGCAGAGTTTTTGTGTGCGATTACTGAAGATTAATGGGTATCTGAAGAGTTATGGGCCCAAGATGTTCCTTTTTGAGAAGGAAGGGAACTACTTTTTCTGTACAGAAACTCACAGAAATTCACAAGGGAAATCCTAGAGAATTCCCCCTGAATTTCATTCTTTTAGTTTTTTTCCGTGTTCAGAACATTTCTTTTTCCCCTCTGATTCTTTCTGCCAGGACTGTACTACAAATGATGTAGTTTAAAACCAAAGCAATATATCAATTCAGGAGGTAATATTCTGTACACAAAGACCTTTTTAGAATGTAGAGTGAGCCAGTTCAGCCTCCAATGTGAAAGAGGCTGAGACTTGGCTACACTTCGAGTCATACTCCTTGCATACTTCTTGGTGAAAGGCAGTGAATCCAGGGGTATGACAGGTAATGTCGTAATATGATGGTAAGCGGCACTCCAAGTCTAAAAAAAAGGAACTATCGTAAGTGCTTTTGATGCCTGGACTGGTGAGTTTTCTGCTGGGTTCTTTGGTTAAGGCATGGTATATACCCTGGGAGGACCAGAGATCTTAAGGGTTTAGATTGGAAAAAAATATGAAAATCAGGATAGTACTTCCATTGTTCCTGTGCACTAGGTAGAGATTGTGATTACCCTGGCTCAGAGTCTGCCTACTGTCTGTGCAGTGTGACAACTGTTTCAGTCCCCTTGCTAGTCAGTAGGCTTAAGGGGATCATTGATACTCTTCCAAGTCTGAGCCATTAAGGATTTTTTTTTTGCCTGTGATACAGTATAGTTGCTAAAGTTGGAGAATAAGTGATGAATACAAGTGGAAGAAGGGGGTGTTGAGGCTGTTTATCACTGCCCTTGCTTGCCTCTGGGGTGTGGGATACTACCCTAGCAACTAAGACAGAAACAGTCAGATCCAGCAATATCTTCTGGCATCTGCGGTGGGAGGTATGTGGGCCACTAATTCAGTAGTGAGGCACAATTACAGACAGTGTAACACAGAACTGGAATGTCTGAAGTGGTTTTGGCTATGGCTTTTGTATTTTGTGTGTTCCTGGGGAAATCTTTCCTTTTAGGTTTGCTTTTTTACCTGGGGGAATTTTTTTTTGCATGCTTAATTTCTTTTAAAAGTCCGGCTGTTCAGGGTGTGCTTTGCATCCTCGCTGTTGGCTCAGTGCTGGTCCCAAATGCCAAGAGCAAAGACATTAAATATCATATTTGCTAAACAAAACTGACACATTCCTACTTTCACACAAAGAAGCAGTGGCACTCCCAATGCTCCTGAGAGTTAAGAATGATCCATTTTATTGAGCGATATAATGACAGCACTAGCTGAGCAAAGCAGTAATTATTATCTCTAGGAGACCCAGGAGAACAATTTTTTAAAAGGAAAATAGTGTTTTTCATGTATTTCTTTAAATTCTGATATCAGCAGTTCAGGATTTGTCAGGCGTAACTAAAAGTAGGAATTGCAGCCAGACGTGTTTCAGGGGACAGATTGTGGAGGCCCATTGAAGCCAATGGGATGGGATACAACCCAGTGTAATGGTATGAGAGTTTGTATCAATTGGCTTCACTGCATAGTGAAACCTAGCAGTGCTCAGGATGCGTATAATGGAGGTCTTGAAAAAAGTAGAAGGGTCTTAGTTTAACTTGTGCTCAGGCTTCTTGGGGATGGGGGTAGGCAGTCAGGTTCTTTTGCCTTGGATGTTCATGAAGACAGGTGGCCTGGCTCCTACCTGGTCTCAGTCTGTGTATATGGCAATGTAATACATGAAGTTTGTAAAGTTCAAGAAGAGTTGAGAGCAGCAAGCTTCTTAAAGTGTCTTTTACTTCAGGGGATATGAAGAGGTATGAAGACATGCAAGCTTTACTTAAAAGGATGTTGCAATCTTCAATATTTTGTGATGCTGACAAAGCAGCAAGTACAGGCAAAGTACTAGCAGCCAGGAGAGTAGAAAAGGGAGTTCAGTTCTTTCCTTATAATTGTAAACAAAACAAAATAAAACCCCCAAGCCAAGTTAAGGGCTGGAGATTTAAGTTCATCCTTTAGCTTAGAGGTCTTGCTGCATGTCTGGGATTTTCTTCTTCCTTAATGCCTTCTGAGCATTCTCACCAGTATTGACTGAGGAGGACTGCACTGTGCAGAACTCCATTCATTAAGTGGTCATCTTAACTGACTTGTCTATACAGTCTTTCCTGATGCTATTAGACAACAAATATTTGAGGTCAGTCCTAATGGGATCTAAAATACATTAATATGAATAAATATTAAGTTTGGCATTTTCCCAGGACTAGAGAGTCCCTTTAATATTTGTGTGGATAGATTATGACATAATGTGCTAACTCCTACCTTCTTTTATCCATATACCAAAAAAGCCTTAAAAAACTGTACTAGTCAGATCCTCAGGTTATGTAATTAGCCTTTCTGAATGAGCTTCCCCAGATCTAAGCCAGTATACAGTAAATTGGTACCTGGTATGATATTAGCATGTCCTGCATTACTTAGACATTCTTCCTAAATTCAGCCAGTTGGCTTTTTACCTGCTGTCGTTATTGTTGTCTTTTGTCCCTAAAGACTGCCTTGTCTGGGAGCCAAGGTCCAGGTGTATTCTTGGGAGTCAGCTGCATGCCAGAGTGTAGAGTAGCATTATATGCCAAAGTGGACAGAAGGGGCTTTGACTGTTGCTTCGCCACTATGGAAAAATCTCCTGCTTGACACAATTCTTCATCCTCTAGATTTACTCATCGTTAGAAACCCAAACCTGTTCCCAGGTTTTCAAGAACTTGTTACCACTTAAAGCATCAAGAGTGTGGCCTAATTTGCCAGTGGGAAGGCTTGGGGAAAACCATGGGATATACACAGTTTCATTTATCCTGTCTCTGAAAGTGAAGGTAAATAATGGGGCTCAGACTTCAGGAGAAAAAAAAGAAAAAGAAGGGAAAAAAAGCACATTGATGTAGAAACACAGTTTTAGTAAATAGCAGCAGTGCTAATTTCTGGTAAAACAGAGCTAAGTCAGTATGGAAACAATTAATGCCACTGTACCCATGAAACATAAGTTAAGATAGTTGATGTTTCAGGATAAAGTTCTTCATCAATCATTGGTTTATTTTATTAGCATTCATAGTGCTATGTGGTGTGATTACTTCTGATGTCTTGTGACAGGCATAATGAGAAAATGCAGGGCTAAACCCAGACCTGGCGCTGGACCCGCTTACATGACTCTGAATTTGGACTGTAATGTAACACATGTGAAGGCATAAACCTTTCCTTAAGGAACACAGATTCCCTCTCAAACCCTGGACCTCATTGAGGTTATTCCCCACATTCAGATTTATGAGTAAAGCACCGCTGAAACTTTGTCTCCTCTTTTAAAAATTGCCCTGCAAACGATATGCTGAAAAGTGTGAGGTTCCCATATTGTCTGAACTGTTCTTTATTGTGTGAATGGCCTACTTTTGCTGCCAGATGGTATTGATTCTTTACAGTTGTGTTCATACATCAGATGTAGATATTGTATTCCACTTCCCATTACATCTGAAAATGACTGGGTCTAATTGACAATGTGGCATCCACATTGAGATGTTTACTTTGTGAAAGCTGGCCACTGCTCAGAATTATTTTGTATTATTAACTCCTGTACATTGCCCCTGCTGTTTGATCAGTCTCTTTCTCTTTGTTCTGAGCCATATGTGTTTTCAAAACTAATACTTCTACACCTTTCAAGGCCTCTGATTTTCATACAAAAGACAATAAATATCTAGGGGATCTAACTATGTCCTGAAGCACACAACATAATGAGAAAAATAACTTCAGAACACCATGCTTTGGTGCTCTGATATTCTATCTTCTAGCTTTCAAATTCAGACAAAAAAAAAAGTAAGAAAAGGATCTGCTGTGATGAAGCATTAACTACATAATAGCGAGTCTAAGTTTTATTCAAGTGAGACCGTATTTGACAAGGGCATTTCTATTGCTTCTGGATTTCTCTTCAGTTCTTTGTTCACTTTCTGTAGGTGGTAAATATCCACTCTGTAAAAGGAGGAAGAACATTGGGCTTTGTATGGTGTCTTGTTTGTTTTTTTTTTAAAGGTCCTCGAAGTCTATTTGGCTGTGATCTCTGTGGAAGAAGTAGAGGGAAAAGAGCAATTATTTCTGAGTTATAAATAGCTAGTGGATTTGCTTAACTGTTGAATGTACCCCAGATTCTCTTGAACTCTCTTGGAGGAGTGATATGGGAATGACGTGAGTGAAGAGGAGAATGAGCTTCATGTGAATTGAAAAATTGCCCTCTCCTCCCATCCCTGGGTTTTCAGTCTGAAAGAAAGGTCTAGAGTATTCCACAGCTGTACACACTGATGACAGGCAAAATAAACAGTGGCTGGCAGGGCCTACCTGGAAATGAAGCTGGCAGTATATCTCTGTGGCTTTTATATATTTGCACTTGTGCCACATGAGTCTCCAAAAGGTAGGTGGCTACTTTGAGACCTGCAAGTAGGCAAAAGTATTCTTACATAAGCACAGAGCAGAAGTGCTTGCGGAAGAGCCTCCAGTGCAAAGGGCACAGCTGTAGCAGCATCAAAGTAAGACAATCCCTGCAAAAATAAAAAAAAAAAACCTAACAAACAAACAAAAACCAAACAAGTATCAAGGATAAATGTGTTCTCTCAGGGGCAGGACTGTTGCCTGGGAAGAGAGGGTGTAGGTCTGTGAGGCTGTCGTGAGTTGAATCTCCCTGTGGCATAAACTGAAAGGTGCTTTGCTCAAGGTGGGAAAGATGAAAGCCTTGCTCCTGGCCAGATTAAGAAATGCTCCACCTCATGGTTCCCTGTTGATTTTTTTAATCCTCATCCCTGAAAAGAAACAGAAAATGATGCCCTTGCTGGGAAGGGGGAAGCTGAACACAGCTGTGAAGAATGACTCCACTGATGTTCAAACTGACTTCGGGAGCTCTCCTTTCCTGAAAGGAAACCAGTGTTTCTGCCTTCAGTGCCTTTGTATCAAGGACAACTGGAGATGATAAATAGCACAGGTTCATGGACAGCACATGGAAGGTGTCAGAGACTTGACTTTTTTTTCTGTAAACCTGTGGAATCTCAGACTCTCTCAGTGTGGGTTCTACAGTCTTATTAGAAAAATGTTATTTAAAAAAATGACTGATAAGAGACAATTTCCTTGCCCATTGTGAACAAAGAAAAAGTACTTCTTAATGCGGAGATGGCAAATATATTAAATCTAAGGCAAAAAGCTATCCTTGTACAGGTAAAAATTTATTTAGTGGTGCATTTGTGTGCAAGCTGTTACTTTAGTAAGATGGTTTTCATTTAGAAACTGTTTCTGCACAAAGGATTTTGTAACAATGCAATAAAACAACATCGCCTATCCATCTTGAGCCAGAAAAACACATTTAACTTTTGTTGGTGGAAATACTTTAAAACCCCAGCTTAAAAACAGTTTGGTGATCTGAGTGAAACTCTGAATGAGCAGCAGTGAACCTTGGTTACTCCAGCAAAGGGCAGATGCCAGCTGGGGAATAAATTTAAATGACTACTAAGTACTCTTAGTGCCTCCATTAATATACTACATTCTTCACTTTAGTATATTCGTTGTTGTCTCACCCCTGTGAGAGGATATGTCCTTTTGTGCAGTTGGGGGATTAGGTTTCAGGAGAACCAAGTGCCACAAAACTGCATAAACTTTATGGGAATCATAGAATCATAGAATAACCAGGTTGGAAGAGACCCGCTGGATCATCGAGTCCAACCATGAACTGCCAATTCAACTTTTTTCTTCAGAGTCCTGAGCTAGCCCTGCACTCAGACCTACCCAAATCATTATAGATCAAAAAGCACAACCGATTAAAAGATAATTGGATAGTGCTCAGCATCTTTGGCATTAAGAAGCCATTATTTTGTCTGATGGCTACAAGAACATGTTGACTGTGGATAGTTACGTTGCAGAGGAGATTACTCCCTGAATTAAGAAACACAGGGAATAATTCTGCCAGATCTTTTTTTTCCAGGGCTAGCCATAATCAAATTCCTTTCTTTACTGTTTTTTGTAACCTAACTAATTAAGATCACCCAAAATGTTACCATGAGCTGAAGTCAACATCAATTAAAAATCCCATTTATAGTCCCTATGAAAACACATGGCCTTCAAAAGTGTTTGATTTTCATCAGACCTTCTCATCTGTTTGTCATTTAAAGTTCAGGCCATTTTCCATATTTCTATCAAATGCTGCCTCACATGGAAGTCTGGCAAATGAGCTTGCAAAGTAACTTATTTGAAGTTATAAATAATCTAATACTTGCCTGAAGTTGACCTCTCTATGCAATAATATACAAATTAATGTCTGAAGCTGAGGGATGTACAGTTTTCTAGTACTGCCTTTTTAGTTAAATATAGGGTTGCATTTGTGCAGTTACAGCATTTATGTTCATTCCCACTGGTGTAAACTTGACCTTGAGGTAGGAGGCGGATGGAGGAGGAAGCTGGGCAGACTCTGCTATATTGGCAGCTCTTCTAGGCGGGGGATTTGACTCTGATGTCACCCCCAAATGCCTCTTGTTTATTTATTTTAAAAAATGGTGAGCAGGAAAATGCTTTTTTTTTTTTTTGTACTGTAATTGCTTTTTTTGCTGTCATGTTTGTTCCTCCAAAGTCTGTTCGCTTTAGAGTCTGGACTCTCATATGTTTCCTGTTTTGGTAGGGAACTGTTTGGGAACCCACTGGTTTATGAGTAGTTGGAGTACAGATGGGGGGCCCAGAAGGGGCTACCCTCATCATTCCAAACCCATATTGGAGCTTTGGAGCTTTGCATCTGGTGAATCCTCAGGCATACACAGATCCTCACGTGGTTCTTGCAGTTTTTCGGGAACAGAATGGAGCAGTCTCAGCAGTCCTGTGTTTTATATTCAGCATGGGCAGGTGAGCTTGAAATTGGGGAGCAACTTCAAACTACGTACAAATAAACCGCAGACACTCAGTTATCAGGAGCTGTTTGGACACCAGGTTGCTTCCAGGAACAACCAGCTGAGGCACACCAAAGACACAACAAATAGGAGTGTTTGAGCATAAAGATGTTATTTATTTCACATAGAGGTTTTCCTGTAATCTTTTCTTCTAATTGCGTATCATTTTGACACACTAGACTTGGTTGTTTTTCTCTTGCTCTGAGACAGGTCTCACTTATGTTGATTACACTTCTAACACATTAGTTAAAGGACATAAACATTTTTGGATGTTATTGGCACCTGAAATTAAAATGTATTTTGATCTATCTCATCTCTTAGAAAGAGAGGACTCTCCTAACATGAAGCTCTTCAGCAGAGTTTTCTTTTTCCTTTTCTTCTTCTAATCAGCTTCAGACATAAAGTACTGTAAGTGAATGACCAGATCGACTAATTAAATTGAGCCTTGAATGAGCAGGTAAGCACTCCAGTTGTCATTATGTTCCCACTTGATGAATTGTATTCCAAGTTATTCTCGAGACTTTCCTAATGGCAATCAGGTAACTGGGACGTTGACCTCACCTCAGCATGTGCTCTTGCTTAACTTAACTCATGTAGGTGCCCATGTTTAGTTCAGCACACCTTTTACTTTTATAGGTTTTTGCATGCAACTGAGGACTTAGAGGAGTGAATTCTCTGGGAGCAGTTCAGTATCCACATGGTAAAATACCAAGTGCTACCATCCCAGTCACTGCAGCTGCAGATGCAAACAGTATCAGCACTCCTACACACTGCTGGTGTGGAAAATCATTCTGACATGGGGCAGCAGACATCATTAAAGCCACTTTAAACAGTGGTTTACATGTTGCGGTGCCTCAGTGACTAGCATTTGTATCTCTGGCCAGGAAGTTGTGGCTCTGAGTTGTATTCAAGGAACCGGGCCTATGTTTACAGCTAAGAACATCAATGCTAAGGAATTCTGTGTTGTTTGAAAACATTATTTGGGAAAGCTGCTTCCAGGTGCTGGCCATAGTTTTTCATTTCAAGCTATTACACTATTTTGATGTTGAGAGTAATGCTTAAAGGAATCAAGAGAACTGTGCTTTATTTAAAAAAAAAGACCACTAGAGAGCCACAAAAACCTGTTCCCAGGAGCAGAAGCCAATGGCTTGCATGCTAAGAGGCCCAGGCTCTATTCATATCAGGAAAAATGTAGTCCTATTCTGTTTTTAATTCGAAGTTATACACCTTAAAAAAACCCTAGTTTTGTTATGCTAGGGTTTTGGGGGAGAGACGCATACATGTATGCCACTCTTTGATGTTTGTACTTGTATCCTCTGCATATCTTTTCTAAAGTTTGTATGTATATGTAAGGCTGCAGCTGGTCTGCAAACACTACTGTACATTTGATAAGATTACTGCAAAGATTTTATGGACAATTCATATCCTCAAAAAGTAACAAGATTAATAATGTGGATGCTTAGAAGTATTACATCTACGTTTTGGATTCATTGCTCTTGCCTTCTCATGTGTTTGAATCTTTTGACTTAATCTTTTTCACATTATTCTCTGAAAAAATGAGGATTAGATGTTAATCAGCCTTCGTTAAATATAAGAAGTGTGATCACATGACCTCCAAAACTTAAGGTTCACAAAGGGGCAGCAGATATTGTAAGTATTATGATAATATACATGAGAATTGACAGCAATGACTTTGTTTGACCCAGTGGGAATAATTTAAAGCCATGTGGTTGTGATGTAGATTAGTCACAAATAGACAGACAGAGAACTTACTAGGCTCTTTGTTGACCACCTGCTATTCTGGGAATCCTGACTGATAAACACAGCCATCCCCATCTGTAGATGGGGATTTATAATTAGTTACCTGTGACATTGATAAATTTCTTTTAGGATCTTCTCTTAATCCAGCAGCGCATCTGCATCAAGTGCTCCTTTCCCTCTCCTGCCATGAAGAGTATATTTATGGGCTTAGATTTGTAATTAAATGTTTCATTTGCAAAACGAATGGTTCCCAGGAAAATGAGAGTTCTATTTCTGCGCTGATGTTAGGCTTTGTCAGATATTATATAAGAGATTTTCTCATGTTGGCCTGCTGTTTCTGGCTTTTCAGATAATCCTTCGTATTACATTTCCAGTGCATGTAGATAATTTAATTTAACATTTTTCTAAATGCCTGCATGCAGGAAAGCTAAGCTTATATGACCATAATTAACATTATTTATATACTCTAAAAAATTAACTGAATCAGAATTACTGGAAAATGTGATTTTTTTTTAAAGGAATACATTTTGCTGTAATTGAATTAAGTTAAAGCCTTGATTGTTTTTCAACTTTTGCCTTATGCTATCTTCTCCTACTCGATCACGTCAGTTACTTTAACTGTATATAAAGTTCACTTTTGCAGCAATGGTTATCAGTTTTATTGCTTTGTTTCAATGGGTTGTTATTCCAGAGCCCCAAAGTTCTAATAAATTGTGTTAACAGCCTTAAAAACTCGTGTGGGTGATGTCTTTAGGTTACTGATGCTAATGCCGACTTCCATTTAGATAGCTATGAAATAAACAGGAGCACAGTCCTTCTTGATCTCAGTACCATTTATACTATTAGCCACTGCAATCTGGCTTGCCTGGGAGATAAACTCAATCATTGATGAGCAATTATGAAATGGTTTTATGGAGAACTGTGCTTTACGTTGTGGGCTAGTAGGGCAGAGAAGAAGCCTGTTTTCTGAAGGTCAGAACATGTCATGAGGGAGTGAGCTCACGCTGGGGTGAGAAGGGAACAAACACATTTTTGATTAATGTATAACATTTTGGTGCTGTGTTGAAGAGAGGAAGCAGAAGACTTTTTGGTGATGCAAGGCTGGTGACACTTGACCACAGACATTTTAGTGCCTGAAGGTTGTTTGCAGGCAGTTTTATTTTTATTAGTGTGTATCTATATTTTGGAAAAAAATAATAACTGCTTAGTCTTGATTTTTAAGGAAAAGTAATGTTCTGGTGGTAAAACGATACTGTGGGCATGCTTATCTGCCTTTAGGTGTGTTCTGATATATGAAAGGAAGGCACAGAAAGACGTACAGAAATAGTTCCAGGCTTCCTGTTTGGCAGTTTACTTCATTTTAAGGTATGGAAATATTAAAATCAAAACCATTGTATAGCAAGCAGTCATCCTCTGCTGTAGGAATGAAAAAACCTGAAGAATAATACCCAAGCTTGCCTTTGCTGCTTTGCGTAGAAATGTAAAGGTTAGGTTTAATACCACTTCCAGAATAGTGAAAAGCTTGGAATAAAATGAGATCACCCTTATTCAGTTTTGGATCAAGCCAAGCCTGAGCTATGGACCTCCAGAAGCCTGGAAAATAATTCTGTTGAGGCACTTAGATGTGACACAACTTGTATGGTATAAGCACCTGGAATGCAAATGAAGATACGGTGTTAAAAACTGAAGGACTGTCTGAAATCCTGCAGCACTTTGTTTCACTCTCCCTTCCAAAATGCATTTTAGCTCCTAGCATCTACAGATATATCAGAGAAGGTTCTCATTAACCATATAAGTGCCTAAACCTGCTTTGAGTATTGCTGAGTTCTTGGCCTTTTTGCCATCCAGTGGCAATATGATTTTAGTACAATTATACGTTGCACAGAAAAAAAAATCAGCTCTGCTTTGAATTTTCTCACTTCTAATGCTATGATCTGTCTCTGTGCTTGTGAGCCAGAAGGCAGAATGAGGACAGAAACAGTATTGTTTCCTATTAGGCCTTTGTGGTATCTTCCCTGCTATCATGTCTCTTCTAGTGTAACTGTTTGAGTCTTTTTGGGCAACATTTAGCACTTTTACATGGAGATGTATGGGTATCTGCATCAATTGTAGGCAGTTCTATTTTGAAGTCTGATTTTCTGGGAAAGAAGCCATTGTGTTGTGCCTTTTTTATTCCAAGTTGTCATACAGGCCTCATACTTGGACCTTGGACTCAGCCTCCTGAGTGATATGGTGGCCATTGGGCTGACCTCCATGGGTGTTTAAATCCAAGCATTGATTCTACATCTCAAGACATAGTTAGCATTTGACAGTCCATCTATAGACAAAACCTGAGCTATAGACAAAACTGAAATGTCATCATGGCAGCCTATATGCAGAATAAATTATTTTAATCCACTGCGTTTTGTAGGAAGCAACATGATTTACATGAATATAAGAAATGGGACAACTAGGCTGGTGCAAAGCTTGAAGAGAAGTGCCAGTTACAAACTTGACTTGTCTGAAACCAGATCCTGCCCTGACCCTGATTAATTACTCAGGAGTTGTTCACACAACCGAATTCCTGCTGTCAGTGCGTCCAGCACTGCCTGCCATGCCTGCCAATGAAAATAGAGCAGTTGTAATCCCTGTGAATTATCCCTGTGGCTGGATGTAACGTCCTATCAAATGATTATCATGTGATAGGGCTCCTAGTGCTTTCCAGCTTCTCCTGTTCCCCTGATGAAATATTAATATGCTTTTAACATTTAAGGTTATTATTCTTGTATGTTATACTTTAGGCATATCTTTCTCTGCTGTCATCATATACTTTGTAGAGCCAAAATGCCCTGTACAGGAGAACAGGTCTTTCTGTCTTCCAATACAGACTTATACTGAATGGCTGTAGTTGAATCATTATGCTAAATAACCAGCAGTGCTTTAAATACACTAACATGGGCTGAAGTAAGTGTAATGCACTATGAAGTACACAGCTTTTCCCAGAAGAATTGATTCTTTCATCTGCAAGTTAGTAAGTAGAGACTGGAGACCTGCTGTAGGCTTGGCTTGCATGTTAACTTGCCATGAACAGCACCTGGCAGCTGTACCATGGTAGGAGAGGGGCTGGATTCTGACTTCTGGGTGTGAGAATTGACAGGCAGTGAGAGACATCCTTTGGATACGTCAGGAAACAAGGGATTGGATTTACTCAAATGCTGCAGTTTTGATATCTAGCAGGTATATTTTAAAGTCCAATTCTAAGCTTTTAAAAATCTCAGATTCCTTTCCTCTTCAAAATTCTCTGAGGCTCCTTAAGACGAATGGAGCAGGTTAACTTGAATCTGTTCTCATGCTTGGACTTGTAAAGTTGACACTTAGGAGTTTTCATCTTTAAAGCAGCAAGAGACGCACATTTAAAAACAAACAAACAAAAAGGAGTGAGTGGAGTGTATATTTCTGACAATCACCTGCTTTCAATAGCTTGAAATGAGAAACGAGAGCAAACCAGAAGTGTTAGAAGAGCGGCAGTAGAACTGTCAGGCTGGCAACATTTTTATGAATGAATGAATCCAGGCTTTTCTCAGCATGGAACTTGCTCAGGATAGTGATTCCTTGCACACAGGTATTTGGCTCTGCAGGATTTAGCTCTTGCCAGCTTTTTTTGAAAACATATTAGCTGCCTTAATGTCTGAAATTCCCTGGGGAGTACCCAAAGCTCTTAAAGTGGCACTGTTTTGCTAATTAGTAAGGCCAACTGTTGTCTGGCTGAATTGACTGCATTAACAACTCTGCCTCCCCTCTCCAGTTTTAACTCTAATTCTAGCAGAGCACATTGTGATTACACTAATAACTTTGGCTTTCCTACATAAGGACATATGTGAGGTGTGCTGCATTTCCTAATGGTTTCATTCTAGTCTTGCTGGTCCATGTACAATATTCCTAGGTTTTATTCTTTCTGTAAAGAAAAAGAAAATATGTGGAGGCAAAGATATTGTACAGAATTCACATGCCTGTTAAGAACATATTACATGGGCTTTCTACTTCTGGTTGGAGTCAGTAAAATCAACTTTTCTGAGGGCAGAAGACAAATTTATCCCTGATAAACTGCAGCTACGATTGAATATCACAAGACAGAAAAGTAACTGCTTTCTCCGAAACAGAGAAACACAAAGACAGAGGCTTTCTACTGCAGAAATCTGATGGAGACATTTTTTGTACTTTTTGTACATATCCTCCCCTTCAATAAATGGTGAAGTTGTATTTTTGTAGATTATTAAGTATGTGGCTGAATGTTGCTAATGAATACTGCAGAGTAAGCATGAATCACACAGGACTTTTCTTTATTGCAGTATTAATTTTGAAGCCAGCTGCCACAAATAATCTCACCCTCACTGGATGCATCTACCTACTATTCCTGCAAACTGGGTGAAGCCCAGGCTGTGGTATGTGGCACTGGTGCCATACCAGATCTTTGCAACTTCATATTTGTTCTGCAGAGGATAGGGGTTTTTTTTCCCCAGAGACATAAAATGTTGCATAACGTATTGAAATGCATGCTACTGGGACTCATTCTGCACTGGTGTGCATAGGCACAGGGTAAGGGAAAGAAACACAGCTGCAAGAAGATTATTTGACATGAAACAGGATTGAGACTGAGATAAACTACCAAGAATTTGAGTTGTTGTACTTTATAATAGGTCAAGTTACATTCATGCAGTGGCTTCTACCTTTGGTGGGTACAGCCCTGAATCCCTGTAGGACACCTGGCTTTGTTCCTAGCTTTGGCACTGGCTTTTGTGCTCCCTTTAAAATACCTGGTTGCTTTGTGTACATGACTGATCCCATCTGTGATGTGGAGGTGATCAGTGCAAACACAAATTCTTAGTTAGGGAGGGATGGACAGGTGGGCTTCGAGTGAGGGATCGGCAGGTGGGCTTGGAGTGTGTGCCAGTAGCATTTCCTTCTAGCACGATGCTGTGCAAAGCACTTGCTGCACCATGAAACACTGATGCAGAAGAGCTGAGCACCCTTTGATGTCTGCTCCCTGGTATAGCTGACCCTGCTAATGGTCCCTCAGCATGTTTGGTAAAGCATCTTAAGATCTGGTGCTTAAAATGTCTATAATGAGGATTATTGAGAACACTGTGGAGTTCCTCTCTGTCATCTCTGTTGTGCTGGTGTCCATAAATAATGGTTGTGCAGACCCACAAAATTGGTACTAATCTTTGCAGCATTGAGATGCAACAGGGCAACCCAAATTAGAGCTTTGGCATTACAACCAAATTGTGTTATTTTTCTGATAGTTTAAACCAGATTGTAAGCAAAATAACTGTTACAGATTTGGCATATAAGTTGCTCTTTGATTTCTTAATATTAGTTAAGGACATAAAAATGAGAAACCAAAATATAGATATTTATTTGATTGACAGTAATGGTTTTGAGAGAAGCCATTTAAGTATTATTTACATATTATTTCAAGCTGTAATAAGCTATCACGTCAATTGTTATTAAATGAGTCTGTGACAGTGTAAATCAAATGGTTTTATGCAAATTAAGGACATTTAAAAGACTCCTATAAGAACATTACTGTACAAGCAAGGTAGCCAAGTCTTCAACATCAGTGACTCTGTCATTTTAAATTTAAAATTCACTGTCTGTGTCTATGGCTAATGTTTCCACAAATCTGTTTAATAAGGGCCAGACTCAGCAAAAGCTGCATGTGTAAATCCCTCCTGATTCGAACAAATACTTCAGCATGCAGGACTTCTACTAGTGTTGTTTTTCTGAACTCAAACTAACAGCTACCCTTGCAGGATGGATGGATGGATGGATAGATAATGAAAATACAGTTTCTACTCTCCCTGAAAAACTCTGTCCCTAAGACAGACTTTGGATGTTGAAATTGGTTAGACTTGGATGAAAAGGGGAACAGAGAGTGGTTTAAAATGGAAATGCTGGCAAGCTCTAAGCATTTGTAATGGTAGAAAATGACATTTTTCTGTAAATGGTCTCCAGGTATATGATTCTACATCACTAAATACTTACACAGCTTCCTCACCAAGATACTGAGAAACAGAGTGGTGTTGTCTAAGCTCTTGTGTAAAAAGACCTGAGTATAAGTACTACAGGTTTATGAATGCCCTTTTTCTGTGCAAAATACTGAAAGTCACCTGGCTGGCAGAAATACAGCTTCAGGAAAATGTGGCTTAGAGCTGTATAATCAAAGTTAAAAAAGAAAGATGGATACTATTCCTGAGCATGAGAATGATGCGTTCCAAACATGAAATGTAACACTACCAGTCTTTTAGGTAAAAACATCAATGATAAAGAAAAAGTGAAGAAGCTAAACTGCTGTGCAAAGATTTCTGTTTGGTCCTTGGAAAGACTGGCATGTCCAGTGTGCACATTTTGAAGAACTAGACACCTCCTCCCTGGACAATCTGTGTGATACTAGAGACATGTTGAAGGAAGAGTGGATCTGCTTTTCCTAATGCTCCTCCCAAGTTCCTGAGTAAAAATTTTCTTGCAGACGATCATGTTAATGTCTGAGGAGCTAAAAGGGTTGAGTCTCACTGGAAGCTGGGAAGCTAATCCAGCCTTTCTTTTCACCTCGTGGAATGAAAAGTTTTCATGGGAGCCCACAAGTATTTTCTATAGTGTGTCACAGAGATGTAGCCATGTACAAGAGTTTTATCTTCCACTTTCTGCCACTGCTTCCCTCTATCTTTTATAAGAGCACTTATTCAAGCACATGCACACACAAGTGCTGAAAAATGTGTTTGGAATAGCTTTGCTGGCCTAGCCAATGTGCTGTCAGCACTGTTTGAAGCCAAAGTTGCTTAGAATTTTTTTTGGCTGTGGAGATTCCTGAAATATAGGAGAAAGCAAACCTAAAAATGTATTTTAACCAAGGAAGGATGCATTCTTTCATTGCATCCATCTCATGAGTTTTGGCCAGTCTATCAGCATAGGTTTATAAGAGGGATTCCTGAAAGTGACTGCCAAAAGAGTGTCTTTGGAGTGTCAAGCAAGATCTGGATAAAGCCACCGTGATGCATTGACTGCGTGTTCTAACAGGCACTGATACTGTGGAAGTGATTGTAGGGTCTGATATTGACACCTTACTGCTGCTTTGCACTGACTCTAAATGTTCACTTCTCAGGCTAAATTCCTATATCTTGGGGAGCCTGTGATCTCTTTAGGATGTGCTGATGTAACTTCTAGTTGTGCTACAGATGAATATCACGCATCCTTTGGATTTTGTGTGTTTTGCTTTCTAACTGAAGCTTAGGAACAAGCAGTAACTGAAATGCACTGTACATAAATAAACACCCCCTCATTTCCACCCCTAAAAGTATCCTCAAACACCACCCCCTTATTTGATGCTGCTTTTGAATTTCTTCCTGTCGTTACAACTCCTTTTGATTTCCAGTCCAGGTCTGCCGAAAGACTTGGATTCCAATCAAGGCAGTTCACAGATCATTAATACTCAGATAAATAAATGCAACAGGCAATCAAGCTGCTGTGAGCTAATGGCAGGACACTTGAAAGTGCCGTACTTCAGATAATGGTGTCAGTTTCAGAAAGGCATGCAAACTGGTTTAATCAAATATTACATTTTATTAAATTCCTGACCATTGGGAAGGAGATTGCATAAGAGAATTTAAAAGATTGGGAGTTTCTGGCTTTATTTCTGCACTACTGATAAGCAGTAATTTTTGCAGAAGGGGAAGAAGTAATCCTCTGCAATAAAATCATTTTCATAATACCATGGGAATGAGTTATTGCTTGAGGTAAGGCACAGTTTCTAATGGCTGCCTAAGCTTTCATTTCCATCTTTCATGGGCTAGTCAGACATTTTTATAGTGCTGACACAAAAAGACAGCATTTATGTTGCTTCCATTCTCCATCTGTCAACAGTTAGGTTAAAGTGCCACTACAGGAATACTTTTGATCTGATTTCCATTCCAATGTGGTTCATCAGAATACAGTATTTGAGCCATGCCAGCTCTCAGGGTCCTAATCACATATTTTTTTACTCACCATTAATGGTTAGCAAACAGGGAACAAAAAGCCTGGCTTTTTCATGTGAAGAGGGTGATACTTGCTTTCATTTTGCACTTCCCTGATGAACCTCCCTCTCCGTTTTCTAAACTATCATGAGTTGGTTTTGACTGAGTAGTGAAACCCAAATAACTTAGGCCAGAGAGTAAGTGGATTTTCATCTTGCTTGTGAGAAAGGCATCCATGAATACTAGTAATTGATTCAAATCTGGGCATCAGATAGGAACAAAAGCTAGAAAGAAGCATTGTAAAAGACATTTTAATCCCCATTTTGTTTATAACTCCTTTCAGCTAATGAACCTAGTTCTGTTAGTGGCATAGACCACAATAAGGTTATTCTGTGGAGAAATTTGCAGTCCTCCATGGAAAAACCTCCTACCTCATTTTGTGCTTAGTACAGTTGTAAGGTTGGACATGATGACGTGTTCACAGCAAACTAAAGGAGACCAGAAGATGCACAGATTTCTTGTTCCTATCTGGAAACTCTGGCTTTGTTAATATCTGGAAAAAGTTATGTATAACAGAAAATAAAACTACAAGAATTGTTCCCTTTGTTTTTAAGGCATGTTTTCAGGGCTTATGGCTAGGATTATTCTTGTGAATTTCTGTTGTTTTTTTTTCCTGGTTAGTCATTACCTTGTTTGTAGAATAGTGCCCAAGTCCAAATACACCCAAACCCAGCTTCTGTTGCTCATGGTAACTAGAACAGAAAAGTTATTCTAGACCACTTTGGTGTAACCTGCAATATAAAACACTATGTGGCAAGAATATCCTCTCTGTGCTGAGAAAGAGGTGGATGGGGGATGGCAAATGTATTTTAAATAAAAGAAAAAAAAAGTTAAATCCTGAAGAGGTTGAAAACAATCTGTTTTTAAAAGGATTTTCTTCTCCATACCCTTGTCCCTCTGGTATGCAATATTCACTTAGTGTAAATTTCTTTCAGCTTTCTCTCAGATTTCAAATGCCTCATTTTTCTCTAGCTAATATAGTGCAGTTCATATACTATATTTTATGGGTGACTGGCTTCCAGAGGAAGGTATGTGTGAAAGACCAGGCAACCATGAAACTGAATTATATGGAGTAATCACTACAGGGAAGAAGGAGTGTTTAGTCCCCTTCCTGTCACAATCAGATGAGGCTTTCACACTATGCGAGTGACTGTAAAGATCCAAAGGAAGTATTGCTTGATTTTATTTCAGGTTTTCAGTTCATTGTCTGAGATTCCTTGTTTCTGGAAACTTTACCTTGTGTTTCAGAGCAATTTTGAGGATACTGTTGGCCACTGGAGTGGGTATTACAACATTCAATCTGCACCTGGCTCAAGCTATGTGATTAACTTGTTAGCTGTGGCCTTGTGGTCCACATGTATATAGATATAAAGTACCATATCTTGGCTTCTCGTAATAAAAAGGTGCTTTTTTTGTGTGTGTCAGCAACGTGCATTGTGTCACATTTCTTGCTGTCAGAGTCTGTATTTGTATAGTTAGGAGTGTCCAGCTGGTACATGTGGTTGTGTTTCCCAGCTATTGCACAGTTGAGATCTACACCTGAATTTTCACAGAACTAAGAGATCAAATCCAAAATTGCTTGGACTCTTTTTTTATGTCCAATGCTTTAACTGCTTTTGTACTGTGACAGGGTGGTGCAAAGGATCAAAATGTGCATTTATTTGGGGATTTAAGATGTTTAAGTTGTGCATGTTTTTGCAGGTCTGATCCTACAACTTCCTTTCAAGCAGGTGGGAGCCTTCTTGCTCCTCCAGCCAATCTTTCATTGTTCCCACTAAGCAGGGCTCCGAGTGCTGTTAGAAACAAGAACAAAAAAATATGAATTTTAAGCCTGTTTTATTCATATCTACGGCTTTCTGTCTCTTAGTTGTGCTTCTTCAGTCTTCTTCTTATATTGTTGTCCACCCTCTGTTAC
This sequence comes from Piaya cayana, assembly GCA_013389865.1. Taxonomy (NCBI): domain Eukaryota; kingdom Metazoa; phylum Chordata; class Aves; order Cuculiformes; family Coccyzidae; genus Piaya; species Piaya cayana. The sequence goes on along the minus strand of WAAB01021043.1, from coordinate 616,667 downwards.
CTCCCCCAATGATGATTAATGGAATGCTTTACACCTTTTTTGAACTCTTGGTTTTTCCTCTTAGTTCTTGATTATTTTAATTCTGCCAGACCCTTTTTCATATCCTTTCCTCGTCTGCCTCTAATTTACAGTATATAATTTCTCCTACTCTGACCCCTCATTTCCATTCCTGTAACGTTCCATGTTCTTTCTTGGAGCCTGGGATGAGCACACAGACGAGTTAAAATGAAAATATATTTTCCAGATTTTAGTAGCCTAATTATTTTATTTTAAATGAAGCCAAGACATCAATCAGACTGTTCTCTAAATCCCAGTCACATCAGCAGCAAAATGAAAATATCAGTTATTCTCTCCCATTCCCAGCCCACTTGCCTTTAAATGGTATTATCACAGCAAATATTAGGAGTTTAGACATGTCCATAGTCTTTTGTTGAATAGCTCTTGCAAACAAGGCAAGGGAGATGCATCTGAAATCCTAATATCTTGTGAAATAATATTAACAATGGGTCTGGCACATGTGAGTGTTCAGAAAGGAGGCTGTCAGATCCCATGAGAGTGAAAGTGAGAAATATTTGAAAGACAAAGAGCAAATCATAGAAATGGCAAGTTTAGAAAAAGGAGGTTTTTCAGGCTGAGTGGTGCAGGCTCCTGGGACTGGTTCTCAGCCCTGATACCAACTCACTGCTTGACTCCAGTCGAGGATTTCTGAAGAGCCTTATAAGGCCAGAGTGTGTCCGGTAATCATATCTTGTCCTCTCCAACAACCTCAGTTTTTTGCAAAGTTGTAAGTGCCCAGAGCTGCTGGGAATTTTAATTATAACTGTGGATGCTCAGCTCTGCTGAAAAATGATCCAATGTGCCACTGGTTGCTTATTTAAAAATATGTGTGGGCACACTCAAAGTATTTGCCTTTTGGACCTTCTTATAATTCCTGTCCTCTTTCACTCTTCTACACACTCCCCTTCACTTTTCTTTCCTGTTGATCAGGAGAGGTTCTGCACAAATGGAGAGACATATAGGTAGAAAAGCTGTGTTCAGGAAATTAACGCTTAGTATATAATCTGCTTAGAAACCTCCCCATAGCTTTTGGAGATCCTACATTTTGACTCACTGTAGAAGCATATAGTGGAAATTAATACATCTTCAGACTTCAGGCTTCTCTTTGGAGGCAAATCTATGGGTCCCGTGGCAAGTGGGCAGGGATGCTCACCTGTGCTGACCACACTCTTCTTGATGCACTGCAGGATACTCTTGGGCTTCTTGGCCACGAGGGCACATTGCAGTCTCATGGTTAGCTTGTGGTATGCCAGGGCTCCCAGGTCTTTCTCTGAAGAGCTGCTTTCCAGACAGTCAGCCCCTAACCTGTGTTGCTGCAGGGGGTTATTCCTTGTGCGTTACAGAACCCTACACTTACCTTTGTTTCCCCAGGTCTAGGTCAGTTCTTTTTACCCAATGGACTGTGTTTTCTCTCCTTATAACTATTTACCTTATTTACAGTGGGCACCAATATCCTGTCTTACATTAGAGATTAAATTCTTCTTTTCCTGAGGAAGGTGTTTTTTTTAACTTTTTATGGAAACAAACAAAAAAAAGTTTTTATTGCTTGTCTTTCCCCTTTAATTCATTACTATTTCTGGTTTTATTTTTTCACCTATTTTTTTCTTCTGTGAAACTCCGAGGGGATGTAGATACATGAGAAGAAACGCTAAGAGCTTTATCAAACTTCTGTCTAATAATAATAATGAGATTTGCAATGAGCTTCTAAAGGACACAGATCAGAACCACTTACCATAATGGCACTACAAAGTAATGAAGATTCAAGTGGTTCTTGTTAGATATGAAGCTATCAGAGCATCCGAACTCATCTAATATCCTATTGCTAGAGGAAAGGTGGTGTTGATGCTGGGAAAGATTTACTTCTATTTTTTTGTTTCAAATCCAGGCAATGCAGCTTGAAGTCTGTGTTGTTTAGGTTTGTGGGACTCCAGGTGTGCATGCTGGGGCTCTCCCTCCCATTAAATCTTAAAATAAAGATTCTAATAAATTTCCATTAAAATAAGTAATAACCACATTTAATGACCAGTTTGTTTGAGTGTTAACAGCCTGTTAGCTAGCAAACTCGTCATTAACTGGTGCTAACTTCTCCTGACTTGTTTAAATGATCCCTTAACATCAGCCCTGTTTGTATTAGGGTACTAACATAAAATCTCTGTCCTATTCTTCCTTTTTTTTGTCTTTTTCCTTTCCCCCCAGTTGTTTGGTTTTTAGGTTGAGAGTATTATTATCCAGTTTGGTCCTTTCTTCTTTGATTGTTCCACTTTCCCCTACCACTATTTTCTCTTTGTGCATTAAGATAGCAGTTTTATTTTCCTCGGTATTTTTTCCAGATTTATCTTAAAATCTCTGCTTGTTCAGTGAATTAGGTGACAAACCCCTAGAGGTAAATTCAGCTACGGAACATAAAACTCACAAATCAGTGGAGCTGTGGGCTACATCCTGATTACGTTCAGAATTCAAATGAGCTCGGGGAACCCATTTGTGTGCTGTTAGAGGAAGCAGAAATCATGCCTCCAGTCTTGCAAAGAAACAAATGCCTTTCTGAAAGTCCAACAGAATGAGTTATGTGTAAACTTGCATCACATCTACAGAACTAGATTCCGTGTATTGTAGGCCTGATTTGTCTGTAAGCATTTATTTTATACTGCAGACTGTCTTGCTTTCAACCTGTGGAAGGAAAAAGAAAGTCAGTTCAATTCAAACAGAATCTTAAACTTTGACTAGCACTCACATTAAAGTTGAAATCAACCACTCTTGAGGTGATAAGTTGTGCAAAAACCTGAGAAGGGGAAGGATTATTTAAAATGTATTTTCTGTGTTAATTATCTATGACTGATTCAATACTAAAACTGGGAAGCGGGAGTGGGAAGCACCTCAGGAAGTTATGTGTGTCTGCTTACCTTGGAGCAGTATCAATGAAAATTGTGTCACACCTGGCATGTCTGTCTAACTACTTCTTGAAAGATGTCCAGGAGCAGCTGCCCTGCAGCTTTGGAACTTCTGTTCTTGTGCTTTGCTCTTTGAAAATACCAGCCTGAAATATTCTTGCTCCGGTATAATTCCACTGGTTGTTATATTGCTCCAAAGATATAGAGAGGAATGCTTCCTCTTTCTTTGTACTAACATACCATGGACTTGAAAATGTTACCACATCACCCCATAGCCTTCTACTCTTCGGGATACAAGGTGCCAAATCTCTGCCTTCTCTTCAATCAATCTACATCTTTCATTAAATAGAGGGATCAAAACTGGACCCAGTATCCAGCTAAGGTATAACCTTGGATATCACAAAGATTACCTCAGGTATCTTAGAAGATATATTTCTGTTTATTAGTCCCAGTACAAAGTATTCTTTTTTCCCCAGGAGCATTATCATGTCCTGCCCAGGATCAGTCGCAACTGTCTGATGCCTCTCTGAAGAGGTGCTACCCAACACTTCATCACCACTTTTGGGTTTTGCAGTTAGTTATTATTGCCTATCTTACAATTGTCCTATTGAATTCCATTTTTTTAAACCCAGCATGTCAAGTTGCTGTAAGGGGACCTACAGTCATGAAATTCCCACTGCAGCTTTGGAGATGTGAAAAATCTGGGTTATTCAGGCATGCATGCATAAATGTGTGTGCTTCCTATAACAAACAGTCTTTTAAGCAGTACAGTGTCATTCATTGCGGTTTTTACAGCTTAGTTACAACCTTCCTCAATAGCTAATAAAACAGACTGTAAAACTTCACATTCTGTAGGGCAAAATAGAGGGTACTTCTGTTGTTCTGTTTTGTTATGAAAATAAAGTTTGTGATTGAGCTGTCCCTCCTGTCTGTGTGCAGGTCCCTCCCTAATAACTGTTGAAGCTGTTACCCCACCAATCTGACACAGAGGCTGAGGCCTCACAGGGACTGAGTCGTCCAGAACTTTAGGCAAAGTGAGTGGATGTAGGGAAGGGAATAAAACCCTCCAGCTGCCAACATGAAAGCAGCTGTCACATGACATGTGCTGCCTCTCACCTGCCAGGCAGGATGCCTGGAAGGGATCATGAAATGATGCTGGGGGAGTGGAAATGGGGATGCTGCGGTGACTGTGAGTGCCAGGGCTGTTGTCCATTGGAAAAAAAAAAGCAACAGTTATGCTGAAGAAGTCATTTGCTTTGTCAGAGTTTTGTGAAACAAAAATGAAAGCCATGATTGTTTGCAACAGTTTGTTCAGGCATTGAAAGGACGTTTCAAGGTGCTGGTGAGATAGTTGGGGTTTGTGCCATCTTTACAAAGCAGATGTAGGTATTAATCTAGGTAGCCCTGTAGTGGATATAAATGGTTGTTTAAAAGTGACTATTTCTAAAGTTACAGTGTGATTTTTACATTAACACTAAAAACTCAAGTTCTCTCAGGTCTCTTTGTGCACTGTTGCGCCACAAAGAATAGGAGAATGACTGACTCTCTTGCATTATTTCTTGTTATTTCTGAACCACAAGCCCACGTTAATGCATGTACATTTGAGGAATATTAACTGTGTTTACTTCACAATGGTCACACCCAGAAGTTGAAACAGATGCAATTTGAGTCTCCTGATCTTAGGAGGTCACCTGATTTTTCCATTTGCACCCTGTTACTTCCTATGGGAAATGCCCAGATGATTTACTGCTGTACTCTAGTATTGTCAGTTCAGCTATGCACCCTCTAAAGCTCTTATTCAGCAGTAGACTTCCACTGTAAATAAACTGTCCCGCTTAACTGACATATCTTATGAAAATAAACAGAGTGCTGAAAGGACTGCATATGCTTTCTTCACAAAGAGGCTACAGATTTGAAACCTGGGCTGCAGATTCTCAAATTCATCTTTAGGTAGAAATGATGCATTTCATCTGTTGGATGATTTCAAGCCCTTTGAGTGCCCTAAACACTCTCTTGTAAAAACATTGAAGGACACCGTGGCTCTATAGAACAGAGAAACTGGAGTTTTGGTTTTGAGTTTTGTGGACTTCCTGAAAAGTAACTGCTTCTTTCAGGAGAGATACCAACTGCTTCTTCCAGGAGAGTTACCAACCAAACTGCTGCTTCTTCCAGGAGAATTAGAAATGTATGTTCATAGGGCAGATTAAACATCTGAACCCAGCTACTCCAAAGACCTTGCATGTAAGGAAGTAATGTGCTATTCTTGTGTGCTCAGGCAGGTCAATTGAAGTTTTCAATCCAACAAGAATTTTAATCTCCCTGTATCCTACAACCAACAATGTAGAATGGAGTGACTTTTAAAATAATCATCTGTGTTAAAAAGCCTTGATAAAAAATCTCACTCATCTGAAAATGGAAGTTGTGTCAGAACTGTGTTACTTCATAGACTAGTTTTTTCTACTTTGGTTTGGGAAGTCAACTGGCTTTAAATTACAAAGAGATGAGTTATTTCTGTTATACAACTGGAAGCAGAGAGGACTTGAGTCCCATTCCAGCACGTTATTAGATACTGGATTAGTACCTAACAGTCTCACTGGAACATGCCTGTACCTAGGTGCATGCTGCCGCGCTTTGTGGAACTGAGACCTGAGAACCAGGTTTTAAATACCTACTGAGGTACCAAAGCAAATCAGGTGCAGGGAAGGGACAAACATGGAGGCCTACTTCATGGTGTTATGCTGTTTTCTGTATTGTCTTACTCCAAGCAGAGAGTTATGGATGTTGCTCACACATACTGGGAAAAGTTGACTATGTCACTGGAAGAGGAGGTTCATGGTAACTACTGTTACTAAAGATTCATCCTCTGTTTTTGTTTGTTTGACAGTCCACCAGCCAATTTCTTCACACCAAATTGTAATGACAGTGGCTTATCTCATTTTACTTGGGAAGAAGGGGTAAGAGAAGCTGTTTCATAACCCATGTGCAACTTATGTGAGGAGGAAAATGAGAAAGAAGTTGCTTCTTGCATAGCTGGTTGATGGTGGTGGAATAACGGTAAGTGAGGTGCCTTTTCTCAGAGTTTCCACATTAGTAGTGGCTTAGATTGAGCAGATGTTCGGGCTATTCTGGTCACTCTTCACCTTTGTCTGCAAGGTGCATCAATCACTGTAATTATAATGGGACATGGAGCCAACAACTGAAGGAGAAAAATCAACCCAATCCTAGGAACAATCTTCCTTGATGAATTCTCCCCCCTAAATTGAAACAATTTGCCGGGTAACCCAGCTGGGGTTCATATGCTTTTGATTACTGTGGGCTATTTAGCTTTACAAAATGACATGCTGCTTAATGGACTTTTAATGGTTATAGGTTTCTCTCTCTTTTTTTTTAATGAGCTTCACCAGTTTGTTACTAATGCCCTGTAGAAATCTGGCAAAGCGCCAGATTTTATGTTACAAATTTTCTGGTTTTCATGCAGCATAAGTGCAACTCTTGCAGCCAGTGGGGATGTCTGTGTTACCAATCATACTGTAATGCAATTAAATAAAAAGGAAAGAAAAGAGCTAATTGAGTAACCTGCAGTCCTAATAATGACATACTCAAAGATGATATAATTAACACTTTGCAGCTGAAGTCTTGCAAGAAGCCCAGTCAGTTCAGCCTCTGAAAGGAGTTTCTTAAGGCTCACAGCGTTCCCCTCGACTACTGCCAGGTTCAGATGTCAAGTGAAGGTTATGCTAATATCAAGGCACAGACCATAGAATCATAGAATGATTTGAGTTGGAAGGGACCTTAAAGATCATCTAATTCCAACTCCCCTGCCATGGGCAGGATCACCAGATAAGATTATGTCCTTCTCAGCAAGGAAGATGGAACTCTTAGAACAGTTTGCTAAATATAAGGGCTTACTTTTTCAGCAATGATTATGCCTCAGCTTTCAAATAATTCTTCTGAATGGTGCTTCTTTATTTTTCAGAGGGCAAATACTCAGCACTTCAGGAGGTGGGGCTTTTTGTTTTGTGTGTTTGGGGTTTTTTTTAAGTTGGAGGATGTTCCTATTCTGCAGTTACTAACTGATGCTGGAAATGTGAGCTGGTAATTCAAGAGGGCCTTGATAGAAAGTGTGGGCATTGCTTTTGATTTGCAGAAATTTACATTGGAAAATGATTTAATTATTCAATAACTCTTACCTGCTTCATGTTAAGTATTCCCTCATAAGGGTGATAATTCTTAATGAACTTATAGTTCTGCTGAAGATCTGTTGAGGCTGTACTGTCAAAAAGGCTTGGGCACAAGCCCTGTCACAAGTGCCAGTTTTAGACAAGCCCATGGCATGGAAATGTTACAGTGTGGATAGGTCAAGCATGCAGTGGCTTTGCCAGTTTCTCTATTGTGTCCCAGGAGATGGATCAGTGGCTGAGGTTCAAGAGGAACCTTGCTCACGCATGTCACAACGTCTAAGTGTGATGTGCAATGAGGTACTGTGGTAGTTTTTGGAAGCCAGCCTTGCCATAATGTTAGCTTGCTGAAAGAGTCAAGGATCATGCAAAGCTTTGACTTCTCCCCCAGCTTTAAGGGGTTGTGTTGCTCTTCTGCTCCCAGTAAGTAGCTGGAAAATATTGGGTCACATCCCTAGTTACCGAAAATTGGCAGTGACCCTGAAGACCCAGTGCAATTGTAGAGGTTAATAGTGAGTGAGTACCTGTGCTCTGGCTTCCTTCAGTGAGTAACAAGCTCAGGTACCAGCTGGAGTAGTACCAGTAGGAAGAGTAGTGCAGTTTGGGGTTAGAATCCAACCTGCAGGCTATCTACACTTGAAGAATGATACTGTCTTGCCCTGAAGAGGTGTGTTGTTTAAGTTTTGCTGAGGATAAGAAACTGTGTTTCTCTTAACTAGGAACTAGATGCTCTTACTTAGGAAAGATGACAATTTGGTAAATTACTATCCCAGGACAAATACAAAGAAAGCTTAACAAATATTCCAGTGGTTCTTTGGAATGGAGTAGAAAGTCATAAATGGATGGTTTTCCAGCTTTATGCATTGAGACCAGAACATACTTAAGTCAAATTCATGGTTTTTAGGACAGACAAAACTCAGCTGATCAAAACTGCTGGAGCCAGTTTTTTCTCCTGGGCTTTACATTGGACTCGGGTTACGTGTGAAGATACTGCACTGCTTGTGCAGTTGGAGCCCACACAGGATTTTCTGACCATGACTAATAAGAGTATCATGGTCTTTTTTTGCGCCCCCCTCCAAGGCCCTGGTCTAGGATGCTCTGGGAAGCATGGCTTTATAGTTAGATTCTTTGTCTGATAATTCAAGTTTGTGAAATGCTGAAGGTGCTGCAGCACAGCACAATCAACTTTCGGTGAGCAGGGGCAAGGGACAGGAGAGAGCTGAAATAACCTGCATGAAGAAAAACTGTACACAGTGCGATTTATATGCAACTCCAGCTATTCGAACATACTTACAGCAATAAGGTAACTGAGAAAAGGAATTTCATTGAGACAAACTGCAGGGGCCCATCATTATTGGCCTGAACTGGTAAATGTGCACAACCTGGCTGTAAGTGAGCACAGAGAGTGCTTCCAGACTGATGTCACCTCATAAGGAACCACCTACAGCATCTTTACTCTCATAGCAACCTGTTTGGAGACTTAATATATGGGTAACCGAGAGCTAATTTTACCCATGTTTCTTCCTTAGTTACAATTTATTTTCAGTTGATATTGTGAAAATGAAGAAAAGAAAAAAATCCAAACACAAAGCAAATCAATAAAATACCAGTTAAATCTGCTAGTTTATTGAATGGCTCCACTTGATGCAAATATTTTATTCCCTATTTCCTTTTCTTCTGAGGTCACTGAACTTCTTTGAGATCAAACCAGGACAAATAATAGCATTCTTAGGAATAACATAAACTCAGATAAATAATCTACAAATACTTACCCAAATTGCAAAATTAATTGAATTTATGTCCCTTTTATATTGACTTCAGAAGAATATTCCTACCATGAGATGAATTTAGCCAAATGTTCCCAGAAACAGCAAGTTGAAGTGAATATCAGGAGTTATTTAAAGGGAAGAAATTTCAGATTCCTAATCTGTGTCAAAATTAGCCAGACTTCCAACTTCAAACATTTGCAAAGATGTGCTGCTAAACAGCTGCATTCAGGGATCTTGACAGAAACTGTATGAATTAGCAGGATATAAATAATAGTAATGCCGATTGATGTCTGTGTAATCCATCTGTGGACAAATTAAAAAGAGGCATAATTCATGGAATGAAATTGTTAATTACAGGTTGAATTCTGTTTAAGTACAAACAGTGACTTGAAGATGTATGGGTCTAGAAGAGGGATCTCAGTCAATTTAGCAGTAATTCCTTTAAACCTTACTACCAAGGATATCCCCTGCAGTGGATGTCCCCATTGTTTTCAGAGGGATAAAAGAGGCTGCTTAATGCTACTTCAGTGGCCCCAGCTTGCAGCATTGTGTCATGGCACAAACTTCACATCCTTGAGAGTTTGAGATGGTCTGCCCAGCTGTGGCAGGCAGCAGCTGTGACCCTGAGATGCATCCAGGGCTCCTGTCCTGGCAGCAATGGTACTTGCCCAAACCTGGGGCTGGGGCAGAAATACGTGAAGCTGCTGCCTCTAGGTTTGCCAGGAACTCGAGTGTTGTATGGCACAAGTATGGACTGTGTGGTGAATAGCAGAAATAGTGATGATCATGTGGGGTTGCTGATCAGATGCTGATTGCTGTTATATGTTGCTCAGATACAGAAGTAAAAGTCCATTGAGTGCAGACGTTTCAAACACAGCACAAGTGGTTGTTCTGTGCTGTGTGGAGCCACTACTGTCTGCTTTTTGTCATCCACGTGTGGCTCAAACCATGCACTCCTCCAGCAGCCCCAGGACTGAAGCATGTGTAAAGAGGCATTCTTTTTTCCTCCTCTTTTCTCTCTAGACTATCCTTTAAAGTTTTACATAATTTATGTAGAAATAATTTGTTCCACATTTTAATAATTTCCTGTGTAAGAAGGAAGTGCATGGGGCTTTTCTGTTGTACTCTGAATATATCTGCAAATGTATCTCCACTGTTTTTTCTGTCTGGGCTGAATCTGACCTGTTCAGTATGAGGCTTCTCAAAAAGACCCACATTTCTTAGTACAAGGAGGATATCAACTTGATAGTATGTTTTTAATTTATTTCATAGCTTTGAAAACCATCACATATTCTCAGGGGATCCTAGTACAGGAGGAGTCAGTTGGATAACTTGGATCCTCATACAAATACACATTCCTCAAGTAGATGGGGAAAGCTTGTAATTAAACTCACCTGCATTTTATTTACTAATGAATACTTCCCTTTATCTGCTCTGAGGTCCACCGAAGCTAAGAGAAATATTTCTACTAAATGGCAGGAAGTTTTGGTTCCAGCTCTTACTGGAAGTTCCTGGGAGGTTTAGATATTAGGAAAAAATTCTTCAAAAACACAGTTGTCAAGCATTGGAAGAGAAAGCCCAAGGAAGTGGTAGAGTGGCCATCACTGGAGGTATTAAAAAGATGTGTAGATGTGGTGCTTAGCGTGTGGTTTATTGCTGAACTTGGCAGTGCTAGGTTTATGATTGGGTTCGAAGATCTTAAAGGTCTTTTCCAACCTAAATAACACTATGATTCTATCTAAGCTCTTCCAAGTAGTCTATCCAGCCTTAGTGTCACGGCATTTCTGAGTACTCATCCGCATATACTCCATACTTCTGCACCTTCAGTTAATTAGGTCCGCCACCTTCATGGCAAGGGCTGAATGTCTTCTTATCGCTGCTTCTGTGGCAACTATAAGACATACAGAGATGCGGCTTTCCCTTACAGGGCATTTTTGGGTAGGAGACCCCCTGCAAGACCCAGATTGGACTTCTTAAATGACAGGGTGTAGCAGTGGCCATAAACAGAGCAGTATTACACATTTTACACAGAATATGACCATTTTCTTTTTCAATTATTGCTTCTTCTTCTCTCTCTTTGAAATGGTTATAATTTCCTTAAAAGTTGACATATTTATTACATTAGAGAGTCTCCCTTTATTCACAGAACAACATAATTATATGGGTTGTGAACAGAAAAAGCTCTGTGAAAACCTGCTAGTATTTTGCCATGTCTTGGCTTTTATTTGAAGGAGGACTGCTTAGTTTTCACGCTGTAAGCATCTTCACTGCTTCTGAGATATGACACCAGGCTCTGGAACAGTGGTTTGGATGGTGCTGGACAGCCAATGGCCTTGGGTTGACACCTACGCGGGGTCCAGTGCTTTAGCTGGGAGATATTTCAAGGCCTGGTTTCACCTGTTGGCCTTGCTGGTGCCTGTGGCAGAATTAGGTGGCAAATCTACCAGAAGACTAGAAGTGCCAGTATGTTGTATTAGGCAGCCTTTTTGAAGATTTGCTGAAAAAAAAGGAACCAAAACTTTTTATGAAAGCAGTGACTTTTTTGAAGATAATTTTTACTTGCTGACTTTTCTTTTTTTTTCTCCTTTAAAGCCCTGCACATGACTTTATCTGTCAGGAAAAGAAATAATCTGTCACCAAATTGTTGCTGTGACTAATAATCTTTGACTAGACATTGTGAGTCCTTCAGCTCAGGGAAAGTGCTCTAAAAGCCCTGAATTGGGGATCTTCTTTAAGTAGAAAAAATGGGGAGCAGAGAAGATTCTTCCTGCTTGTCTGACCACAAGCAAGATTGGTACCAGTGTGAGGATATCCAGTGGCTGATGTTGCTGATCAAATTATGACTGTCTGGGAAAGGTATGGGGAAGTAGTATTGTACTTTATCATCAATGCTGTTGTTGACAAAGGCTTCCTATTCCTATTGAGTGCTTTATCAAATATGAAATGAGATTAATTTCAAGTGGCTTTAGGGATGAGAAAAGCACTGCAGTGCTGTAGGCTGGTGTCATTCTCCCATAGGAACCACAGAATTTGTGGATTTTTATTAATCTTTCACTGTAATCTAAGTGCAGACAGTGGCCCTTGATCCTAACCAAACCTTTTGTTTGGTGTTGTCTTGTGCCACACCAATAGAAACTTACTATTAACCCTGCCTGTAAGTGATATTTATAGGAGATGGATGAAAACAAGCCTGATATCAGAGCCAGGGTGCCATGCACTAAGGCACTGTTCTTTTTCTGTTCCCCTTTGGGATCTTAGCCCTTGAGATCCACAGGATGGGATGTACTTCAGTAGACACAGAAATTCTGGAGACCCATTCCCAGTTTGGGCATAACAGGATTATGTAATGGCCTTCTTGCAGTGGCTCCATCCTCATTTGGTTAAACCTAAGTTCTTTGGGTCTCAAAAATCGCTTGGTACTGAATTTCACCTCAGGATCATCGGGGCAAGAAAAAGTGCATGCAGTACCATATCAATACAGCTGTGAAATGCTGTGATTCTGCTGGAGTTGACATCAAGATTGAATCTTTTGGCTGCTTAACAGAACATTCAAAGCTTCAAACCTCTGAGCTGTGCTTTTTACATCAGCATCACTGTCCTTTGGCTTTGAAAGCAGGTTTTATTTTAGTGGTTTGTGCCAGCAGTATTTTCTAAATCTCCCCTCATTATGCTGCTCTAAAGAGAGGACACCAGCCATGTTACTGCTCGCTTATTGCAACTCCCATGCAGTCCGGCAAATGACAAACAAAAGTCTTTTGTCTAATATTAATAAGGTTTCAGCACTTCTCAGCATGGCCTGTTGTCATCAGAGTAAATCATGTGTATCAAAAGCCCTTATATGTGAAAGTTTGTTTTCATATCTGGCCAGCTTTTCTATTCAAACCCTTTTATCATCTTGTAATAGAAATATTTGTTTATTATTTCAATGGTGCTTCAGTCATGATACAGGAACCACTTCCATGAATAGAACAGCACTTTTCTAAGGAGCTGTCTTTGAAATAATTTCATCTAGTCCCTCCTAGCTGCTAGTGGACTGTGAATCCTGTTTACATTAAAACAATAGTAGCAGCTTCAAAACCAAAAAGGCACACACATGCCCAAAACTGTCTTGTAATTGAAAAATTAAAGTTTTCACCTGCTCAGGCTCTTGTTTTTTATCTAGCTTACCGTGGTTTTGAGCTAAATTCAAATTTAAAATTCTATCTTTATTCTTAATGCACAGATCATGTTATATTGATGTGTCCTACAGTGAAAGTTTTGAATGAAAACATTGAGGTTCTGCTATGTCAATATTTTAGAACCAGCAGATATTTGCTAACACAAACAAACACTTTTCTCTCTCTCAAGCTACCAAGATAACATCCTGTCAATACCTGTGAGTAAATAAAACCACAAGACCGAGCAACCTTTTATGTGCTCTTGAGCTACTGCTACCTTTCTGTTTGCTTTCTAGCTTTTCCTGTGGCTGGCTGCAAGTGTCAAGGGATGGAATTAAAGAGGTGATAGAGAGATTTAATGTGCTGGGTTGCCTAAGAAGTACTTGTCAGGGTTCTTTTAAATCTCTCATATTTCAGGTTTGATGTTTGACCCTGGGCACTACAAGAAAATTTCTTGTACTTTATTTTAACCCCTTTTACATTTTCTTGAATAATAAGCCCGTTTTTATAACTTCCAGCAGCTTATTTCTAATTTCATGCTTAGCAATGGGATGCAGAAGCTCCTAAATTATTCCAGAGTTTAAAAAGGCCTGGGTAATACTGCAAGCAGAATTCAGCTGGCCTGAAGTCCACTCAGACTCTGAGAGGATGCTGCCTTACCTGGACAGGTAAGAAGAGACCTGGACAGGTTTCTGCACCTAGGATGTTGCCATAGGTGTGACAGATTCCTTGTCCAAGTTAAGTATTAGTCTTAGGTGCAAACCCATGCTGTTTACATCTGTGTGACCTGATATTTGCAGAGCTTTGCACAGACAGTTGTGCTTACACTGAAAAATCTTTTTGTTGGATCAGTTGTCAGTTTGCTGGCTATGGACTTACCAGCATCATTGCCTGTCAGAGTGCCTGTTAGAGAGCTGTGAGTATAATAAATACTGGTCGAAATACTGTGCTTTCCATTTCCTTATGAGAAATATGCCCATGATTTGTAGGAAATTTCTGTAATCAAAGGAAGTGGAGTTTTTGCAGTTTCACTGTTTGTAATCAAGCTCTGACCTCAGAAACTTGATAAAATACTTTTAGCCTGGCCTGTTTATATTGCCTCCTCTCCCCTCAAGGTAAAACAATGGCATCTCTAGCTGGCCTGATGTCCTTCCTGGAACATCCGAAGGAGTAGAGGGCTGGGAAAACAGCTCAGCAGTTGGTTCAAACACCCCATCCTTCTCTCGTTAAGAGAGAGGTTTGGAAACATTTCCACAGCTCTAATTTGATCTCTGAGAAACTGAAAGGTTAATTGCACAATGTACAGGGGCAAAATAGATTTCCAAGAACATCTGGCACTAGATTATTGAGTCTGAAATGAGATTAAAGCCATTCTTCTGGGACACAAGCTCTTGCCAGCCACCATGGGGAAGGTGTACAAACTTTATCGGGGTTTAATGAAGACATGGTGTGTATATTTATACACGCACAGACGTATTGCATTTTGGGTTTGTTTTTTTTCCTTCTTTTGTCTACAGCCTGTGATCTCTGGGCTTGATTTTAAGGCTTTTTCTTCTTAGTTAATTGCTGCGAGTCCCCATTATGGAACATTTTGCTTCTGCAATAAGTCTGTGTTGCAGAGTATATGATCTTTCTTGTTCTGTTTAAAAATAACGAAACATTAGGTTTCTTTCCTCTCTTAGCTGCCACTACTCCTCTTTTCCACTTAGCAATAACCTGATGCTATAGAAAGAAGTCATGGAGGAGGGAATACAGGGGACTTGGTAATATCTTTTGAAAGTCACCAGCATTAAAGGTCAAGACAAATGTTTGCTGTATCTTAAAACATCAACTTTATCCTGAAGATGTTTGGGAGTATAATTACGAATGGAAGAAAAACTTGAAAAACATGAGCTGTGCTTGTGTCCGAGGCAGGCGGGGAAAAAGGCACACTTAAGGCATGCAGGGGTGGGAGTGGGTGCTGAGGAGGTGACTCATTTCTTCTCAAGGGCTTTTTCTCTTCTGAGGTTGGCTGTGATCTATGTTCTTTTCCCCAGCCTTTCTGAGGATGGAGGAGGAATCAGTCAGCAGAAGAAATGATAATGAATAATGATTGCAAGATCATCTCTTGTATTGGAGAAGCCCAAGTGGAGAGAACCCTCTCTGAGCCATCTGTTTCCCCGAGCGGATGGCTCACTATTACTGGTTTATCTGCGTGATATGTGACACTCTGGTATCTTTAATGTGTCACAAGTTCTGACAGATTTGGCAGGTCTTTAGCTTGACCAGCTGCAGAGCTGGTTGGGTAAGGAGACTGTAGAGGGCAGTCTGAGACCGCCAGTGATGGGCTGCTTCATCTGCAGGAGGTGTAGAGTCTAATATCTGCCACCTGTGGGGAGGGAGTTCTAGGGAGAATGCAAGAAAAAAATAAATACAGTGAAGCTGGTCTATAGGATTTACAGTAAATGTCTATTTGGCTTCACCTAAAAGAAATTCTTTCTAGGATTTTTTTTTCTTTAAACTCTTCCCTTCCCCCAGCTTGCTCTGTTTGAAAACAGCTAAAGCTGCTACCGGCTGAACAGCATGTTTCCACACTGCAATCACTCTTCAAGGGAGACAAGCAAGTTGTGTAAATCCTTCTGCTGACAGTTGAGATGATTTTCAGTCTGTTCACAATGGGTTTGACTTCACCACACAGTGAATGAATGTGATAGCAAGTGGGGTGTTGTTCTCCAAACACTGCTTTACTGCTCACCAGTGCTGCAAGGTAGACAGAGAAATCCCAGTACCTGAAGTGTGGTGCTGCCAAAGCAAGCAGTAGTGATGGATGTGGTCCTGCTGCAAGAGAGGCCAGGCACAGTGTGCGACGTAGAGTGGGGCTGGGCCTGGGCAAACATGATTTTTTTTTGTCAAACCCCCCTCTTATGTGTATGGGTTTCAAAACAAACTTGTCCAGGCAGTTCCTGTGAGTCTCACTAGGGAAATGAAGCATTACCATAGTACTGATGTGATTCAGGCCAAGCGTGTAGGTCATTGGTGGCTCTGTTAAAGGCAGCCACAAGACGTTCTTACAGTGGGGCGACCAGAAGGAAAGTTGAATGGCATAGTCTCTCCTCTCTTGATGGCCTCTTCATGTTGAGGGTGGATATGTTTGAGATGTCTCATTTTGTTAGGGAAAAACAGCAGACTCTGGTTTAACTGCAGTGTCAATCAGTCTTACTTTTGTGCCTGAAATCTTTTAAAATAAAGAATCATTTGAATTGATAAGCTGGGGGAAAGGATCAGTCCTGTCTGATTCTGAAATTCACAGTAGTGAAGATTTTAGGTGCTCTTTCCTTTCTGCTGTAATCAGAGGAAGAAAAAGCCACTAGTAAATGTACTGCAGCCTGGTTTTCTTCTCAGGATCTGATCCTACCAGCTTGATTTCTATAATTACTCTTCTATGTAGTCAGGATCAGTAATGCAGTGCCTACCCCTGTGAACACTTTCATGCGTATTTTTATTCATGTTAATATTTTCTTCAATTACATTGGAACAGTTTCTGCTTGTAAATTCAGAATCTTTAGAATTTTGTCCAGAACTTAACTTGATTTTAAACACCCTTCCTTTCTAAGAAGTCTCTGTAAGTCAAGGTTTTTTTATGCAGCTGCCCTGGTTTTGATACTGCCCCGTTTCTTACAGTATGCGTGGTATTTCTTGCTTGTCTTCCGAAGGACTTATTAGTTGCCATTATTAATTAAGCTTCACAGAGCTCCCTTAGAGGGGATGAGTAGCTTAGAGCCTGTGTAAACTGAGGCAGAACAAAGCCAAGAGATTGTTTTCCCTTAAGTCTCACGGCAAGCCTCTGGCAGAGCTGGGAATGCAACTCAGCTTTCCTCATCCTCAGTCCCTTTCTGTAACCATAAGCAAGCTGGAGCAAATTAAACCCAGGCAAAGGCGGGTACAACTCCTATAGCGAGCAGGGAGAATTGTGCCCATTGCACGAGCTTTGCGTTTGGCCCATTGCCTGCGCGCTCCTAGAATAACAGACATATGGAACATGTTGCCAAGTTAGGCCTTTAAATCAAGCTTTTATAAATGAGTTCAGGAGGAAAGGAGACATATTTTATTTCTGCAGGGGTGGGGGTGGGGGTTGAAGGAGGTGGTGTTCAGCTAACCCCAAAGGGGAAAGGTTTATTAGGCCAAGTGGCCTTTTCCTTCCCTGTAATGCCTTCAGTTCATAACTAAGAATTCACTTTGCAAAAAAGATAACAAAATACCAGCCTTGCTTCCAAGTACTTGTTAACACTTTCATTTCAGGTGATCAAATTTTAGTGGGAACCCATGCTGTATCCCAGCTGTTAGACCAGCTAAGCAAGAGTCTGTGGTACTCCCTGTATTGGAGGAGGGAGGGGAGCTCAGTTTTTAGGCTGGAGAGCCCATATTCCACGTGGACTTTTTTGCAACAGAGTAAGGGTCCAAGAATCCACTTAAGGCAAAAGAATGCCGCCATGTTAAACCCTTGGCAGTAAGCCTTAGTCAATTGCCAGCATCAACAATTGCTTTTCCCATGAAAAAGGACATTTTCTGCTCTGGCAACATGAGCATTTTATATCTGAGCGAAAAAGCATCCACAAAGCTTTGCAGAAGCAAGTGCCTGCTTTTGAATTGAGGTAAACTGTGCTGATACAGGCCACAGCTTCGCCGTGCAAGCATACACTGCATTAAAGCACCTGCATTCCTCCATTCTGTTTACTTCTGAGCTCTGACAAAGTTCTCTCTGTTTTCTTTTCCCGTGTTTTCTTTGTTCCTTCCTTCACTAGGTGTAGACTTTTGAAGTATCTGCATGTGACATCGTGTGTTGCTCAGATGTGGTCCATCTGCTTCTGCTTGATCTCATCTTACTAAAAATGAGATCTCATGGAAGGGAAAATTTTAGACCAGTCTGCTGGTTCAGAAGGTTTTGCAACCCTCAGACACACCTATGTATCCTGGGTGCATTCATAAAGTGACAGCGAGTGAAAGAGAAGTAAGATGACTTCTGACAGGAATGAGGTAGATTGGTTGGTATAAAGCTAAAAAAGGGAGAAGGAATGTAATCTAAGTGCTTAAAGATCTTGTAGAGCTCTCAGAGATATAAACACAGAACTACATACTTAATTTCAGCATTTCCAAGTAGAACTAGTGAAGTCCTGTGTGCTAAGTGTGTCTCTAAAGGACTGTTTAAGGCAGACACAACATTGGGCCTTTTCTCTTCACAGTTCTTGGATGTTTTCTGTCATACTTTGCAGACAGAGGTTGCTGTTCTCCCCAAAACAGCTGTATTATCATAAAAAAAGTTATTTACTACCTTTCTTTGCTATTCTGTCAGGAATTAAGACTAAACACAAATCTGAGAATTTAAAGTCATTCACTCAGGACATATGTAGTCTACTCATAAGACTATAGTGTACAAGTCATACTTGATAGGGCTTGAATGGAAGATGCTGAAAATGAACATTTTGTAAGCATCGTATTGGCTGAGATATATTCACATCTGTTCTTCGGGGAACAAACCACGTGTTATCCCTAAGTGGTTTGGGGAACAGAAAAATTGTATTTTTCAGACAGCTTTTCATGACCAAGAATGCAGTCACCTCTGTTCCTAACAGCTTCTGCAGGCTTCTCCCTTTCTTCATTTACAAAAGCAGACCCTGCACAATGAAGACAGGTTGATGATAAGAATCAAAAAACGCTGTGTTGTTGGCAGAGACATCTGAAGCCACATTGAACCATTTACCTCATTTGGTAATTTAGCAGCTGAAAGGCACTTGTTGAATACAGCAAAAGGCAGCAGTTTCCATTTATGCTGATATCTTTATTAGGTTCTCCCCACAGCAATCTCCATAAGCTAATGAGTCAAATCTCACCCCTCTCCCTATGCCAGGTGGATAATCATTACTACATCTACTGTGGTGGTTGCATGGACATAGGTCTATTGACTCTAGAAATAAAGAACAAGTCAGAAGCAAAGAATGAATATCCTGTCCAGACTTTGTGCTCCTCTTCTCTAGCTGCTGGAATTAATGCAGTCTTTATTTAGGGTTTAAAACACAAATCCACCTGAGAACTGACAAAGGTCATCTTTGTCATGATTTGAGCTGACGAATCAATATTTTTTTCTGTAAATGGTTTGATTTAGTGATCTCTTCCTATTTTGTTACTTGTCCTGACAATTGTGTGTTCCTTATTTACAAATACTTGCCCAGTGGTTTAAGGAAAGGAATCCTGAGTTGTATGCAAAATACCTACTCTGATGAGTAGGGCTTTGTTACTTGTGTTTGGATTTGGTTGTCTAGGTCATGCAATATTTACTCTGTACCCTAACTGGATGACGGAAATATTTTAAACAGAGAATAACTAATATCAAGTTTACAGCAAACAGCACAGTGTTGACTATCCTTATTTGCATGTGAATATGTGTATTCATATGAAGAACAGCTATTCCTTGGATGTTAGGTTTGCTCAGAATTCATTTTCATAGCTTTTTTCTCAGTGTACTGTACCTTTTCTCCTACATATAAAAAGCTGGCAGGGGATAAACTCAGGCTGTCAGTAAAACAAGGCATGACCCTAGTGGAGGAAACATCCCAAGTTACTGCAGTTATCTGATTTTAGACAGCACTTTGAATGAACACTCCCCAAATACTGCTGAACAGACATTGTGTATTTCAACTGCTCTGCATCTGAGAATAAAAATACCCTTAGCGATGCATTCTTGTGCTTTTGTTTCAGGAGGTTATCAAATGTATCAAGCATGCTTGACCACTTTCCTCTCTGGCCACAGAGCAGTTTGTTTTGGCAGTATCACAAAGGTCCTTGGTTAGTATTGACTTTGGTGCTAATTGAGGCTAGCTGAGAGTCCATTTACAGTCTCTCTCAGCATTTTATTCTTTATTAATAATTTGAGTGAATGCTGAAACCAAAAATAGGAAGTTAAGTCTTAAAATTGAGCATGTTCTCTATTACGGCAGAAGTCTCCTGTTGGTTGATTGCTGGATTTACTCTGTTCTAAGAAAGAAAAGGGTAATGCCAGAACTTGGTGAAATCAGTGCCTCTCTCCAGAATGTCCCAGTGAGATCATCCATCACTCAGGAATCTGTCTGGAAGAACTTCACAGGACTGATTCTTTTTCTATTCATGTTTATGTCTGATAGCCCTTTATATCAGCGGTGACATAAAAAAGGTCTCAAACAATGCATAAACTACAGAGAGTCCTACTGCCAAAGCTTTTCTCTACTACTGAAATTTTGCATGCAGAGATCAATCCTTTCATTTGTACAGTTAACAGTCAGCTAAATTAACCTCAACCTGTAGATATGGATTTTTAAAGTACAAGGGGTAGAAATATGTAAAGTAGCATATGGAATCTAGTATATGAGCACATGGGGGAAACACATCTTGCATTAAGTATTGCGTAGGCCTACACTGCAAACACTAGGTTTAGAACACGTAGTCTGACTGACTATACACATCCTCAGCTGATGATTGATAATGCAACTGAGAGCATTTTAAATGAACAAAAGTGCATATAGTTGCTTTTGGCCTCCTTTTGAAGTGCTTTTAGAGCAATGCAGAGCTGAAAAGCCACTCCCTACAGCTGCAATGGGGACATGAAGAAAGCAGCTGCAAGGGTTTGTTTGTCATATTTTATACCCTTGTGCCTTGAGAACAGGAATGCTGAAGGGAGATGGTGTGAGAACACTCATGGACCAAGCCTGCAGTCCTTGCACAGGTACAAGTCCTAGTGATGGACTTCAGGCAGCATTGCAGTTTTTCTGGAAAGCTGCAGCCTCTGCTTTCAAAGAGAAGGATGACTTTGGAGCACAAGTAGAGAGCGGTAGTTTGCTAGCTGTGAGATGGACTGGGAACCTGCTTGCATGTCCACTTACTGCAGTCTCTGTGGTGGGAGTGAGATATTTGAATCCATCTAGGACTGAGCAAACATGATTTACTCTGAATGACTGTTTGCGTGGGCTACATGCTCTCCCCAGGTCCTGTCTGTGTTAGCTGAGTGAAGTGGGTACAGCCATGGTCTCTGCTGTTTGTCCTAATCCAAGAACAGTTTGTCTTGCTCAGTTTCCTTTCCAGAAAGCCTTTCTGAAAATTGCCATCCTAGGCAAAGTATTCTTTTGGGCACAGGTTTGTCCTGACTTAAAGGGCTAAGACTAAGCAATGTGGCTGTCTTGATCTGTGTGTGCATCTTTCTCTGTGTTCCTTGTGTTCCTGTTGACAACCTGGTGGATTAAATGTGACAGAAAGAGGCTTCAAATTTATGTTATTTCAATATGCCCTGTCACCAAAAAAAAAAAAAAAGCAGCAAGGTAGAGGAGAGAGACCATATTAGTGTCTCTACTGCTGAAAATCCTGGGGTTTGAGCTCATGTTTGGCTAAACGACAAGAACCTGTAATAATGTCCCAAACTGGGAGAAGCATTTATCAGACATCTGTCTTCCTAAATGTGAGTGTCTGACCATGAGAAACAATGTTTTAGAAAAATACATTATACACACTTTGTAGCTCATAGATTTTCTTTATTATTATTATTGTTTAGAGAGTGAAGTAGGTGATGCTTACAGAAGGACTGGTTCAAGAGTGGAATCAACTTAAGGATGCCTGTGGACTTAAGAATTTAAAACTATATTTGATCTCGGCTTCTTGGAAGGAACCCATTTATAAATAGTGATTTCATTGGTAGTAGCAGGTTTCAGTTGTAGAATAATTCTGAAAGAATTTAGTGATCCATGTTGAGCACTCAGAATATCACACACTTGCTGCTTGGCTTCAACTGGGATGAATAGATAGAAAGCTGGACTTCCCATACCAGGCTTTCTTGAAGACAGGGAGCAGTTTCCTTTATAGCACTCCCTTCACTCAACTTATGCTAAGAGAGTTTTCTTTCCTGTTCTCCACCTCACCTAATTAATTTTTACCTGAACCTTATCCAAACTGTCTGAACTTTTGCTTTCACAACTGCTCAGAAAACCTCAGACTTTCTCACAAAATTTCCTTTTCCTTCTCCTTATGCCTGGGCCAGTAACACCTCAAGAACAACCTTACCTAAGTGTGTCTGTATTTTTGCTTCTTTGTTGTTAGTGTGCAAGCTCATTAAGTGAAGATAATGATCCAGAAAATTATTAAGATATTTTTAAATCTGCATGAAGTTCTTTCCAAGTCCAAATCTTGACTTGAATATGAAAACTTGAAAAATCTTGAAGGCTCTTCCCTCTTCTTCTAGGGAAGTTTGGAAGGGATTTCAAGGCTAAACATACCCAGTCGTTAAGGTATTCCCATTCTCAGTGTAGATGCAAATTTGGAATTCTGAGCTTGGAATTGTGAAATGACATAAATGCAGAGAATGGTACATGCATTCGCTTGTCATGTGGCTAGCTACCTGTTGAAAATCACATTCTCTTGAAGCCTTTGCACTGAATAAAATGTGAAAAGGGAACCATAGACCTGATTCCCCCTGTGGCACACAGGCATTTCTCTTGCTTTATATAAACATAAAATAAAAACACAATAAGGGCCAACATTTTGTGGTGATTTTACTTGGAGAAGCCAGGAATCCTAGCTGGTGTATGGGAGCTGAAGGTCAAGGAATATTAGACTAACATTTTAGAAAAGCCACAAGTATTTGTTTTTTTGATTACACCACAAATCTGTAAAAGTTTTGTGAGCAACCAATTTTAAGTATTGAGTTCTGTGGAAAAAGAAAGTAAAACCCATTTCTGCCACAGCAAAATAAATAAGTGTAGTAACAAGAATGATAACTGAAGTTCTAAAGTGCATGTTAAACCATGTAATGATCAATATTGACCCACATAATGAATCCCATAGCAGGGCATAAAATAGTAACACACACTCTTTTGGAGGAGTTGGGCTCTTGCCTCTATTCTTTATAGCTTTGTCTAGATGTTTGTTAGACACCATCTTTAATAATGAATTATTACTGAATTTGAAAGACACAGTTTTACCAGGTATTTTTCCTTCTTAAACCCCTCAATTACAAACAAGTTAATTCAGAATTCTTTTTCGCTCGTCATTTTTTTGACTTTCAGCCCACTTTCTAATTGGGCCCTAAAATTTGACTGTTGCCATTTCCCTTGACATTTGCTGATTTTTTTCTTGGGGGTTGGTGAGAGAGGAGATCACTTTTGCTTCTGATTTCAGATTTAGTCTATTTTTCTTATGTTGCAGGTCATCCATTACACCCAGCCAATGTACCTGCCATGGGCTGGATGCCCTGCCTTGGCACCACTCATCTGAGAAACCTTTTGGCAGAGTTTATGAAACATCTTCCGTTTGTTGCAGAAAGCATGTGAAGGCTGCAGAGACATGGCAGCTGACTCCACACTGTAACTCCCGACCATTGCAGACTCCAAAGAGGAGAAAAGTGGAACACCACAAAAGAAACAAACCTTTGAAATTGGATTCATACTGTGAGGATTAATGATAGGAGGTAGAGGAAAACTGGAGCAGCGTTCCTAAGCCAACACATTTGAATGATAAATTGCATTAAGGCAGTGAAAAGAACAGCAGCTGCAGTCCATGAAAAGCCAGATTTATCTAAATTTCTCCAGCTGATCAGTCAAAATCATCACTGAGACTCCTACTTTGTATTTTCTTTTTCACAGAAAACCGGAACAAGCAGAGAAGAAAAGAATTCCTGAATATAGAAGCATCTACATTTGTTTTGCCAATTTATTGATTGCTAGTAAACCCTGACTTTACAGAATTCCATATTTCTACTAGCAATGGGGATTTTCAGTGGAGATAGTATGGGCATATGAACCCTTTTCCTGGAAAGATGCACTAAGGGTCTTCTTTAAGTAAGTGACATCTATTATGATTTTGAAGTTCAGTATCAAGACAATTTTTTTGGCTATGAATTTTGAATGTAAGCTCTGCCGTAGTGCCAAGACTTCTCACAGGGAAAAACAGGTGACTGTATGGACATGAGTGAAGAGGTAGCAGCATTTAGAAGTCTCCATTAAGATCAGATATATGAGAAATTGTTATCTCCATGTAACTGCAGGATGACTGAGATGGGAGGTGATTAAATGACTTTTCTGAAGTGTGTTTTCGTCAACTGTAGCAATACAAGGGTTTGAACCCAGCGTATGGGTCCTGTCCAAGACTGCCTTTTATTCTCCTTTCAAAACTAAGAAATAAGAGACTTCCCTCCCTTCTGTGGTCTCACACTCCAACTACATATGACATAATGCTAAATCAGTCTTTTTGCTGTTGATGCCTCCACTGGGATCTGTGATGACTATGACATGTTTTTCCATTATGGATCACAGTACATGTGATTGCTGCTATTTCAGAGAAACAAGGAGAATGGATAGTGGGACCTGGTTACTAAAGAAATGAACAATTCCTAAAGATGGAATAAGTTTGTGTTGATAAACAAACAAAGTTTCCTGACTTGACATTGCATCAAAAATATATTCTTGAGATAATTTCAATAACCTCAGAGTATATCTGAAATACAGGTCCTAGACATGGTCTGATCGGAGTGACATCTGTAGTGGGCAATGCAGCTTTCCAGGGAGCAGTGGGAAGTGTCTGAAATTCTGTGATGCTCCAAGAGGATAGGGGTGCTCATGCTTTTTTTTTTTTTTTTTTTTCTTCCTGTAAGGAGACCTAGCCTGAGAGGATTTGAATCTGCACACATACACACACAGACACAGACACACATGAGGAGGTAAAATCCCCTGCTACTTTTCGGACATGATCAACATTATGACCTCAGCCTGGTGAGGCTTGTTATCTCTCCTGCTTTGTGAGTGAGGCCATGATGATAAAATGTATGCAGGGACGTTTTTAAGGCCTGCAAATGTTGCTGCCTGGGTTGTGGGCAGCTGCTGGGGAGCTGGGCAAAGCTCCTGCATTAGATGGGTGGGCAGCACATCATCTCCTGACTTTGGGATGAACTCTGTGAATGTCACGGGGAGGAGAAAATGACTGGCTGTTGGTCTTCCCAAGGGAGAGAACAAAAATAGGGTGCATGAAAGGAGAAGAAAGGGGAAAGCTATGTTTCTTGTCTTCCACCTACATGTTTCCAAGTGAGGGATGAGCCGTGGATAAATTCAAAGTAAAAGAAGAAAGTCCAAACCAGAAGTTATTCTGAGCAACCCTGAAGGCTTGAGGAGAATGATTCTGGGGTGTAAAAATACTAAGTTGGCAACCTGCATGAGACAGTTGGGTTTGCCTTCTGCAGCTCCCATGCCCCCCTGTGTCACACGTTGTGTGCCACCTGCTTGCTAGGGATACCAGGCCTGCTCTGGGCTCCTAGGTGAAACAGTCATGCAAAGCCAGCTGTGTGTCCAGACCTGAGAACAGAGCTGAAAATGTTGCAGAATCATTGCAGCTTCAATAGTTAGGACGAGGCTGCGTTTTGTACAGGAACTTGTTGAGACAACTAATACGAACATTTGTCTGCCTGATCACGGGAGGGAATCAGAGTGTCTGTGTCATGCTGGGCTGTGTAGCTCTGATTTACCTGGAGTGTCCTGCTGACAGGTATCTAGCCTGCTCTGTCCCACCATTGGACCGAGGCCAAGGAAATGGTTAAAATAAGTTTACTTTGCATACTTGGTCAGCAAGTGTGTGTGATAGAGCACAAATGTTTTTCAAGTTTCTTCCAGTCATTTTTATTATGATATGACTTAGTTTCCATGATCTTACAGAAGCAATTTCATGTATATATATTTTTCATTTTTTATGGCATAAAGTTTTATTTAAAGGTGTACATATGTACATATATGAATTTTTCTGATTGGCTTATAACATTAACCTTCCCAGAAGCTTTCCAGTCTTGTATTTGATTGCAAATATTAGAAAAAAAAGTAGTATAAGGAGATCATTTTCCTTCACTTGGATATTTCTCTACAGAATACAACTGAGGATCACCCTAAGAAGCATTGTTCTTCTGGTATTTTCTCTAGCTGTTCATTAGGAAGTGCTGTTTTCTCTTGTGTTTCCATCCATTACCAGTCATGCCACATCTGGAGTTGGGTCAGTGATACACAGTTGTTGAGGTTTTCCAGTACCAGGGGAGAGGAAGCCACCCCAAACCTTGACCCCCTTCCCTCTATATTCACCCTTTCAAATTCCTGCAGCAATAGTTTCATTTCCTGACCAGCCCAGTAACACCAAGAACTGAAGAGTGATTGTTTAACTGCCTTTTGTTTCAGCCTGTGTTGTGTTTATTTTATTTTCTTCTTTTTTTGGTTACATTCTGCAGGGGTAACAAGGGCATATTGAAGAGGCAACTCAACAGCTGCTTGGGAAGGTTAAAAATGACCACTCTTGAGTTGCAAAGTCAATGAGGGGTCTCAGCTCTGGCTCCTGTGCTATTTAATCAATGAAACTTTCTGCTGAAGAACATAATATTCTGTTCTGTGGGACCACATTTACTTAACATGATCAAAGGGAGGAAATACCTATTCTTTTCAGAGTAACTGAATTTAAAAAACCCTATTTTGATATTCCTGTGTTCATGTTTGATTCATCTTGAGTGCAGATTTTAATCTACTCTATAAATGTGTGTAACTCCATAAGCTTCACTGAAGTTGAAGCTGATTTATAGCAACCAAAAACCTGGCTTTTTGTGCTAATGTTGCACCAACATTTGAATGACTGAGTATTATTTGCAGGAATATTAATGGAAGAAGAAATGCGTACTTTGTATATTCATTTGTATTCTTTGAGATGTATACCGTAGTACTTTGATTGCTTAAGCCTTATAATCAGATGTTACAATGGTCACAAGGAAATTAAGAAAAAAGTGTGCTGGAATAAAACATCTTTCCTGACCAGACACAGTTAGAATTTCTTTTTCCTAGCATGGCAGTGCCATTCCTTCTTTGCAGGAATACTGGAAGAGCTGTTAGCTTTCTAATGCAGTTTTTATGCAGTTTCTAGTAATGATGCCGTGTGATCTATTGGCACTGGCTGATACATCCTGGATGTTAAGTTCAGATGATGGACATTCACAAGGATCCCCTTTTTAGCTCTCCAGACGAAATTCACAAAGGAAATCCATGTGTGATTGGGATCAACAAATAGTCTGCAGAAATTGGTGATGTTCGACCCAGCCTGCTCCTCTGGCCCGGTTTGAGCTGCTGTGTCACTCCCTCAGGTTTTGCTGCCTGAGGCATTAGAGACCCCAAACATTTTCATTTATGAAGCAGTTGGTCCAGAATTGCTGCTGTTGTATTTATATCCCTTTGGGCACTTAGTGGAGACAGTCTGCTTTTGTCCAGTGTTATAATTGTTTTGTTTCTTGTAGAATTTTATGTATCAATATGAGAGTCCTTTTTACTTCCTGTTTCCAGAAACTTTATCCATAACTAGTTTTGATCAAATCCTGCTATTTGGAGTATATTTTCTTGGTGTCTGCGTGTTTCTGGTGTTAATGTCTATATTTGTGAAGAATAACAGGCATTCCCTCTAACTGTACCTTTTGCTTCTTCAGATCAGCATATTTACAGATATCTTTTAATCTGAAGTTCTCCATATTTTTCTAGAAAGTAGGTGCATTTCTTTATAGTATAATTTTCTTTGGATGATTCAGAGGTGAGGATTATTGTTTCTTAATCTGACAGGAGCATTCACACGAGTAGAGATAAAAATGTTCAGATTTACACAATTAACAAATGTTCTGTGAATTGCTCAGTTACTTCATTGTTTGGAAGGTTTGAGGAAAGCTATCATGGGCATGTTTGGTGACAATTATTAGGTGGTCACTAGGACAGGCAATTGAGTAGGCTGAGTTGCACACGATAGGGTTTTCTTGGCTGTATGGGTAACAGGAATTGATTTGAAACCCTATCTAAAAAAAGTAGTTTCAGTGTCTGTCTCAAGGCCTGCCTGGTGAGGCTCCTGAGTACACATGGGCACACATAAACACTCGTTGGAGAGTTAACGGACTCATTTCCTCAGTTTGGGTGCAACCCATTAGTCTCCCAGTAATCCAAGCCACAGATCTGGGACATCCTTCCACCCCCCCAAGTAATGTAGGTATTGAGGGCTCATTACTGCTAAATCTAAAAGTGTGCAAAGCTGAATCTTGCTGAATCCTGATGTACTTGTTGCACAATGATGGGTGATTTTGAGTTTGACGATAGTACAGAAAATTTTCTGGCCAGGTAGGATTGAGGTTTTTTTCTTGGTCACTGTGATCTCTTCTGTGGACTCATGATAAATGGTATAAATATTCTTCTAAATGCTTTGAGTGTGATAGCTGGTAAGTGTCTTTAACTCTTGTTTAGTGTTACATCTGTGTACAAAGAATAAATTACTCTAGTTGAAGTGCATTTGAGCATGTAGTTTAAAAATTTGGAGCAAGGATTTCACAACTCACTTCAGCTGTTGTTCTTTACACAACTCTTTCTGTTCAGCAAACTTTAGCAGGATAAAATTTTCCTTAAGGACCCACAGAAATCCTTAGGTGCCAGAATTCAAAGGCCAGGCACCCTTGGTTCTGTGTTTAATTAATGGAGAGGTCAGTTCCAACGACCTAATTTAGATTTAAGTTTTGCATTAAGGTGATTATTCGCTTATTCATTCTGAGAGCGGAAAGAATGCCATGTACTTTCCATGTGTGGTTGCCTCCTGCCAGAATAAGTGGCAGGAACAGAACACTTGCAGACAGCTCTTCATCACTTGTTGGTAGAAGCAGCAGGCTTTAAAACTTGATTTAATATTTGTTATGAATTATCCACTCAGTACCAGGAAATGAATTCCCAGTCTACCTAGTCATAGCCACTTGAATGTGTATTTCCGAGGAATAGTTTTAGATTCAGAGAAAAGAAAGCTTTCTACTTGAGTCTTGAACTTGATGAACGGGATTTTAACATCGCTGCTTGCTGGTCTACCTCTAGCCTTCGTCATAAGATGAATTCTTTGCTCTATTGATGTCAATGTCTGTCTAACTTGAGCGGGATCAAGATTTCACCCACAATATTTTCAGAAATAATAAGTTATACCAAAATTATATACGCTTTGCAAATTCCAGACCAGACTCTTACAAAGCTACTTTTGCTGTAATTCACCAGGATTTCTGGGGATCTTTTTTCTGGTGAGCTGTTTTGACTCAAATACTTTAGACAGCAGCCTAACAATATTACCCTTTGTCTTGCCCATCTTCCTTATTGGATTAGTTTTATTGATTTCAAACCTTTGATCCTCAATATCCCATTAGCCAATATAGCGATCTAGCTACACAACAGTATCTAAGGAGTGGCAGCTTGTAAATGAAGTACATACATCTTCTACAGTGTTGTGTACCATTGCTTTAGCTGAAATGACATTGAATTTTGCATATTGGCCTCCATCTTGTTACTGACTCATCTTACACATTTTTTAGAAAGCAGCTATTGCCAAAAGTTACACCCTGGAATAACCCTGTTGTGTGTCATTACGTGTTTTTGTCCAAATTATCACTGGTTTAACTCCAATCAGGTCAACAGAATGAATGACTTTTATCCCAGTAAGTCAAAAAGAAGATTAGTTTACCCTGTGGAGGAGCAGCAGAAAGAAGGAATGTGGTTACCTTTTCTATAGGAATTTATCAGCCATTGCTTGTCGTTTTCACTGGGCTTCTGCATGTACTGACTCGCCACTCCTTAGGCTGTGTAAGAAAATAAGAGTGTGAACACACACTATTCTCACTTAAATGCCTGCTGTTGTGAGTCTGGCAACCACACGGTTCCTCCAGTTTCTCTGTTTTCAATTTGGATTCCTCTTTATAAAGATAAAGCAATAACCTGATTTCAAGTAGTATAAACTGTGCAAAATTAAATCTTTGGCATGGACTTCGAATACTGATATCCTGGTTTGCTATCTGATGTGGAAGGTGAAGGGAAATGAAAAGAGGAAACATATTTATTTGAAATGAGATCTCTCCTTATGCCAACCCCTCACCTCTACAAACATATAACAACTAATTTCCAGACCAGGGGTGCCTAATGTTACTCCAGCCTTTTTGGCCCTGGGGAATAAAATGTGTGTGGTGGTGGAGAGGGGAAGCCTTTCATTTTCTGACCTGTGAGAGCTCCATTCAAGAGTCTGTATTCAGTATAACCTCTGGTAATACAGAGCTTCTCCTAGACATTTAGTCTCTGCCACTGGCTATCAGATCTGCCCCAAAAGACTGTGTCAAGATGTCAAGTCTAGCAAGTAGAAATCACAATAGTCAGCTTTACCTCTTTTGTTTTCACTTATATACTTGTAGAAAGTGGCAGTTCCCGCAAGCACTTCTGTATGGGGAAAATGTGCTTGTGATGCAGATTGCTTTGATTCTCTGAAGGATTTCACAGACTTTGAGTCCATCCCTGCAGGGAATTCTACTTTTCAACTTTCGCCACTGTGTGTGTAGTTCTCTTCTGATCTGGGTTGTTTCATTAATTAAGATATTTGTGTAGGATATCAGAGTTGAACAGATACCTGCTAGTTTACAAGGACTCAGCAGAGAGGAAACCTAGCTCTCCAGAAGAGGAAAAATGTATTTGTAAGGGGACATGGACATTAGGAAATGACAGATAAGAGAAGGTTAGATGGATCAATAGGAAATTGTATGGTACATTATTTACTGTAAGATTTCTGGAGTGTGAATGAGAACTGATGTCTATAGATCCCTTGTAGCACTTCTGTATAGCAAGCTTAAATTCTGTCAAACCGGACCTATTTCAACAGGTTGAATTTAACATTTTGCTGGATGAAAAGAAAGTGTGAAATTGACAGAATAGACTTCGTTTGTGAAAGGCCTTGGTTTTGTGTTTTAAGTACACTTGAGGTGAAGTACGTTAAATAAGTATGGACTATTTAGGGGTAGAATTGCTCAGGATTTTATTAAACAAAACAGCAAGAAGCTTTGTCATTCCAAGCTGGAAATGATGCTTAGCTGAGCCAGTAAAATGCACATCAAAGGTGTACATATGGGTTACATTTTAATATTCTTTCAATATTAATATAAGGACCTGTTACTGATTTTAAGCTGCATTGGTAAAAAATGATTATTTTTTTCTTTTTTGTCTTTTCTTTTATATTGCTAAATGATGTAAATCACTAATGTCAATTTTATGCTGATTTATGCCAGCTGAGGATCTGGCCGTGAGAGACATTTCCCCTCTGTATAATCACCCCAAATAGGGAAGGGAAAAGAGGAGGAGGGAATGGTGTCATCTGGATATGTGAATATTTTGGCTGTAATACAACCCTGGAATAGGCTCTGATACAAAGTTGGAAATATGGGAATTATCGTAGAAGCTCTTGAGATAATCCTATAAATAGCAGAGGAAATTCTGGCTAGAAGTTGTCTATTGAAACCATTTTGGAATGAGATGACTGACAGGAAGAGAATTTAAAACCAGAAACCACAAGGCAGATCCTCACCTGGTGTAAATCAGCATAACTACGTTAATTTCAGAGACACTGACTTGAAAGAACTGTGGTGATCTCCACCAGCTGAGGATCTACGAGCATTGGTACTGGGTGCCAAATGCTCTCACTCACACCAGTGTAAGTCTGGAGTACCTCAACCGACTTTGTGGCGTTATTTTGGATTAAAGCTACTGTAAATGAGTGTAGGACACAGTCGTTTGTGTTTCGAGAGTGAAGACAATTGATTCATAGGATGTGAAATGTGTGTTTTTAGATCAAGGAATACATTTACTTGAGAGATTGTTGTAGTCTGGTATTGCAGATGTAGACTGTTAAACAAACCAAGGATTTCCTCGTTCAGCCTGCAGTTACAGTAAGATGTTGACTCCATTCAAGCATTCATGACAGTCTTGGCACCATAGCTAGCACATCAAAAAAAAAAAAAAGCTAATAAATTCTCCAAAAGGTGAGTGGAGAGCAACATTTCACTATATGTATTCCCTGTGTTGCACTAATAATGACAACTGTTTGTGGCCTCTGCAGTTGACTGAGTTGTTTCAGTATTACACCAGCATTACTAAGGGAAGAATTTGTCCCTGTGGCATAAAGGGAATAGTGGAGTCAGAAATGGGACTCTCATAAGTATGTGTGTTCATATGTGTGTACTATGTTCAGTCCAAATTCTACATGTGAACATGTTGACAAGTTGACTCTTTTGTTCAAAGCCAAAGGACCAAGATTTTTCAAGTATGCTTTCATTTGTGTGAATACATTTATAAACACATCTAAGGCCCTCTATTTTGCAACATCTTTTGGTAACATTACATCTACTGTGTACCTATTAGCATCCTGTGGGTAGATCAGGCCCTGGAAAATGTTATCTGTAAAATAATTTAAAACAGATCATGTAAACTAGGTCCTGTCTGGTTTTTTCTCCATTTTCTGCAGCCAGGAGCTGTATGTGTAGCAAGGAAGAACCCTCTTCAGCTGAGATTACCCTGGCAGAAGCAGAATGAATGGCTGTGCATTTCTAGCTGGCAATTCCTAATGGGTCTATTATTAACATTACTGCATTAATACCTCCTGTGAGATGGCAGATGTGAAGAGATTTTCAAACCATGGCTAGTTATGCTGTGCCTTTAACTCTCCTACTGTGCCTCTCTTTTTTTAAGTGTCACATTTTTTAGGTGCTTACATGTGATAACTGTGTCTCAAAGCTACAGCAGAGTTCACATCAGCTGCTTTCATCACTGTGCCCTAAACAGCATCTAAACCAAAGGGTCCTGGTCTGGGTTACTGAGGTTATATGGAAACATGAGAAGAACCAGAAAGATAAATATTTCATATTGTACCCAGAGCATTTCCTGTAATTGCTCTGTTTCCTGCTCTACTTCCTACAGAACTTCTCTAGCCTCAGCTGTCCTTTGCCTTCCATTTACTGAATTAACCTTTACTCAGTGTATTAACCTTTACCTTGAGCTGTTCCCAGTGCTGCACTGAATGCTATGTGCCATGGTGCCTACCTCTCATTCTGTGGGTGGTACTGATCTTGTCAATGCTGTAGTCAGCATATTTGCTGTTTCTCACAGGCAATATGAAATAATAATGTGAACAAATATAACAAGTGACTGCTCTGGATTTATTTCACCTTGCTCTGTAGGAAGGATTCTACCTTTTTTGTGTTCCCAAAAGCATTATGTAAAATTCATGTATCTGTAGAAGAATCTCTTTACCAAGCTGGATTAATCTGATTGTTGGAAGGGACTCGAATTGGCCACTTCTCTTTCCATCAGGCTTCTAGGAATATTTTTAGAGTCTTCTACCTCTTTTACTTTGGTTTCTCTGTTTGGGTTAACCTGAAAGGAACTATAGACTACATCATTTGAGCTAGAGTAATGACTTTTATCAGCAGAGTCATTAAAGTAGGGTTGACAGTATCAGCATTATTTACCATTGAAGCAACTGCACTTTTTAATTCTCTTAATCCTGACATGGTAATGTCTGGGTTTTTGCTATGAAACCGCTTGTACATGTGTTGCACAAATGGATGCAGACACACCTTCAATGTTTCCATTATTTTTAATTAAAATTCCCAATATAGTTACAAGAAAAGTAATCCAGTAAGGAGGATGTGGAGGAAGATGAAGGGTGATGATATGGTGGAACGGGCCTTGTTCTGGGGCTGGGGAGAACTAGTTTATTTTCTGGTTCTGTTTCAGACGTTTCCATTGGCAGAATCCTTTGAGAGAGGGTTAAAAAGAAAAACTTGCTCACTGTTGCCTGGATGAGGACAAAGATACCCTTGATCTCTGCTGCTCTTTTTATGTGTTTATTATGGAGGACTGGGCCCTGCTGTCAGTACAGGCTAGAGCAAGCAATAAGTAATAAAGATAATACTATTTTATTTGCATGAAATAAGTAGAATCTTATGCATTTTAGGTTATACCCTCATTTAAGATAAATGATGATACTATTTACTAAATCAAATTTTTAATTTTGGTGATTTTAGTACAATCGGGTCACAAATAAAGTAAGATTAATGACATATTTACAGATGTCTCAGAGAAACCACTTCATCAGCTGCTCCAAAGGCTGTATAGCAGCAATTTTCCATGGAAACATCACACAAGAAGTTATGGGCCATAACTGGAAGGAGAGAGGAAGGTAAGAAGCCCGATGAGATTAGGAGCCTGGGCAAGGCTGGACAAAGCTCTGTTGTTCAGGAGAGACAGACAGACAGACAAAAGCAGAGTCATGATCAGTATGATGATTAGTTCTCCAAATCAGTGATGCAACAAATAATTATCATTTCTGAGTGATGGTGAGGTCTTTCACCCTAGGTTTTGTCCTGAAGGTGAACTCTTAACAGCTGTGGCACAATAATGCCAGGTGCTTTTGGGATCTGTTGATATTGATTAACTTTTGTGCAGCAAATTATCATGATTACAAGCCCAGAAAAATATGTTTGCCTCTTTATCCATGGCTTCCAGAGAATTTCTGAGCTGTTCTGACTGGGGAAACCCTGCACTCATGCAGATGTGAGAGGAAACTTTCAGCTCTGTTGGAAAAACAGTGAGTAAGAGTTGTTGTGACGATTTTGTCATTAAGTATTCAGCTTCTACCAAAATATTTCACTGGATTTTGTTCTTACATGGTAATTGACTTAATTTAGAAGACTTATCTCTGTGACAATTGCTAGTTCTTATGAAAGGCAGAGAGTAAACATCTGGGTTAGCATTAAAATACTGTGTGGTATGACCTCGGTCAGTTGTCTTGGGTTGGAAATAGCCTCACTGAATTCTGGCCATTTAATAGGATATTCTTGATGTAGCTGTAGAGCATCCACCTTCACTCAGTGGTAAGAGACATCTGTAGGGTAGTCCAGGTCATCATAGTAGATAGGCCAGCTCTCTGGCAGTGCCTATCTCCCTCTGCTCCCTGGAGAAGGTGCTCAGGCAGTTACCTGCTTCTCAGGGTGGAGGATAGGATCCACCGCAATTACCACCAAGGGATTTGGTTCTGGGTGAAGCTGGCTGTGAAAGTGCCCACTGTAGCCAAAGCAGAGAGAAATGCTAGTGGGGAACATTTCAATACATCCTAAAATCGGATTGTGGGAGGGGTGAATGAAACATCTGGGAGGAAAACTGAATCAAATTTCAGTGTATTGTGTTCTGTGTTAGGATTTACAAAAACCGACCGCTCCGGTATCAGGTCTCACAGGTAAATGTGGCAGAGGATAAGACTGAATTGAGTTTGGCTGGTGGATGTGTGTCTGGGGACCAACATTGGCAAAACAGTCATGAAGAATATCGAGAATATTTGATTAGAAGGGGACTGCTGGAAAATGTCAGACTACCAGAACTGAAAGCCAGACCTTTAAGGTCATCTAGGTTGTCTTATATGAAAAGAATTTCCTAATCACTTTTACGTCAAGCCCAAGAATGTTAAATGTAAGCTCTAATGCAAAAAATAATAGGTAATCTGTCACACATACATTGGTGAAATAGCCGCAAAATTTAAAAGGCTTAAAATAAACAAGTATAACAAGTATATATATTTTCTTTGTAATGATTTTTTAATTCTGTGTTCAGAGAAGATTTTTACTGTAAGAATATAGTTTCTGATCAGGTCTTTGTTATATACATATTGTGGGAAGCATGTATCCCCTTCTCTGCAGAGCCAGGCTGTCCCCACATCCATGTACTATGTCCAGAGGCTGGGGTAAGCCTTTGAATTTGTCCTTGCTAAAGTTCACTACTTTCCTGTCTGCCCTTTCCTCCATCCCATCTGTGTCCCTTTGAACAGCAGGCCTGGCCTGGGAGTGCATCAACAGATCCCCCTATTTGGTGCCATGGCCAACTTGCTGTGAGCGCTCTCCATCGTCTCCTCCCAGTCACTGGTATGGGCGTAAAACAGCACAGGTCCCTGGGCTGCTGGGTAGAGTACAACCCAATAACCTTTTTCTTCTAAGTACGGTCATCCAGCCAGGGTTTGGCCCATCTAGTTGTTCTTGTAGTTGAAATATAACTTCTAGAATGCAGCATATGATTAGTAATGTCATGTAAAAAGTGAACAGGCAAACAGTTAAAATGTAGTATAAGGAAATAATAGCTTTTCATGTCCTTTTTTTTTTTTTTACTTTTTAGAAGGCCCTGCAGTTGCATTTAAACATTTTTCTTATAATTTTCCCAAACAGAGGAAAGGGAATATATTTCCAATGTATTATATAAAAGAACATAATACTCATCAGCTGCTAAAGAAAAATGCTTGTGATACAGGCAACATGTATAATATTTAAAATCACTGTCACTGATAATCTTGCTATATAACATTCAAAACTTTCAAAGATGCACTCTGAGTAAGGATCAAATGCATAAATGATATTCATGCTACAGTCAGTCTGTATCTCTAATTGTCACTGTGATTTGTGAAGAGAAAAGTGTAGGCATTCACAGCAACCTAAATAGTATTTTCTTTTTCTTTTTGTTATAATCAAATCTCACCTTTATATTTAAAAAATTCTAATAATGACTAATGTGCAATGATCTTCTGGTTTAGTAGCAGCACATTCAATATCTCTTTGAGCAGTGATTATCATATTTTTGGGGGGGATATCAATTTAGAGGTCAAGTGCTTTCATAAAAAAGGTGATTATCCAGTATTTCATATGTTGAACAAAAGCTTAGCAGGATTCATTGTGTGTCAGTTTCTTTTGTATATAGCATATAGGCAGCAAAATGGATTGCTTAATTATCTAAGTACCTGTCTTCAGGGAAGGTATTTGACCATGAATAGAAGCTGTCAAATAGATACTTTGCTTTGCTTGTGATATTTAATCAATTGCTGTGACGATTGCAGGTTATAAGTTGGCTTTTTAAAAATAGGCAAAAATTTAAATTACTTTTGTGCCAGCAGCCAGGGATTTGGTTATAAATGGGTGATTTTATTGGGAATGGAATGTGGAAGGAAGATGAAAAGGGGAAAGGAACAAAATGGGGCCAAACTTATTGCTGATCCCTTTCTCTTCTCTTTCAATTCTTGTGCTGTATTTTTACAAGCTAGAAAAGTATCCTGTTTCTCAGACATGATAAAAATGACTGGAGCTATATTTAGAACAAATCCAGCAAGGGAACTTGAAGCTGGTTTTATGCACTCTTTTTTAAATTACTACTATTTTTGCTGGTGGATTTTTATTGGTTACTTTTCCAGTTTAATATAATTGGAGCTATCTTAAATGTATTCAATCAAAACTTCTAGCAAAACCATTCCATTTCACTTTTTTTTCCAACTGATTCTTTTCCCCCTTGTGTAAGGTAGCTTTCTTACAGCTGAAAAAAATTGGATTTGTAAATATGGATTACTGCCTTAGTTTACACATGTTTGTTCTGCTTGTGGATTTTTTTTTTTTTGATCCTCTCTTTTTTCCTACTAGTGTGCCTACCATTGGCCAAATACTTCATGTGTGTTTGATCTGCTGCATTTCAAGAAACACTGCCTGTCAGTGGTTTACAGCTGGGTATTTGTGGAGTTCTATTGGTCACTTTACATAGTATTATTAGTTCTCTCTTCATAGGATGGAATTTTTTGAAATTGGATAGTAATACTAGATGCCCAGCAACTACACCAGGGGTATTGGATTGTTAATAACCTGCATTGTTCTTCAAAAAAAGTTTTGTGTATACAACAAAAAGGCCTTTGTGTGAAGTTCCATTAATGTGTGTGAAGTACCGTTACTGCTTGGGCTTGTGTACAGAGATCAACACTGAAAAGTAAAAGGTATATATACCTGAGTGACCACATGCTGGGAAGACTTTTATCAAATGCTTTTAATAAATCGAGTGGTTCTAGCCTTTTTTTTAAAGTAAAATTTCTCTAAATTTTTAATTTCCAAATAAAAAGATCCTATTACTGTTGTAGAGGGTATCTCATAAATATTTCAAACATCCCAGGTAGGGTGGGAGTTGTAATACCTTTCTCATTACTACAGACTAACTGAGGATAATGTATTTTATCAGCTGAGGGGGAGAGGTAGGAGACTGGGAGTTTTATAACATTGCAGATTAATATGAAAAAAAAGAAGAAAAAGGAAAAAAAAGTGAGTTTTCATTAGCGTTATTGTATATTAGTCCCACTCCACACATAAAAGTTTTCTTTTAATTATATAAGAGGTAAGTACCAACAGAGTTAAGATAATTCACTTGATGTACACTGCCAGAAACCTGTGTTTGGTTTTTGGTCCCTGCAGAGGGTTATTACCTAGTGCCTAGGTGAACATCCGTGTTTTGAACAATAGGCATTAGCTATTCTTGAGTTTTGTTGGGTTTTGGTTTTTTTTAAAGGGTTTTCCTTGTGGCTGCACACATGATAAATCTTTAACTTCAAGTGTCCTTCTGTGGTGACCAACTAAAATATTAGCAAAATAAATGTTTTATGGGAAAGCGTTGGCAGAAACCCCAGCAGAAACAGGTGGTATTGGGTTATTTCAATATAATGTAATGATGCAGCCAGGTTTCCATCTGGACAGCATGTGGTTGTGTCTACTTAGAGAGTATCAAAGAGTGTGAGTATGCACCAGGGATAATAGTGGTGCACAAAAATGGGGCTGGATGGCTACTTTACAAAATAACAGCCAGGGTTCTAGGTCCTCTGGGTTAAATACTTTTACTGTCAGAATCTGAATTTCTTCATAAAATATTAAAGATGAAGCAAACCTCTGACATGCAATACCGAGCCGTGTAATTATAAGGCAGTTCCTGGAAGCCAAGTATTGTTCACATTATAGCTAGGCGTTTATTATAAAAGAGTTCATTACCCTTGGAAGCTAAGACATATTTCAAAGAGAGTGCCCTGGAACAGAGGCACTTTCAGCAAGCTTTACTATATGAGGAAAAAAGCCCCAGGCAAGCTGATCAGAATATCGTTAGAAAATGGGAGAAGAATTAGTGGACACATGACTGATAAAAGCTGAATCTGTATGTAGTGGACCAGATATGTCTGGAGTGAATGACTCCATCTTCAATGACTTCAGTGCAGGCATACTGAATTACACCAGCTAAGGCATTTTTAGCCCAGTGCTGAGGTGGTTTTCCTTTTGGCGGGCAGATACTCTCACAAATGACAGGTCACGGGCCACCTTCGCATCTGGGTGGTGTCTGTACAGAGAGGCAGGCTAAATCTGATTTCATGAAGCAAAGGCTTAATGGGGACAGGATATAGCCTGTTGCATTTAGGGGGACTTATGGAAGATACCTTTGTAAAATAAATTTTGTGGGCAAGGGTGTAAGAAGGGAGTTTGTGGAGTAAGAGAAGGAAGAGGAAAAACAAACTCAAACTCCCTTGGGGCTGTCAACAGGAGCAGAGTTGATGCAGAACTGTTTCCATGACTTGGAAGTGTGGAGCAATGTATCAACTCTGTCCCATGGGAAGCAGAGCTGTTAATGAATACACAGGGCCTGATTCTTCACTGCCTTTGTATGTTGAGCACGTTTAGTCCTGGTTTACAGTATCAATCAGCTTGATAGCATTTGACACTCCATGTCATTTGCTCAGCACAAGTGTAAATCATAGAAGCAGGCCTGAGGAAAATTAAGACCAGATCTTAGGCTGCCATGAATCACATGGCCTTGTGGTCTTCTCTGATGACCCAGTGATTTGCACTGACTGAGGAACTGGCCCAGGCATCCCTCCTCTGCTGATATATTGCTCCTATAGATATATGTGTTAACAATTTACATTTCTTTTTTTCCCCTGCTCATGGATAACCCAATTACACTGGAAACAGTTCTTTCTGCCAGGGTGAAGAACCACCCAAAAGTTTAAGGTGCTGGCCAGCAGCACTTGGCAGCTAGAAATCAACATCCTGCTGCCATTAATTGGTTGTAACACACAGAGTTGCCAAGAGCCATGCAAAATATGAGATGACATCCAGCAACTGATAATATGATGATGAAAAGATCAGCAAAGTATTTAGCAGTAATGGGAAGTGGACGGCTTTTTGAAGAAACAACTCTTTCCTTTCCATTGATACTAAAAAGGAAAAAGAACTACATGCACCTGACACCGGGGATCATAGAATCACCACGTTGGAAGAGACCCACTGGATCATCAAGTCCAACCATTCCTATCAAACACTAAACCATGCCCTTTTGCACCTCGTCTACCCGTGCCTTAAACACCTCCAGGGAAGGTGACTCAACCACCTCCCTGGGCAGCCTGTTCCAGTGCCCAATGACCCTTTCTGTGCCAAACCTAGGTGCCTTCCCCTTTCCTGAACAAACCTGGACTCTAGATCTCATTCATAATGCCTGTATGGAAAGGAAATGTAATTAGAACTGGTACCAAAGGCCAGGAATCTCAGGTATTTATCCCAGACCACTTTGGAAGATGAGGAACTTCTTCTACAAGTGGTAGCCCATTTGAACTGATGTTATCTCACTTATACCAGTGCTGTAGTTTGTGTTTTCAAGTTGCATATGTGTTCAAGTGCTTTGCTGGATCAGAATACTGTATTGTTTTCCTGGAGGTGCAATGACTACAAGTAAGCCACATGATGGTTGAGCCTGAATTTATTGTTCAGTCAAACCATGTTTACAGTGCCTCCTGTGAGAATAGTGCCTTGGTGTACTGTATTCCATTTCCATTCACTTTGCCCTTTGAGATTCATGGATGAACAGCACTGTTCAAACTGCTTATAAAAGTGCTGGATTGTGGTTCCCTTTCAAGTGAAATCTTTTCAGCACACTGAAAGGATTGATGGATTACCAGTCTCCTCCAAGCTCAGAGCTGCGGTTGCTCAGGCCATGTGTTTGTGCAGCTTCTTCTGTTCCTTTCTGAAAACAAATCCATACCCAGAAATAGGGCTAACTTGTTCCTTCCCTTGTTATAAGACTGGAGTTACCCAGGCAGCAGGGAGCATATCTACTGCCAGTTAACAAGGGGGAAAAAATGCAACAAAGCAAGTTGCAAATGGTTCTTGAAATCTCCACAGAGGCCTTGAATGACTTGTGACAGCAAACAGGCTGGAGGTACAGAGATGACGGTGTTGATGCACATAGTTGTTCACTTACATCCTGGTCACAACAGTGATTTAATTGGTCTGGTTCAAGGCTTCTTGGCTGCATGGGCTAATTCAAATTTTGTTGTTTCAAAGATGAGAAGAACTAAAATGTCCCTGATTTGAGTGTAGGAGTGGGGGAAAAAATGGAGAGGAAGATATGACCAGCCATACTTAAAAAGCTCTGTACACCTCCTACCTCTGTCATGTTGCTGGAACAGCCCTTTACCACTTGCCTTTGCAGTGCTCTGTGCCTAAACCCAGCCTGTGACCACAGGTAGACCAAACATACAGTACTGCATGCTGAGAGCTTGAGAGTCCTGAGGAAGTAAGAGGAAATTTGGTACATTCATTCCTACTTAGAGAATTTTTCATTCAGAGAATCCTGTCTGGGGAGGGAACATGGTTGCTTCAGATCTGGAAACAACCAAGAAACTTCAGTATTTCTTCCTGTGAGGAGGCTGTTAGCTGACAGTGAGAAGGTGTCTTGTGTTTCGAGGAGGAGGAGGGAGAATGGGGAAATCAGAAGTTCTCTGGAGGAGCAAGAGACTTAGCTGTAAAAACAGTCCTAATTTTTGGCCTAATATCCCCTTTGCCACACCTGTATTAACAAGGAGAGCAATTCCTTTGGGAACAGAGTAAGGCTGAACGAAAGTCATTACCCTCTACTTGTGAGAAAAGCACAGATGGTCTCAGCACAGTTTCAAGCGTGTGGGAGATTAAGTCATGAAATTCATCAGGGGAGAGAGATTAAGGATCTCTGTTGGGTGACACAAGCGTGACTGACCTAGTAAGCAGTGCCGTAGTATCTGCCAGTACAGCATCTTCTTTATGCTGTGGGACAGGAAGCCTGAAGTTGTTAGTGGGAAAGACATGTGGTTCCTGTTCAGCTTGATGGTGGCCCTTGCAATGCAGTTGGTATGCTGGTGGGATTTTTTTTTTTTACAGGTGTAACTGTGCAGAGAACAAATGGCCAGAAGATCTCCATCATCACAAATAGACCTACCAGTTTGCAGAGCTTTCGTTTTTTCCACCCCGATCTACAAGTTGACCTGTGTAATATTACACTGATAGGACATGACATGTTCCCCTGAAACACTTGGTTGAGGTTTGGGTCTCTTTATTGTGTATATGGTCCAGAAATACAATTGTTACCTGAAAAATAGTGGGGGTTCCTCAGCTGTCAGCCTACCCCTTTTGTCACTGGAAATCGCATGCAGATCAGGGCTTTTAGCTTGTCACCTGTTGTACAACTGTATGCACAGAAATAAGGCTGTCATTTATGCTCATGTGTGGGAGTATCATGAGCTCACAGCCCCCAGAGAGGAGGCAGGAAAAAGGATGCAGCTCAGGAGGAGGACTCTAAAGCAAGAACTCATGGTAGAAATGCCTAAAAGGGACAGACTCCTCTCTGAATTTTTCACATGTACCTGCTAATTTCCTTTACCCTGTTGGTTGATGAGCATATTGCATTCTCAACATGTTTGAGGTTTCCACTTCAAGCCTGGCTTGCTTAAAGATCTTTGGGAATGGACCCAGTGGCTCTCAGGGCGCCAAACCCTACCTCTCCTCAGAATTGTGTAGATGCAGTAGTTTTCTCCTGTTCCCTAGAGGGAACAACTTCATATCTGCCTTTGAATTTGAAGGCTCTCCATTCCTGTTCTGAGAAATGCAAACCACTCGCTCCTTGTTGAATTGAGGTTGTACCTGTGCCTGACGCCATGGTTCAGAGGTCTGCATCTCAAATAACCTTTGGTTTGTTTGGGACCTATCTGAAGTGATGAAGGTCTGGGCAACTGGACTCATTCCAAAGCAGTTCATCTATTCATAATGTTTTCAAGAAAGTTTTATTTTGCTGCTGTGTCTATTAAGAGTTTAAGGCTGCCCTGGCAGAGGATCAAAACCCGTATTATTTGGTGCTGTACTGACT
This sequence comes from Piaya cayana, assembly GCA_013389865.1. Classification (NCBI taxonomy): domain Eukaryota; kingdom Metazoa; phylum Chordata; class Aves; order Cuculiformes; family Coccyzidae; genus Piaya; species Piaya cayana. The sequence goes on along the minus strand of WAAB01021043.1, from coordinate 573,745 downwards.
TCATAAGGATTTGCAGCACGGGCTCAATTAAGTCTCAAAAATCAGGTAGGTATTTTAGGTCTTTCTGGTCTTTACATTAAATGCATATTGTGTCTCAAGTATTTTGGAGTTGAACATAAGCCGTATTTTGAAGCCAGTATATTTGAAGGACCACTAAGAAATGTACTATGCTGCATATCATATAACTCCTGGAAATAACCTAAGTTATAATTATATCTTCTCCTGCTATAAGAGATGCTAGTAAGTGCTTCCAGTAAAAGAGCATGTAAAGGTGAGTCCTAAAAGCAAGGGCAAAGAATTGTGGAATATTATTGTTTATCATTGAGTAACATTGCAAAACTCTCCATCTTTATTTCATTGGAACCCTGGCTGAGTGTTGAAAGACATAATAAAAACAATCAGTATATTCTCATTTTTCTATGTGAAAAGATGAAGTCATGGCATATGGTCAGCTCACCAGTGCTGTTAATAATAAACCACAGATAATTAAGCACTGATTTATTCCTCTACATAAGTGAAACAAATTGCTTTAATGGCTTTTGCTGAGGACCATCTAGTCAGATGGATTATGTATAGGAAGTTCAAACTAGAAATTATTAGAGATCATATTTCAATGTGGTGGAAGTTTATGGTAGAAACAATTAGAAACCTAACAGAATGTGTCCTGTATTCTCTTTGATGGAAAATCAGATATTAATCTGGGGAAAAGTCTAATTCTCAACACAGCTGCTCCCTTTGCTCCACTGCACCAGATTTAAACCAGATAAAAATGGGAACATGTTTAAAAAATTGATCATAGCTTATAATAGCAATAATCACCTTGAAATTGGTTGTTACTACAGTTAATGAACAGAGTATTAGAGCATAAAATGCCCTCAGATTCCCTTAGGCTATTAACTAACAAGCTGGTTGTTAACTGCTGGTCTGGTAGTATCTTTATTTGGTGACTGTCTTTCAAAGACATGAAGCAGATCCTGGGAAGAGCTGGATGGGGTGAAGTGGGATGAGGTGCTTTCTTGGGGTAAGGACAGGAATAGAGTGCAACCTTGGATAGATTATCTCCATTGTGAAATTCCACTTTCTTCATATTTAGGGTCCAATTTTTCCATAATGTTGTTACCTGTGCATGTGAAGGCTGTGTCACTGGCTGTGAGCTCCCATCAGAGTGTGTCTACGGGAGGTTTTTCCCAAAACTGAGGCCAGGCAGCCTGTGGTGAAGTGCTGGGAGTCTCATACAGGCAGCCCCTGGGGCTCTCTGAAAGCACAGGCTTGGCTTGGCTGGTCTAGATGGAGATAAGTCTTTCCTATTCAGAAACATGCCCTGGCATTTTGAGCTCTCACTGGTGGCAATACAGCATTGTAGCAACAGAAAGGTTGGCGCTAAATATAAGTCCCAATATAGGATGAAATAAAGGGAATGAATTCCAGGCTTTGCCGCTAAGCGCATTCAGTAATAGGTACAGTCTATACACAAAAGCAATTTCCAGTGTTTTAAAGCTTTGGTTGCCTCTGTGGTTACATTTGTTTTGGCCATTTTGCTTTTTGGTTTTGCCAGTCAAATGCCCTTCTACACTTAAAGGAAAAGCTCCCCATTTGTCTCCTAGCAGGATATTTGATAAGCTGGCTTGTGAGCTGAGCTGCTCCTTCCTTCAGTGTCTGCAGATCTTCCTGTCCACTGGACTGAAATTCTCATTTTGTCTTCTACTATCATAGTGCCACCAGCTTTCCAGCTCTCACCTTAACAGTTTTTTGTTAAAAAGATCTTTGCACACAATCAAGTTTCTCCAGGATGCCACTAGATTCAAGAGCATTACTTCAGACCATGAAGCTGTGTGTATCAGCTAGCCTCACTTTGCAGAGAGGCACCTTCACTGTTCAGATATTGGCTGCTTAAGCTCAGCCAGGTCATGACATGATGTTTTGCAAATTCTCCCTGGTCTTTGAGTTGAAAGTTTGTAGGAACGTGTACAGTTGCAAAAAAGGTAGGAATGATTCCATTTACTGTACTGAGCTCTGCATAATCTATGTTCCTTTCTTGTACTGCTCACATAGTTCCTTACGATATTCTGCTTGAGTTAGAGCCACTACATTAGTTTGGATGCTCATTGCTTTCCGAGCTGTGAAGTAGGAAGGGGCTAATAAAATGATATCACTGGAATTGCCTCAGTTAACCTAAAGATTCAGTTTGGCCTGCTGGGTTTTTCTGGTGTTCATAAATTTATGGTTTATAAGTGAAAGCTTGGGTATCTTTGGAAAATGTAATGTCGGAGTGCATTTATGACTAACCTGGTGTCTTGATCCCAGGAGTCTGAAGTAATAGGAGAAAATTTCTCTATTGTATGTGCTATATTTAGGTATTTTTTTTCAGCACTGTTGGGGCCCTTGTTCCTAGAGAAATAGTTTTTTACCAGAACTAGTTGAAATTTGTGGCAGCAAAATATTCCCAATGACATGTGACGTGTCTTCAACATTAAAAATGCATATGGAAAAAAGTGAGTGATTTTGATTAATTTTCTGAGTATTTGATGGGGAAGGTTAAAACAAACCATTTTTTTCTTGCCTAATACCTGGCTTATAGCACTAGAGAGGTTTGTTGTGCAGACCACCACAAGGTTTTTATGGGACTGAAAAGCAGTTTATATCATGCTTCAACTTCAAATATAATTACACTAGCTCAGAAAATGCTTCACAGACATAAAACTCCATGTGTCAGCCTATAGTTCTGATGTCTTAGGTGCAAGCGGGGCAGGCTGCTTCAGCAAGGCTTTTCAACTCTGTGCTCTGAAAACCGACTCATTTCCAGGCTGCAAATATTCTGTGGTTTGTTGCGACCTTTCAAACTTTCCTAATCAAACTGAAGAGAGACAACTCACTGAATACAATCTCTGTGAAATGGAAGACTTAAAGTAGTGGGAGTTTTTTTGTTTGTCTTTAAAATATTCTGGCATAAATCATTGTAAGTTAATTTTCCATGATGGTGTCAACCACTCTTTTCTCCTCCTTCATGGGTCATGCTCTCCTGCAGGGTCTGCTGGTTCACCCTAGCTGTGGGGCAGGCTCTAGCAGAGGTGGAAGGCTGGGTCCCATGGCATGGGGGCACTGTGAGGGTATCCAAAGGGGACTTCTATGACAGGCAGGTTGAACACAACACTGAGGCAGGTCCAGAGTGAGAGGGGCACTCAGTCCATCCATTCCCTAATGGGGCAAGGTGGCTAGGAGTTTAGGTGAGGCCTGCCAGGGCAATTAAGGCTCGTTAGGGTCCACTAGAGCCAAATAGCATGATGTGGGTTTTCCTTGGTCTCTTCCTGGAGGAGTTTTGTTTGTATAAGGAAAGAGATCTGCTTTGCTAAGAAGGAAGACTTTTGCACATAGGAGAGCCTGTTTCTAGGCCCTGGTCTAGGAAATATTTAAATTTTTATGTTATGATATTGTCTTTAATAGTATCATTTGAGAACAATATTTCTACATGTATGTATTCACCATGGTACATCATGTATATGGGGAAGAATTGAGGCACAGATTGCAGTCTTCATGGTTGAAAGCAGTACAGTGACCCTCCACCTCCTCTCTGGGTGTCCTCCCTTGGCTGCAAAGTAAGTGGTAAGTGTCTGTCTTCTTTATATCTGACTTTCATTTTATCAGTGGAAAGCTTCTATGTCAAGTGAAGTGGTGTGGGCTTTTTTGAAGTCTGGGTTTTGTTGGCTCAATGAGATAAAAATATTAAACCCATTCATATTCAGTTCAGCTTGAACTGAAGGGCTTTAATGTTTGGGTTTCCTTTTGTTAGTTTTCATTCAGCTGCCAAATTGAAAATAAATGATTCACACAGTGCTACCTGACAGTTTGCTGGGGAAATAGACTTCTGAAAAATGTAGGAGCTTGTTTTATGTAAAAGATCTGTGGTTTGCTCTCTGGAAGGCAAAATGCTTCATCCAGAATTGAATGAAAACTGTAGGAGTGGAGTAGTTTAATAGGTTTTATCCCAAATCCCATAACATTTTCTCTATATGTACAGCTACTCATGCTACCTAATGAGCTCACCGTGCTGATCTAAATACCCAGACTCAAATACCATTGGAAGTATAATGATGCTGTTAAAATGTAAACAGAATTTTCTGTTTCTGTGTTATAAACAACTTGAAACTTTTCAACTAAGTGCCTCATTCAGTTTCTGCTGTGTTGTCCTTCAGGTGCTGCAATTTGCTGTTACAGGAAATCAAGTGTGTTCTACTTGTCACAAGTTAGTCGTGGGGACAGTCTTTTTGGGATTTGGCTTGTTTTTCTGTTTGGTTAAAATCAGGGTTGTTAATATTGAACAAAAAAAGTCTTTAAGAGAACTATACCCAGCACACAGTATGCAGAAAATAACTCTCCTCTGGTTGAGGATACTTACCAAGCCCATACCAAAACCAAAGTGAAAGCCTGTCTAAGCCAGCTGATCTTTCTTATAATTGTATTTTGACCCAGAGAACAAAACAAGAGCATAAAACAGCTACTGAAAAAGGCATGTATGGAAAAACTACTTTTGAGGTTGAATTTGCTTCCAATTTAAATTTTGAGTAAGAGCTCACTTTGCCAATAGCCTTACTTTGGTAGGGCTGTAACCGAAGTATACTGCAGTGTGAAAATGGCTAGTTGATCTTGCTTCCAACTAGCCTGCAGACAAACTTGATCTTGTTATCACACCCCAGCCCTTGAGGTAAGTACCATAGAGGGATTTTCTGGTGGTGTTGAAAACTCAAGAAATACCTTTGCTTATCCTGACTCTTTTACTATAACTATTAAAACACTTATTTGCAATGTAGCAGCCGTTACATCTTCTCATCTCCACAAGTATAATGAACTGGCATTTTACTGCTTAGGTCTGTTTCCACTACTAATGATCTGCAAGGAGTTATTTTCCTGAGAGGTTACTGAAACCTGGAGAGAGAAAAACTGAAACTGAACAACAGTATTTTCTGATTTGTTTCAGCACTGTAAAGATGTTGCCCTTAGTCACTTTATGAAGGAAGCAGATTTCTGGGAAGAACTGGTAGCATAAGAAATGACATCATGGAGCAGAAAGGAAATTTAGTAATTGGAGTAGAGACACCAGAGGCCACAGCTGGAGGTATGAAGGAATGAAAGCTGGGATAAGTTTGAGTTTCTCTAGGCTATGCAGAGTAAAACTGAGACAGAAAGAGACAAAATTGTAGCTTAATATCAACCATTATTTCCAGAAACAGCTTTTTCCTCATGAAGATTAAAAAATTCTTGATTCTGTGCAAAATGCATGTTAAATGGAGTGAAAGAATGGTAGGCTGGGGCCAGTTTTCTGGAGAAAATGCTCTCCGGAGAGATGCTCATGGTGAGGCTTTATAGCTCAGCTAGGTAACAAAACAAGGATGAGACTTCTAAAAGATAGAACAACAGACATTTACATGAGTTTCTGCATGCAATAAGCTCATTTGAGCAAAACAGAGGCAACAAATAGTTGTTAGTTCCTTCTTTGACCTTCACTGCAATAGTTTTGTATTCTGGCTTAGACAAAAGCCCAATTCTCTCACCAGCTCTGTTTTGGGAAAACAAAAAATTGAATGAAATTCCAGTGTTGAATCTTATTGGAGTTTTGCTGGCCAAGAACCCTGATGTTAGCAGTGCTCATCTCAAGCTGCTCTGTGAGTATTTTTCCTCTCCAAACACTTTCTACTTTTCCTTGGGTCAGTTTCTAGCTGAGCTTCATCATGTTTTCACTGGAGTTTTTGTCTGAGCACCACTCATACTTACCCAGCCCTTACAGTAGCAGAGTTTAGTTAACTCCTGCTTCTTATGTCATCAGCTGTACAGTACAGGGCCTAACTAGGTATTTTCTTAAGAGACCTACCTATACACTCATATGTCTGTTCATGCAAACAGAATGTCCTAATTCGATACACAGGGACGAGTGGTTGGAGCGGATAGTAGCAGAAGTGAACAGGTTGTGTGTTTATGTAAGTACAGACTTCATTAAAACTGGCTGCTTTAGAAAAACTGCAGAGTCATATTATATGAAACTCTTACAATAACTGCTCTCCTGGAACAGTACATTTGTTCCTGTAGTGGAGTTTAGATTTGCACTTTAATGTAAAGTTCTGCTTGTAAATAGTTTATAAAAAGTTAATAATTAAGAAGTGCTACATATATAAACACAGATCTCTAAGCACTGAGTAACCACCTCATGCTTGGGTAGCTTACCCTTGTGCTTTGGAACTACATCTCTGTTGCTGCCTTCCAGCCCTCTTCACAAAACTGGCATGTTGTTGTAATGCCATAATGGAAAAATTGGTGAAGTGGACAACAGAAATGGAAGAAATTTTTTTAAGAAGTATTTCTTAATTTGTATCTGTTAGTTGTTATTATCAAGTGAAACAAGTGTGCTTAACAAATCTGAACTTTCTTGCCCTTTTTAAAAATCTGGCTCTTACTGCAACATAGCATTTTCCATAGTTAAAAACAATGCTGGAATCTTAGGAGTGTTGTATAAATTGTAATGGTTAAGCACCTTTAGTAAAATTGAGGGGTTTTGAGTCATTAAGAGGGGAAATGCATTCATCAGATCTGCTTGCTGAGGTGTGCTGTTTCCCTCTGTGTTCTCACTGCTCCATGGATTTAAAAGCGGGGGACTGGTGTGAGAAGTCACAAGCAACAGCCTTGGGTTATGTACCTACACGCTGCCTAGCCCAGGACTGGGCATCAAAACAAACAAATGCTGGTGCGACTCAATTGCTTGGTGTAATTACGTGACTAGCGGACAAGAGGGGAAGTTTTGCTACAACCTCAGACAGTAATTGTCTTCAATCTCCATGTTTTAAAGTCTTAACTAATGATCCCTAAGATGGACTTCTCCCCAACCTCATTAACTAATTAAACAATTCAAAATAAAGAGTTATTCAGGCTGCAAAATATTGCTGAGAGGGCCTTTAGTGCAAACATTAGCATTTCTGCAGAATACATAACCATTAGAAAGCAGAAGCACGATGCCCCAGACGGTCCTGTCTTTATCATTTCAATATGCTCTGCTATTACACATTAGCACATTTTATACAGCACCTCTCCCCAGAGTACAAGTCTCTGTGCCCCCCTGGCCATCACATGTAGCTGCTTGCATCTGTTCTTTTCTCTGTGTCAAATGCTGCGATGAGGTGGGTGGGAAAAGTAGCAGTAGCATCATTGGTGTCCTGCTGCTCTGCTGCAGATTTACTGCAGCTTGTTTGCAAGTGTGTGCTGCCTGAGATTTTTGAAAGGAATTTTTTTTGTTGCTTCACTCGCTGACAGGAAGAGTACGATAAGTGGCTGAATAAGAATATTGTGGACTTCTCTGAGTATGCTTTGCAAAGAAGCTTGTTGTCAGACATTGAAAAGCTACCAGGGGCTGGAAGTGAGGAAATGATAACAGGAATAGAATATTGCTGGTTTTAAGAGGGCAGAGAAAATTTGAGGGGAAGAAACAGTTTTGGGAGGTTGCCCAATAGACCATATTATGTTTCATATTGTTTTCCTGGACTCTTGAATATCTTAAAACAGTGAGAACATGGTTGAAGTTACTATTTGCTCATAGTATTTTGACAGTGATATAGAGAATGATTGATTCAAATTTTTCCAAAGGACTAGATACAAAGCAAAATTAACACTACATGCTATAGTTTTTACCTTCCCTAGAGCTGGCAACAAGTCTCCAGTATTTTTTTCAGCTGTTGCCAGATAGCACTTAAGAATAATCTTGAGTGATTTGGACGAGTTTGGAGCAGGTAAGACCAAAGTTTGGATGATTAGTATGAACTACTAAGCATGGAGAAAATGAGTGGAGTTGTTCAACATGGAAGTGGAGGGTCTGTCAGAATTCACCATGCTCAAATTGACCCTATCTTTGGACAAGTGGTGCCATCCAACATCGTGGGGAACACAACAAATTTAAGGCAACTTCCAAGAAAAAATGATAATTTGAAACATCAAAATGATGGTCTTAAGAAAAAGACAGTCTATGCTTTGCTGTAATGTTAGTGGATCTACACCTGATCTGGTTAGGACAGCTCAAAGCCATGAGCCAGCCCTGCTCCCCGTCAGACAAGAAACAGATCCTGATTTGATCATTTGAGTGAGGGAAGAACTAGCTTTCCCCAGCCCCCTGCCTACGCAGGTCTGTGAAGATGCTCCGCCTGTACCTTGCCCTTCCCTGCACACATGCCCAGGATTACTTACAGAAGTTGCAGCCCTACCTTTGCTGCAGCCCTGTTTACATTTTCCTACTAGTTTCTGTTTTAACACAACTTGGTGGAGAATTTTATTTATTTATCTTACATCTGCAGAGCTGAAATCATAAGCTTCAAATAAAAGGTCACTTTTTATTTATGAGCACTTCATGAATCAGGATGCAATACCTCTTTGGATTTGAACTTTTTATTTATGCTTAACTTTGATGTAGCCACATGCAAAACATTGGAAATGCAGTTGGAGAAACAGAAAAGGGGGGTTAAAAATAGCCCTAAGCCTGAGGTAGGCTGTCTGTTTTATAAAACACTGTCTTAATGAATGGTAAATGTTGTAAGTTGTCTCCCAGTTGAAGGTACTCTTGAGAAATTTTTAACAAAATTAGTGCACCCAAATGCGCTGGTGTTCCCATTATTCAGTGATCATAACTATTTTTCACGGAAGAGAGCCATTTTTGTGCTTTACTGTGACAGGTTTCTTTTTAGGAAGGGAAGTGAATTTATGGTGCATTTTTAGTACTTTTCACAGGTGTTTGTCACCATCTTTCCTTCATTGCTAATCTATATGAAATACTAAGCAAGGACTAAGCTGTTCGATACCACACTGTAATCACAATTAGGAGAAAAATGATCATGTCGAGTCAAACCCAAAGGTTCATGGAATCATGTGTTCAGTGCCAGGCATAGACAGATAACTATGCAGGAATTTGAGAAGTAAGCATAAGCCATGAAGTGCCCATGCCACAAGGGCAAGTAAGCAGCAGAATTCACAACTCAAGCTTGAGCAGATATCTCTTTTTATATAGTAATAAAAATATAGTGATATTGTCACAGGGAAATACTAAGAAATACGTTGAGGTGAGCTCTGCATATGTTTAGATCACAAAGGCCATTGCATTGCCAGAGTCAGCATCAGAGCTGGGCTCAGGTTTTTAGTGACGTAAATCCTAGTGGTTCCACTGACTGGAGCAAGCTGTGTTGATCTGTTTGGGTCAAGGATTTAGCCTGTAACTTTCAGGTCATTAAAGCTTATCTAAGTACTTTGTTACTCCTTGGTGGTTTTCATGTTGATGTTTTCATAATTGCACAGATACTTAGGGTAAGCTTCGATCTGACAAGCCATTTTAATTGCTTTTGAACTCTGTATTCCCCTGTAGCCTTTCTCAAGGGGCAGTAAAGTCCATATTTACTAATAAACCATTGAGTCACTCTAAGGGGACACAGACACTCTCAAATACATTAATCTTTCATAGTGGTCTTTGGGCTCCCAACTTGACTCTTCCCTCATAGCCATGATAGTGTGCGCCTTGCAGTCTGTACCCTGACCTGGGTGACATGATGGAGAGATTTTCTGCTTTCCAGACAGCCAGATCATTCCATTGTGGGTTTCATGGGGTTCCTGAAGTTGCTCCCTCTGCCCCCCAGCCACAAACTGTCAAGCAGAACTTACTTCCACCAACAGAAAGCTCAACAGAGAGCTCAAAGGAGGCCATCAAAATTAACGGTGGAAGGGGCTCAGAGAAAACCATCTTTTCTCTTCCTTGCAGATGGAGGACCATGCCATACTGTAATTTTTTCATATTTTGTCTAGGCAGTTTCAGAAAGGCTCAATCAATAGGGCTCAGCCATTTCCCTTGGGAAGTTATTCCACAGCTTAATATAGCTTAATATACTTTTGCTAAATGTTTCCAGATAGCCATCTCTTTTTCCCACCCCTATGCTCAGTTTCATCCCATCACTTCTAATTAGTTATACCTCCTTGAGCCAGATGCTGATACAAAATCTTTCCCATTCACAAGAAAAAAAAAATCTTTCTGCTTTGGGAGGAAGAATCCAAGACTTGACTTAAGATGAAGCTTCTCCATTTCTGGTGTCTAAGGAAATTCCTTTCTTGCCCTCCCCTTTCTGGCAAGAGATGAAAAGTGTTAATAGCTGGAGGTGCTTCATACAAACACCCTGAGTGATCTATCCACTGATTATTCTGAGTACTATATTTTGCTGTAGCATTAAGTAGTTATGGAATAATGAGTACAGCCTCAAAGGTACTGTAATAAGTCTTCACCCTTATCCTTTTTTCCAGGTTAAAATCTATCTATGTCAATCCTGCAACAGAAGCCTTTGAACACTATCTCAATTTCATTGGTCAGTGATTTTTTTTGAGCACTCTACAAAATGCACTTGAGTCTTTGAATAAGGTGAATATAAACTCAATCATACCTGTTTTTCAAGACCCATGAAAGCTTTTTCTGTGCCAGGGACAGTCTGCTGTGCTGTGGGGGGGGAGGGGGTGCATCTGTTGCCTGACACAGTTATTTCAGTTTAAGTCTAATGTAGCTGAATTTTGGCTAAGCACTGAAATGCCCTGCAAAATCAGCTATGACTTCAGACTTATGTTGTTGTTGAAAGTGATTGGATGCTGTCTTTTTTTGTTCACTTTTCTAGGCAGCTACAAATTAATAAAGCCGCTTCTCTCCCTGAAGGTAAGTGAAGTCTCTTGAGGCAGGAGATGCTCTTCATGTGTGGCTTGTTTTGTTTTAAACCTAGGTACTTGCTTTTTTGCTTTCATTACTGACAAACCTCTAAAAGAGAGTGTAGATCTGTTGATCAAGGCATCTTTAGGGAATGCCCTATATATCAGATCAGGGGGACTAAGCTTTGTGGGTTTGTTTGTGGGTTTTTTTGGGGTTTATTTAGTTTTTTTCTTCTCCAGAACCTTTTTGAATTTCAAAGCTATACCAACAACTTTCAGTGCAACACTGATGCCTATCTCATTCAAAGAAGATTTTAATTCTTCATTCATTAGACTGACATCAGAGTATCTGGAAAAGAATGGAAATGAGCAAGGTAGCTTTCAGAGGGTGATTCATAAAGGTTTGACTCTGTTTAGTAGTGCTGTATCTGGTGTTTTGTGTGAAGTGTCACACAGGCACACTTTCAAGCTCAAGATAGAAACAGAGCTTCTGCACACTTACCGTCCCCACTCCCTCACCCCCCTTAGTCTCTAAGGATAATGACGACCTAAGTGGAGAGAGGCTTTGGGAAAGCAATAGTCAGATGGGGAACAACAGGGTAGAATTTAGGTATGTACAGCTTCTAGGCAAATAAATGGTATTGTCTTCTCGAATTGCTTGGCCAAAGCCCAAAAGCAAATGTCTAAGGCAGAGTAGCTTGCAAGCAAGGCATGCTGTACTGGCTAGCAATGTCTGTCCCCCACTCATCATTGATGTCTCCTGTGTTAGCTTGTAATGCCAGCTAGCTTGGTATGGATATTCTTCAGCCCCAGCACTCCTAAGGGTCTGCTGCTGGCTCCCTGAGTTAGGGCTGACCAATAGGTCTCTCTTCAGCTCCCGCAAGCTGGAACTGTGCTGCGCACATAACAACACCATTTTTCTCACTGGATTTGAGCATCTGGCTTTGGTTTGACCTTGGTACAGGGTAGTATCTGTGATTAGGAAATTTGGCATACTCCAGGTGTTGGAAGCTTTGAAGGCTCAGACTGCTGGCAATGAAGGATTTCAGGTATCTTTGAGGTGATGTAGCAGCTGTGCAGTGGCTTTGTAAGCATCAGTGTGGGAATGAATCATGTAAATGGAGTAGATTAAGTGATCAGATTTTAGGTGCAGCTCCCTGCAAGCAGGTGTTGTGTTTTGACTAAAGAGTGGTAATGTACTGATTCTACCTTTTTACTCACTATGAACTCTGCTTTTTGTAGACTTACGATTTGAACCTACGAACTCTGACTTTACTCAAACTGTACTGACAACAGTGTTGAGGTCTTTCTTTTATTCTGCTCTAGTTTGGCTCCACTTTCTCCTTTCTGTGCTTTCACTTTATAACGTAAGAGTCAGTAGAAACAGTCTCCCAGAGGAAGACCACATCCTAGCAGATACACTTTCTATATTTAATCATCCTTGGAGCTTTTATTTTGCTAAAGGACTAAAGTGACAGCCTTTAGCGAATAATTATATGAAACACTATGTGTGAGCAAAGTGTGAAATGTCTCCAGTACCAACCAAAGCTATAGATATTTTTATTAAATATTAATGCCATGCATTTATGAAGGGTTTGCCAAGCAGATGTTAAGCTGGTCTTTGTGGTAATTTAATTGAGCAAGGAACATTTCCTGCCATTTTTATCAATGTCAGGCTTTACATGACATTTTAAACTGAAAATATAAAACAGAGAGAATGAGAAAGAGAGAAATAATTAATAATCAGTTTCCATTCATGACTATCTGTTAATATTTCCCTTCAGAGGATTTAATGTTTCTCCTGAATGTTTTTCTTGGAGGTCAATATGAATCTGAGCTAACCTAGACTCTGTACAAATTCTTCCACAGGGCCTCTATCTGGAGTCTGGCCCACTTCTGCTAATGCGATTCTTACTTTCCTATTTGTAAAAAGATGACGATGATAATAAAAGCAAACCTTAAATTATTCATAAGACTCAAACTATGTGGGGCACTGAAGATATCTGTGGATAGAGCCCTTCTTTCCTCCTCAGAGCATCACTTACGGCTTAAATGTCACAGAAGGACCTTTCTGCAGAAAAATTATAGATTGATTAAACTTACTGACATTATACCCCTGCAACGTGCAATGTCTTAATGAGATTTAGCATCATAAAGCATTTGATTATATACAACTTGTTGAGCAAAAATAAATAAGAAAAAATAATATAACAAAAAGGCAATTGAAATGTCTGTAGGTCAGGTGCAACATAATGAGCCCATTCATGAAATATCACTGAAGGCCCCTTCCTCACAAGTATGACATTATTTACATGGAAAAAGTGTGGTCACACTTTTACCTTGCATGTGTTGTTTTAAATTTATGAAACTGTTTTTTTTCCCCAGATGTAATGGCCCCGTCCCAGTTCTGCACTCCCTAGAGACATCGTCCAATCCCCTGCCCCCTGGGTGGATGATCGCTGCAGTTAAGGTGACCAATTCTATCTCCAACAGAAGAAGGAAAAAATAGATCACAATAAATCAAAGCATGGTAGGGCTGAGATGAAATGAAAAATCACCAGCTAGGTTTGTGGTTTTGACCTCCCTGCTTATAATGAATGGCACAGGCTTCCCGTCTGCTCTGGGAACTTCTGTAGGCACTTCTGAAATAGGTTACGTCTGTTTCAAAGACCTCAGAAGTGTTACAGTCTCGGTCTCTCTTCAGCAGCTCCATGCTGTATTCTGTCCCTGCCATGAAGGTGGATTCTTTTATGGTGGATTCTTTTAATTCACTAGCTGTGTCTGAGAGGGTCCTGCTTAAAGCAAAGGTGCTGGTTGCTGTAAAGAGGTATTGAGGACCTGATCCAGCAAGGGATTATTGTCCTCACTCCTGATTTCCGTGAAATCACTGCAAGTCCAGGCCACAGAGAAGAGCAAAGAAAACTCCTCGGTGAGGATATAGGTAGTTGAAGGGGAAAATTTGTCCAAATAAAGCACTAAATAGATCTTTACTTTCACTTCTACAGTTGTTGCCACCCATTTGTGTGGACGTGTGCATGATGTCCTAAATGGAGGAAAAATGGAGAGAGGGATGTAATTTTGCAGTCTATTTCTGTGCCTCTGTTTACCGCTGATGTGGGAATGCAGCAAATGTTGTCAGTCAATATCTTGTTTAATAAGGTCTCTACCAGAGCCAGATGTTGTGCAGAAGACTTTGTATGTTATGTGTGCAGAACAAAACCATGAAGTTTCCCATATTTCCTGTAGAATACACAAAACCTCCCCTTTTCCTGCAGTACATGTGCTCTGAGATAAAATGCTGCTTTCTTCTCAGTGCTCTGTGCGAGAGAGTTTATTTTTCATGCTCTGGGTGGTGTTAAGTTTTCAGTGAACTGTCCTACTAGATTGGTTTGAGATCAATATGTCTAGTTGTCTGGCTGACAGGATGAGAAAGTTATTTATCAATGTTGCAAGCAGGCCTGGGGCCTGATCAAACTATTTCATTAGTACTATTTTGAAAAAAGAGGAAGGTGTAATACTTATTTGAGGTCACTTATCGTCCACTTACCTATTTTTCCACTCATTTGACATGTCAGCAGAGTTCTGAGCAGTATGACTGACAAACATGGAAATAATAATGAAATGCTGCCCAAATACTTCGTGTTCTGCTAAGCAGTAATTGACAGAATTATTCCCCAAACTCTGCAACCAGCTTTGAGTTTCTCCATGGTGCCTGGCATCTTTCCAGCTTCTCTCGCACTTATTTAATACCAGTTGGCAGTATTCATTGCAATGTCTGCAGAAAACACTCCAAGAGGCTGCAACACAATGGAAATGTTTTGTATTCTGTACGAGTCTGTATGCTGTAAAGAAACAGGAAACCAAGGAAGGAGCAAGCAGGGCTGTTGTGTTTTGCAAATATCTAGAGACATTTTTGGAGGTGAAACATTCATCTCCGAGTTTGTATCTCAGGTTTTGTAAGTAATCAGCAGACGTTTTTGCAGAGGGCTTTCATCCTGGCTGTAAGTCATGTGGCTTAATCCTGAGTCAGCATCCTTGATTCAAACATGCTGCAGCTTAAATGGGCTTAAAGACTCCAAAGGTTAAAGGAAGTGGTTCACCACTGTCTCCTCATCCTCCTCACTTTACGAGCACCTAGAACTGAAGGTTCTGCCAGCTCTGAGAGCTGACCTCTTGTTCTTATCAGTGGAGTCATGTCAGTTGCAGGTAGAGACCCTCACTTAATGTGACCTGTCACTTTTTATTTATACCAAAGTGAAAATGGCTACTGGGTATGCAGCACTTTATTGGTTTTGGTGCAAAGATTGAAGGATCTGGAATTCTTGGGCAGGAGGTGAAAATAGTAGGGGGAGGGGAAAGGAGGTCAAACATCACAGATTACTGTCTACTTTTTTTTTCTGAACTGTAAGAAACTTTTGAAGGATTTCCAGGTAATGTAAGCCATCTGCATCTCACCTGATTTTGCCAGTCACTGTATAAAGGAGGAGTTCAGGCCCTGTGTCCAACCATCAGTGTCCTTTCAGGTATGGCTTCCCAGAAGGTGGAAACCTAGTATTAGTTGTTTTTTGTATCGGTGTTTTTACTGATATGGAAACATATGGTGTGTTTCACTGTTCAGAGTTTATACTCCCCATGCAATGGGCACACAGTGCCCATTAACTTTAATGAGACTTACACGCACAAGTGGGACTTATAGGGCACATCATGAAGCTCTGGGTTTTTACTGTTTTGTGTTAGAAGCTGTGATAAATTAATATGTATCTGTACTGCCTACCTCAGTCTGCCAGCTTAAATGTATTTTGCCATCGTTATTTTCACTGTTAACTATGCTGTATGCCTTGCTTAGGAGGCTGTCTTGTGGGGTAGGCAAGCTAAGCTGCTTGGTCAGAGGCTTGAGTCCAGCTCAGAAAATGAAATGGGCTGTTGAAAGGTACTCGAAGGACACTATGTGCAACCCTAAGAACCACATGCGCTATAGACACTGTAGGGTACAAGTCAGCATCTGGTGTTTCTTGCGCCATGTTCATAATTCTAGTGCTTTGTTTCTTAGCAAAGTATGTTGTTAAGACATTCCTTTTCAGTAACTGCTGAAGAGTTAAACCCTAAACCAAGGTGTCTGATGAGAATATTGCTTTCTGGAGTACGTATGTATGCTAGTGGAGGATTTGACAGCACACTTCTAGCTTATAGTTGGTAGGCTGTAGATCCAATATCTCAAAATAAGGATCCTAAACAACAAGTATCTGTGCCAGGAAGGTTAGATTGACAGTGCCTGAACCTTGTTTGAGCTCAGAGTCCTGACCACACATGGGGAATCCAAGGCCCCTAGTCTGGCATCTGATTGCAACAGATAGCTGATCCAGGCCTATAAAACAAGCCTTTGCACACAAAACCAACAAGCCGCTTTAGGGTGCAGAATGCATGTAAACTAATGGTAAATATGTATTACATGCCCCATCTTTTGTATGAATTTTAAAAAAAATATATTTGCTTCAGCCTCTGAGAACATCAGTGCAAACAGTAATGTCACATACATGTGAGATCTGGACACCTGCAGCTCAGTCCCATAGCAGGAAACAAAAACCCAATGAGGATTTGAGTCACTGCTGCTGTCTGTGCTGCAACCAGTGGTGAAGCTTTTATCTGTAAGGCCTGAATTTGTTCAGAGTGTTGCAGGAGCAAAACACTAATTTCAGCAGTTTTAAAATAGAATACAACTAATGTAAAGCAATTAATATGGTTGATGAAACACATATCTAAAAGGAGCATCAGGCAAAGTCTAGAATCTACTCTTTATTTTGGTTAGAAAATGATAATAGGGAGCATCACCCTTTAAAACAACCACACAACTACTTAAGTGCAAGCTACTTGTCTCTTTTGTTAACTTGTCTATTGGTGCCCGTGTATACACTTAGACAAATATATTCTTTAGTAAACTCCCCATTCAAGGTGCTGGCTAGGTTTATTCCTAGTTCATGAGTTCCATTTTGGTTAAAGACGATGGAGGTTTTTTACTTTTTTCCTTCTTAAGCAGAAATGTGAGTTAAAATCTCTTAATTTATATTGTTCATCTACTGAGGTTTAAACAAAACATTAAAGCTGGAAATTAGATTAGTCTGATGAACACATGGCTTACTAATAAGGAGGGATTGTCCAGTTCTAGTCTATGACTGTGGTCTTTCACAGTGGAAAAATTGAGACTGGGATAAAACAGGAGAGGTGAAAAAGAATCAGGAAAAGGTGAGGAAAAAACCCCAATGTCATAGCCTGGGAAACAATTATTTCAACCTATTTGTTACAATAGCAATGAACGTGCTCACTCAGTTGTTGATGATTTTGCATTGAGGCCTGGTAGGCCAGTCTCATTTACAAATGGCATATGCGTGATTTTTGCATGGATAGGGCCATATCCACTTTATACTTACAGAGGTCAAGGAGGTAAGCTCTAGGGATAAAAAAACATTTGCATGTCTACTTTTTTTGCCCCCAGAGTCCATACTGAAAAAAAAAAAAAAGTTTCTTGGCTGCTACGGTAGCAAGAAAATAAAAAAAATGCCACACTTTCTTGTCCTGACATGACTGCATGCTGTAGCCTTCATTCTTCAGTTTAAATACTCCAAGATCTTCAGAAACTTGAATCAGAATGAACCATCCGAACTTAACTCTGATGTGATGAGAGAATGTGCCTGACCTTAATGCTACAGAAAGAGATGTCTGTGCTTAGTAACAGATTTCCTCATTTGAAGATTGCTTTCTCCTGCTGTTGCTGAATTTTCTTAAGGTCTCTGGTTCATTTTCTGGATTGGGCCTTCCTAAACTTGAATGTCTCAGGCTCTCTCCTGCATAGCTGCATTTTTGGCAGTGCTCAGTACTTGACTTGAAAGCTGTTGCTCTGGGAAAATAAGGGTCCTGTTTAAGGCTGGGCAGGGAGAAGGGGGCAGCTGGAGTAGTTACCTGTATTCTGATGACACCATCCTTATTGCCATGTGCTACTTCAAGCAAGATGTGAGACCAAGGTGTCTGCAGCAAGCATAGTTCTGAGTTGAGTGATTAAGCCCTGGTGAGACACTAGAGAGCTCCTCTGGGTCTGTCAACCTCCACTACTCCCCTCCCCCCTACTTCTTTGGCTCGATTCCATTTTAATTGGGGGAATAAAATATGCTCTGCATAGGAAACTATTTTTTATATCTTTCAGCTGCGATGGAATTATCAAGGGAGACTTTGATTTTCAATTAAAACTGCATTTTAATGCTGGAAGTCAGACATCGCCATGAGAAAAAAAACAAATAATGACTCGGTTCAAAACCGCTCCCATGTATAATGCTGGATTTTTTCTTTTTTTTTTGATTGAGTCAAATGTAGCTGGTATTACTTGGGTTCATGCAGCCAAAACTCAGAGCTGGGCTGCACCAAAATATGAGTGGAGCAGGTGGTTCATGGCACTTTTGAATGTAGTGTTATGCTTTCAGAATGTTTGCTTCCACTGTTCAGCCTTGTTCCTGTGGTGCTGGCAGCTGGAAACACATCTTCTAAAATGTCAGGTGAAGTTGTCATTTAACCACCTCATTTTGGTGATTTAAAGCTTCAGGAAAAATGCCAAGTATTGAAAACTTCCTTCCTGGTAAGAAACATATTAGTTTCTTACCCCCCAGTCCTTCCAGAGAAGTTTCTACCTGCTGAAATATCTTGCTTTGCCCAAAATCACCCTTCCTTTTAGGAGGAGCGATCTTGCATTGCCTCCATTTAGATGAAAACCAATCTGTTCCTCTTTTAAAATCAGCTGGAAAAATCTTGACAACTGAGCGACCTTTGTAGTCTATCTGATGCATGTAAGTGCAGAAACTTTCAGCCTTTTAAAAGTCCTGCATTTTTTTTTATAGCCACATGTCTGACTAAATCAAATATTAAAAAAGTAGACTACCTACAGCCTGCTTATTTTCTGAAATAAGCAGGTCCAAATAAAGCTAACACCAGGGCATTTGTCTTCTGGCAAGTAGGGATACAGCAGTACAGTTGTGAGCATTCTGGAGTGGCATAGCCACTTGTTTGAGTCTTGTCAAGTTAATTTGGCTGTAGCCCAGGTTTAGTACCCTCCGCTATTTGCTCCGTACAAGGGTGACAATACTGTGCCAGCAGCTGATGTCTCCTAGAGCAACACTATCTTTTTTGGGGGTTTTTTTTTGAGGAAAAAGTAAAAAGGGTCTCATTTGGGAATCTGAAGTACAATTACTGCTCCAAGACTGATTTCTGTTCCTCATCCCCAGCTGCCCTACAAAGGTCACTTTGAGACAGATTATCAAGTTCTGTGAGTGCATTTATTTCCAGTTAGCATCACCTTGGCTTTCAAGCCCTTATATTTTCCAGATAATGTGAAATATGTTTGCTTGTTGAAAAAATTTGTGTGTTGTGGTTTTGAGCACTCTGTCGTAAGCAAAATGACAACTTTCCATTTTCCTAGAACTTCTCAGCTGAATCCTTTTGATATTATTTATTGAAGGCAGATACATTAACAGTTAACACTGGGTTTAATTCCTCCCCCAGCAAATGTTGATTCCAACTCTTCTGATTTTGATGAAGAGTGGCTTTGCTGGCAGCCTGTGGCTGGCACAACTACAAAGCTGATTTCAGGAACCTTAGAGGTTTATTTAGATTCTTTAAATGTTTTGGCTTGATGGTATCTTGGGTATTTTGAAACTTTTGAAGCATTTTCAATTCCCCACAGCACTAAGCAGGCAGACATTGAAACACACAGTGACTAGGAAGAGAGTCCCGTCTTTGCTTTGTTCTTTGGGCTTGTAAGTAGTCCCTAGCAGGCAAATCAGAACAAGCACAAAAAAGAAATAATAACGGCAACTGGTAGATGGGGACTGCATTCTTCTCCTCCCTTGTGAAAGGATGGAGAAAGAAAGATGATGCTTTGTCTGCCTCCCCTAGTCCAGTTTGTATTGGTGGAAGGGTTAGTGCAGGTGAGAAACTTGGAGTTTGCGCATAAATGCTGATTCCCATCCTCTGGCAATCAGATACGAGCATGAAAGATGACTTCTATGGCTTGGCTTGCCTTTTGCCCTCAGGTAGCTCAGTGCTTTTCTTCTGTCCCTGTACTATGTACTTTCTGGATACACACAAGATTTCTCCTTCCTGCTGCTTTACCATTGGGGTTTTGTTGTTGTTGTTGTTTTGTTTGACCCTTCTTGAAGCAGGGAAGAAAATGTGTGTGAAGGAATGCTGGGAACTAGAGTGAGGGAGGAGTGTGTGGAGGCACCACCCTTTGGCAAAATGTCTTCAGTGTGCTAAACCTGCATGTTTGGTACTGGAAAATCATGTTATGCTGCTGCGTGAGCTGAGGAGGAGATGTTTTTATACCTAATGTTATAAAAAATATCTATGGAAAAACTAAGCAGAAATAGCTGTAAATACTTCTGATCTATTGGTATTTAGCTCTTTAAAAATCTTCCAGGAATTTCTAGTTAATGCAGTAAATTGCAGTAAATGCCTAAACTCTTGTGAGAGAAGTTAGAGAGAAGCAATGATGCTGTCTTGAGCTACACAATCTGAAGTAGGTTGGGTTTTGCCTGTTGTGTCATCCTGCTCTAATTCCTGCCCTCTGCCATTCCTCACACACTGAATGTGATGCACTCTCCGTGGGCCAAACTACAGATCTGACAAAAGGCACTCCTCTGCATGACTGTGAGAGAAGGGATTAAATTAATGCAGTTGTCCTCCAAAACCTGAGTACTGATCCCTCCAGTTGTGTAGCTGAAGGATTTGGACACCAGTGTGTCACCAGCTGATGCTGTACCAGACTGCTCAGCAGTGTCTACTGAAACAGCAGTTGATGTGTGTCTTTCCTCCTGTGGTACCTTGCTTCTGCCTTCTCTCCATCTTCCTACCATCTCTGGACTTCATAGCATTTCGACAAAACTGTAGAAAGCTCTGCTGTTTTTGATGCTCAAATAGCAGATAACTGTCTTGTAGTTTTCAGGCATGTTTGTATTTCCTGGTGCACCAAAGCATGTGTGAGAAAAAGCTGTGTACAATAAATGTGAAGAATACAGCTACTTCTTTTTCCCCTGGAAGGATGGTGGACAGTGTTTCGTGAGCAGCCACAAAACTTGCTCCATTCCTTAGGAAGTGGTTTGCATTGTGCAAGGAGAACAAATCCTCATGCAACTTAAATCTGAATTAATTGAAATTAGAGTGGTCTAATGATTTGAGGGAGACTGTTCTCTTTTTTTTTTTTTTTAACTCTTCAGCAGATTCCTGGAGGAAGAATGAATATGATNCCTGGTGATTCTGATTCTATAGAAAGGAGTTTTTTTCCGATTAAATCCCATAGAAATTCCCCATATGGGAGCTAACAGAAAAAAAAAATCCCTATGCACTGTAGACTGCCCTGGCTACTTGAATTGTTAAGCAGAAGTGTATACTCCAGCTCTTTAAACATATGCATTGCTCTTTTCTAATGAGTACTGCAGACCGGATATAAGAGGCATTTATGTTTGTCAGTTGGGAAATACAGTGAAATAGTGACTTTGCATACCTTTCTCAAGTCAGCAAACTAAATATACAAAAGCAGCTGTGGGAAAAGACGGGACTATGTAACAGTCATTCCTCTGGGATGCTGCGGGGCAGCTGTGCTGTGCCAAGCCCAGGAACAGGCTCTTGGTCTCATGGCTGGATGGAAAAGTGATGTCTTGGGGAGATGCTGCACAGGCAGAGTAAGATCATGCTCTTACTTAGTGTTGCTGAATCCTGTTGCTACCTTGTCGCTGGCTTTGCTGCTGCTCAGACATGGCTGCCCTAAGGCACTTGCTCTTTCCTTTTGTGTGCTTAGGCATGTGGCTGTGCAGAAGTAACTCCCGCTCTGACCTGGTGGTCTCAGCACAGGTAAGACTGCTCCTGCTGTGCTGAAAATAGCCTTCCCCATTGTTTTATTTTAGATATTGTAAGTGTTGGAAATGTTGCATTTCAGAAGTATTTTGGTAGCAGAACTGAAGGGATACAGCAAACTTGGCTGCAGAACAGGAAACTGTCAATAAGCAGCAATTGGGCTTCTCTGAGCTGGTGTATGTAATACTGGCAAATAATTTATTTTAAGGCATGCTGAAAGGTTGTTAAAATCAGAATTGATTTTCCTCCATGAAAGAGTGATTAGAAACAGAATACATTATTATCACAGTTCATAGTAGTTAAGCCTCTCTTCTGTAGTTAAAACAGAACAGGTTTAACCAGGGCAGACCCGAGAATAGAAACAGCATCTGTTGCATTAAACCCCAAAACACTCCCACTTCTTCCCTGTCCCCAAAATCCTAGTTCTCTTCAGATTATAGCAAGGACCCTGTGTCAATTAGCTCCAGTGACCACTGGATGTAGCTGTCGCTTCACAGAAATATGACCAAGTTGACACTTTTCTGGCTCTTTTTTGAGATAATTTGGCAGAAGTCACTTTTCACATGAAATTTCTCCCACTGGTCTCTCTCTCTCTCTTTTATTTACTTTTCCTTTTCTTTCTGTGTATACCTTTCATGTTTCCCCACCAGTGCTCCTTAGAATATGAGCATGTTATATTGTTATTCCTTTTCTTCATCAATGTTTTCCTGCTTGGCAGCAGCGAAGAAAATATGGGACTACAGCAACGCACTCGAGCAATGCACTCATCTCATGAATGACAATGGAGATAGTTCCACTCTCTATTTGTAAATCACAGAATTGTTTATGTTGGAAAACACCCTTAGGACAATTAAGTCCAACTGTAAACCTAACGGCCAAGTCCATGACTAAACTATGTCCCTAAGTGTCACATCTACCAGTCTTTTCAGGGATGGTGACTGAACCACTTCCCTGGGCAGCCTCCTCCAGCACTTGACAACCCTTTCAGTGAAGTAATATTTCCTAATATCCAGCCTAAGCCTCCCTTGGCACACCTTGAAGCCAGTCCCTCTCATCCTATTGCTTGTTACTTGGAAAAAGAGACCAACACCCACCTTCACTACAACCTCCTTTCAGGTAGCTGTAGAGAGGAATGAGGTCTCTTTGCAGCCTCCTCTTCTCCAGACCAAGCAACCCCAGTTGTCTCAGCAGCTCCCCGTAAGACTGGTGCTGCAGACCCTTCACCAGCTTTGCTGCTCTTCTCCAAATGTAGTTCAGCACCTCAATGTCTTTCTTGTACTGAGGGGTCCAAAACTGAACACAGTATTTAAGGTGCAGTCTCGCCGGTGCTGAGATCACTTCCCTACTCCATTTCTGATACAAGCCAGGATGCTTTTGGCCTTCTTGGCCACCTGGGCTCACTGCTGGCTCATATTCAGCTGTCTATAAAACCAGCATCTGCAGATCCTTTTCTACTGAGTGGCTTTCCAGCCATTCATTCCCAAGTCTGTAGTGTTGCATGGGGTTGTTCTGGCCCAGGTGCAAGAGCCTTGTGAACCTCATACCATTGTCCTTGGCCCATTGATCCAGCCCATTTAGGTCCCTCTGTAGAGCCTTTCTTCTCTCAAGCAGATCAACACTTCTGCCCAACTTGGTGTTGCCTGTAAGCTTACTGAGGGCGCAATTGATCCCCTTGTCCAGATCATTGCCAAAGATACTAAACAGAACTGGCCGCAACACTGAACCCTGAGGAACACTGCTTGTGACCAGCTGCCAGCTGGATTTAACTCCATTCACCGCAACTCTCTGGGCTCGGCCATCCAGCCAATTTTTTACCCAATGGAGAGTATACCTGTCTAAGCTATGAGCAGCTGGTTTTCCAGGAAAATGCAATGCTGTGGGAAATGGTGTCAAAGTCTTCACTAAAGTCTAGGTAGACAAAACCCACAGGCTGAGTTTCCTTCATCTGCTAAGCAGTTCACCTTGTCAGGAAGAGACCAGACTAGTCAAGCAGGACCTGCTTTTCCTAAACCCATGCTGACCGGGTCCGATCACCTGATAAACTTTTAAGTGCCACTTGATGGTACTCAAGATGATCTGCTCCATAACCTCCCCTGGCACTGAGGTCAGGCTGACAGGCCTGTAGTTTCCCAGATCCTCCTTCTGGTCCTTCCTGTAAATGGGTGTCACATTGGCTGATCTCTTGCCAGCTGAGACCTCTCCAGTTAGCCAGGACTTCCAATGTTATAGAAGAACAGCTTCATCATAGAAGAAAAAGATTGTCAAATGCAGGCAGTTGCTGAAAGATCTGGAGATGAAAATATCCTTACTCCTTTTTTTGTGACAAAACCATCAAGCTAGGTTAGATATTACACCTTTTATTTAACTGTTTATACTCAAAAACTACTTTTGTTCTGCTGGGTTGAACATGAGTACCATATTTCAGAATGGGAGAATGCACACATTTTGTAGGTATTCTGTGGAGAGGCAGGAAATCTAGGAGCACTAGAAACACTGAAGCATAAAGGAGAAAACTACCACACCCTCAAGAAGACCATTTTAAAATAAAAGGTGAAAGCTAATCGTATCTGAAGGGCACAACATGAAATTTCTCATCCATGTTTAAAAATACAAAACTTGGGTATTTCTGAGCCGTCTAAAATTATCAAATGATTCCTTTGGCTTTTTTTCAGAAAACCATGAGTCAGCTTTCAAACGTGGAAGACTGGAAGTGTTCAGAGCTGTATACTTACCTGAACTAGGGGTTTGCAAATGTTTCAAAGCTTTCCACTTTTCTCTGGCAGGAAGCAAAAGTGACTAAAGTAAGAAAAAAAAGATCACCAAAACACTCTTATTCAGCAAATAGGCAGGAACACTGACTTGCTATTACAGTGGATATATGCAATACATTTAACTTGCGTATGGTCACACCACCTCAGCAGCAGTCTAAGAAAGTGGTGCTGATTTGTGGGTTTGGTCAGAGCTGCCACAATTTTTCTTTCCACACATTGATAGGTGTTGCCAGCTAGGTTTGGGTCCTCTTGCTTTTAGCATTTGTTCTTATGCCCTTTGCTACAGCTTTGCTTGAATTTACAAGTAGTGACAAATACTCCTTTCTTTGTGAAGGAAATCTTGCAAAGGCAGCATCATTTTTCTTACTGTCTTACTGCAGACTTGCTGGGGTATGAAATGTGAAACTGGGGAGGGATATTGCCACCCTGCACTGCTCAGATCTAAGCATCCCAACACAGTTCACAACCTACTTGCCTTCTGCCTGCTGTGAGATCAAGGTTCATCTGGACTTCCAGGTTAGGATCTGTAGAATAAATTTATCTTTTGTGTTACTAAACTTTCTCTGCCTCTGAAGAATTTACAGGGCTGGCGGTGTAGATATTTAAGCTTTTTTTCTGGTTTTTTTTTTTTTTTAATTCTGCCTAGATTACTGATTTTGGTACAGCAAGAGGTATTGAACCCTAGCAAATGGGGCTAGTGAGGACAATAAGTTATTTAGCCTTGTCTCTTTCCCCAAGGCAGGATCAACAAGATCTAACCCTCCTTGACAGATATGCAGCAAACCTGTTCTTAAAAACCTCCCATAACAGAAATTCAACACCCTTCCTCAGGCAATCTTTGCCAAAGCAGGACTCTTCTTACTGCTGGAAAGCCTTTCCTAAGGACAAGCCTGGATCTCCCTTGCTGTAACTTAACCCCTTGATTTCTTGCCTTATCCTCAGAGGAGATAGAAAAGCATTTATTATTTTCTTCTTTGCTGCAGGCTTTGGCATATTTCAGAGCAGTCATTGCCTCTCTGCATGGTCTCCTGTGGGCTGTGTATTCCAAGTCTTTTAATGTCCCTTCCACCCTGGTCCACTCCCCCCAGTCCAAGACCATATTTGCTGGATCTCAGATTGCTCTTGCTGCCCTCCTGAGGGCTCTCTCAGGCCCACATATTGTGGAACAGCTTTTTTTCCCCTTGTGCTGGAATGCCTATAGTTGTCTCTTGGCCAAGGCACGCTCGACATTCAGCAACTAAACCATAATTTTGGTTTAGAAGGCTTTAGGGAGACAATGCATAAATAGTGTCTTGCAACCACTGTGTACTCACTGAAAGAGGAAAATGTTGGAGAGTTGCCTGGCTTAGGTTTTAGACAAACAGGATTGCTTTGGTGCTTGCTTCCATGGCAGACAATAGAGAATAAAGCTCTGCAGAAGAGTGGAGCTATATGAGTAGTGTATTGTGCACACATGCGAGCTTAGGCCCTCCGGTGCTAAACATGCAAGAGGCATCTCCAAACAGTGCTGTGTTTGAGCCAGAGTACAATTATGAAATTCCTGTTGTCCTAGTGGCCAGGCTTCTCCATGCACATTGACTGCATTAGCAAGAGCAAACACCAAATACGTCCAAGAAACAAGACTAAAAGCACTCAAACACAGTGGCCCTCTAAGCTGCTTTTTTGTAATGCAGCTTTATTTTTATATAATGGTCAGTGTGAATCTGAGAAGGTTCTTGCTTTCCCCCCACTGCCTTCCCTCCCCTTTACCGCGGTGCATTTTAAATCAAGCTGTCCTCTGTAGCTCTGCGGCAAATCTGCACATTTCTGGTTTTGCTCTTTCAGAGGATAATTTCTCCTGTTTAATGAGATCTGAGAATGAAGTCAGGCATGAGTTGGAGAAAGGTCACAGCATGTGCTCAAAGGTATATTAACTACTGTTGGAGCTGGCATCCATCGACTTCCATGAGGACAAAATTAAGCAGCAAACAGTAAATACTTCCACTAGTGCTTTAATATAAGCAGGACCATTTACAATGAATAAGAATTCGAGAAGCTTCAAGGATGAAATGGGGATGCTCACAAATAAAAAGAAAAGTCTTACTACTTAGACTTAGAATGTGATTCCAGTCAAGGTTAATGGGGTAACAGTTAATGAGGGGTACAGAATCCAAAGGCTGCATTGATGCCATATTGTGTCTTACACAGGTAATTAATGCTACTGACTACTGCTAAATGACTCTACCTGAGCACATTTTGTCTAGCAGGAACTTTAAATCCCCCACACTGTATACAGTAGCGCTCTCCTGATGCTTTATGACTCCCACTAATGCTGAACAGGCTAAATCAGAACAAATTTCTTCCAGTCGTTTCCAGGATGGTGATTTGCATCCATCACCACCACAATACATCTATCATCCAGGGCCCAGTGGTGCAACGGCAAGTTTGGCATTGGATTCACAGGGGCCAGGATCAGCCCTTGAGTGCATGTAGTCAGAGAATGACATTTTGCCACTTAAGCAGCAACTTCACAGCAGGAGTGTTCTGGAAAAAAGGCAGCTCCCTCTTGGCAAGTTTCTTTTTCTATTGTCAGCTTCCTTTGCCATTTTTAAGTGGGTTTTTTTTTTGAGTAAATCACTTTTCTACAAGGCCCAGGCAAATATTGCCGCTCAGTGGCCAGCACAATTGAAAATGAAAAGCGGCTGAAGGTGGAGGCAGCCTGTGAGCCATTCTGTGCACAGGCAGAGAATAAGAATACAGACCCATGGGCAGCTAAAACCATCTCCCTCCAGTCACATCTCCTGGTGTGGGAAGAAGAGGAGCAAGTTAACATGATTTTGAAGGAAGGAGGGAGACTACATAGGGCTTGCTATCTGGTTCTGCTGTTTAAAAATATTTTGTTTTCTTTTCCTTGCACAAAGGCTTTAAAGTAGGGCATTTGTATACACTGTTCTTTCCACCCAGTGCTCATTGTATTGACAGGAATCACTTCAGTTGAACAGTTTCATCAATGTGCTCGAGTCTGCTTGTAGGTGGCATCCGGAGGGCAGATACCACTCTTATCCAGGACCTAGGCCTATTCCATTACTGTCTTTAAAACATCTCCCAGGTGCACTTAGACATTACTTTTCTTCCCAATTTCCTCTTCGCCTCCTTCCTTTCTCCTTCTGTTCTGAATAAAACATTTTTTAAAGCCCAGGCCAAATCCTCAGTTTCTTTTGGGTGAGGAGTAACAGCTCGACAAGATTAGCCTCCAGGTTCCACCTGTCCTTGAGGAGTTTGAAGGCAGTGAGGAGGGACAGTTGCTCCAGTGCCACATTACCACACAGAAGACTGCTGCAGAACTGCACCTATTGATTGTGGTGTAAGAGAGTGTGTTTCATCAGCTTTTAATTGGGCTGACTCCTAAATAGGATAGGGTCAGAGCGGTTTGTGCTGCTGAGTCTAAACAGCCTTACCAAGTGGAGGTAAATGTCTCATAAACAGGTCACAATTTATATCTTTTTTTAATTTCTTGGGATCTGGGATTTATAGCCTTCCTGGCAATCTTGTGCTCTGGCTTAGGGGAACAGAAAAATGATGCAAGTTTTGTGTACAATTCCATCACATGTGCCTTCCTGTGCCTTTAAGTGTTATTTCACTTTTTTGACTTACAGTCCTGCACTTTAAAGAGTGCCCATCTGTGTCCTTAAAAAAACATGCCAAGACAGTAGCTTTCTATGTGCCATCCTTGTAAGCCTTACCCAGACAGGCTTCCTGCTGGATTCTTCTGTTTATTGGGTCTTCCTCATAAGAATTCCTGCTCTCAGAAAAGAGCAGAAGCTGCAAAGCAGTGGCACAATTGGAGTCAAAGCAGCCTGCACAGCTGAAGCTTTGCCCACTAGTGTGGGAGGGAATAAAACCAACCTTGTTTGAGCATCCTGTTCTTGTCCAGCTCTCTAGCACTTGCGAAGATTGGAGTCTAGTTAATAAATTCCTCTCACTGCGTTCAGGAGAGGCTCGTAGAGTGACTAAATGAATCTGAATTCTGCTGATGGTGGACTACCATTCCCTCCCTTCTCTCATTTCTAAATGCTGAATTTTGAAAATCCTAGATTGAGTTTGTATTACTTCAGATTCACCATTATTTTGGGGGACCATACTCACACTCTGCAAGAAATTGGATTTTTTTTTGACTTGGAGAATTGTGTGTGAATTCTCTTTTTATATTCTTTAGTCATCTACTCATTGTATAGTTGCGGGGAGAAGAGGCAGATAAGATGATGATAATAAGCAAGATAAATTTAGATACATTGGATATTTCACAGGAACTGAAATTTAGTTATGTTAATCCACTTGCCCAGCTTCTGACCTTGTAAATTTATAAATGGAGGAGATGTGTGTTTCCTGCTGTAACCTAACCTTCCCTAGTGTCTTTCCTGCCAGATTTTAATGCTTTTTTTTTTTTAAGACACAACCTGTTTTTAATAGTATTTAGAAGTTGTTTCAACTGTAGAAACTAAAGTCCTCAGAGGATTTAATCAATCAATGGACCGTAGTATTTGGCCCCCTCTATTCAAAATACTGACAGTTACAATCCTATTCTGGCTAAACTAGCATGGGGTTAAGGTTAATGAAAGCTAAATAAATAAATAAAAAGTAGCACACCATCCCCACCCACAACTTGTCTGGCAAGTGCAGGAGAGTGGCTGGTTTGGGAGCAGGAATGCTTATGAACCTGATTGTAGGGTGGCTAAAGTGAAAACCTTTCTAATCCTAGTGATTTTAACTTGCTTGCATTCCTTTGAAGGTCTCCCTCCTTGGCAGGTTTTGAGGATCTATTGCCATGATGCATTTTCATACTGCATTCCCCAGGAGTTAGCACTTGCCGTGGAGACCTGCACTTTGTCTTTTAAGCAGATAAAAAGAGAGGTCAGTCAGATGTAATTCCCCAACTCCTCATATAAACAATTTAACTGCTGCAGCAACATACTTGCTTAGAATTACTCCCTCAGATTCAATTCCCTTTTCCTGCTCCACTTGTAAAAATGGTTAGTGTCCTCTATAAACTGCTGCTCAGCCAGGTCCAAAGCTTGCTGTGGAGCTGTAGAATAAATGTTAATCTAATACAGGTTACTGGGTCAAATGCAATCACAGGCTTGTGGGAAAAGCTTAATACTGTTCTGCTGCTTCTAACACAGTAAACCTGGATATTATATGATAGGTTAAATACCACTGAACCATGGCAAGAATTTTCTTGAAAGTAGGATTTAGTACAAAGGAAACTACACTGGAAGAGTGACCTAGGATTGACTTTGCTCTCTGAGAGCATTCTAAGAAGCTAAGGTACGCTGTGAAAATTATCTCCTTGAAAACATTAGGTGCAAAAATTCCTATTTCAGGGAATGGCCAGCTACAACAAGGATGATTCAGCTAATAAAAGGTTGCGTGTGTTTTTATACTGCTACCCTCTCTTTGTAAGAAAGATAATTTTGCTTTATTTCTTCTCGCAGTGACTGTGAAGTCAACATGATGTGTCTCACTCCAACTCCTGCTATCTGAGATTGTGGGAATATACATTTAAAAATATATATCTCTATCACTCTTATGTGAGTGCTCCTAGTTGCTTATTTCCTGCAGGCTGACTTGTGTTATCCCTTGCTATCATGTACCTCTCTGCCCCACAGTGATGTCAGTTGGCCTCGATATTTCACTGTCTTTAGTACTGGTTTTGTTTGTACTCAGTGGTGCTGAGGTCAGAGACTAAGTGAAGTCCTTAAGTGGAAGTTTGAGGACCCAGTCTTGCACAAAGACTTGGTTCAGTAGGTGCTAATCGGTCCTAGTTGAGAGGCTGGGCCAGTCTCTTTCCATACTGTGAAGAATCTGCTTCTCCTCCTTTAAGGAGTTTTTTACAGATCTGGTGCCTGATCACAGAACGGGCACAAAGATTAAGAGTGTTGGGGCTTCTGCTTTATGTTTGTTTCTTTAATCAACTGAATTGATAAATCGTGTTAGTGAGAAGACTTTGTATGATGTAGGAGAAAGAGGACACTTCAGCATGCCAAGGCTGTGAGAGCAGGCATGACTCAGATCAGCCTGAAACATTAACAGAAATGTAGCAGTTACAATGGGATGAAGCTGGTGGATAAACATCATAGAGCTTTGCTAGTCAGTAAAAAAAAAAAAAATAATCCCATGGCATCATGGCACTGAAGCGTTAGAATGCTGC
Source organism: Piaya cayana (assembly GCA_013389865.1). Lineage (NCBI taxonomy): Eukaryota > Metazoa > Chordata > Aves > Cuculiformes > Coccyzidae > Piaya > Piaya cayana. The sequence goes on along the minus strand of WAAB01021043.1, from coordinate 543,202 downwards.
CCCAGCAGGCTGCATTTACAGAGCAGTGTTAAACCTTATTTTATGTGTGAGTGGTGAAAACCAGGGTCAAAACAGCCTGTGGAAGAGACAAGAATATAGTCAAGGTTTTTTTTGTTATTTCTTTGTCTTTGTCAGCCATGAGACTCTCTTAACCTTTGGTCCCCAAGCTCTATTCTTCTTTTTGTCTTTTGCCAGTATTTTGCTACATTAGACAATCTCCATCAGAGTAGCCAGGCACTCTGCTTTCCCTTTCCTCTCCCAGCATTAGTTGGTCATTTTCTTGTCCTTTCTGTTCTATTCTTCTTTGAAGTGTATACTTTCTCCTCCTGTGTATTCTTCATCCAACTACATTTCTGTCTTCTGCCCATTTCTCATGTACCTTATGCAGGCATCAACACCAATCCCTCATTCTGATGGATCTGATGCAAGTAGCAGATGTCCCTCCTCTGCTCTCCCAGGGGTTGACCAGAACACACATGCCTCCACACAGCTGGAAAGCTGGAAAGAGGGATATATATGAAATTGCTGATCAGTCATCCTTTCCTCCTCCCTCTCTAGAACCAATGTTACAACTTGATTTTATTGGTTGGGCAGTCACTAAAGAACTGTCAGCTGGTTCATTGGGTTCAGACAGGAAGTCCTGATCCTGCTGAAAGCTAAGCTCTTGCTTAATTTCACCTCTAGTCTCTCACTTCTGTTATACTGTATGGTGCTGCTTGGCAGTTTAAAAAAAAAAAAAAAGAAACAAACACGGGTTTATGACTTGTTCTTTGAAAGAAAAGAGGGAGAAATGTCTCAATAATTACCAGATAATCACTCTGTAGGGATTCTGTGGTTTGTTTTTTTAAAAAAACCTATTTCTTCCCCAAACCCTTCTTCCCCCCAGATGCTCAGTAGCCCAGACCTTGGTGAACTGAAAGGTGTAATAGTTTAAACTGGAGATGCTGATGTGTGTATATGCAAAAAATAAGCATCTGCTTGTCTTTCTACCTCCTCCCAAGAAAACCTGAGCTGTGTGGCAGTTCTGATCAATGTTTTATAGCTGGTGGATTGGTTCCATCCATTAAGACTTCTCCATGCTTCACCACAGCCAATGCTCTTGGCACACTGAAAGTAAAGGTTTGCTGTGTGTCCCCAGGAGCAAAGTATGGTGTGTGCAGCTCTTGTCAGATTCTGAAGCTGAAGTATGAAAGGCAGAAAGAAGGCTGCTCAAAGCAGAGGTCATGGATGTAAATTTTCTAGATTCTTGCAGAGGTGTGTCCTTTCCCTTTAAGGAATAATTAAAAAAAAGGTGACATTTTAGAAGAACATTTGCTAAGCTCTGCATGTTCTGTGTATTTTACTGTGTGAACAAATTAGATTATGAAAGGTAATGTATTAGAGATTTGACAGTAATGTGGAATCTTGGAAGCATTAATCGCTAATACGTGTTTCATAATTTCAGCTAAATGATCTCAGTTGAAATGCAAGAGAGGCAATTGAAAAATACTTGGAGATTGCAGTGAAACCCTGCACTCTAATGCAGATTACTTTGATTTACTGCAAAATACTGCAAGGCAGTAGGAAGTGTTCACAGCAGCTGTGTTTGGTAGTTACAGTAGAGATGTGTGATGAAATGATATATTCGTATATGTATTTATCCTGTACAATAGCAGTTTCATTCTTCATCTTCATATTACATGTTAAAAGAAAAAAACAGAACAAAAAAAATCTAACTCCCCCTCAAAAAAACCCCAAACCGCTCCCTCCAAGTAATTCTCTCCCTAAACAAAAAATCAAACAACAAAACTCTAGGTTAATTCGTGCTACTCTTATCATTTATTATTTGTATTTTGAAAGTATTTAGTGACCCAAAATGAGCTCTGGGTCCCAGGGATCAGGTGGCCATTCAGATAGTGAATGCCTTAAGGAAAATTGGAGCAGCTTAAACTCACCCATGGAGTTGTTCCCCACTCAGGTATTGCTACGCCTAGTTAGTCCCATTGTCCAGGATAATCATCAATCCTGCAGTAATTAAAAGAAGGGCAATACCACCGTTTGACAGGATGGCAGCCTCCCAGGTTCAAAGCTGATGCCTTGAGCATGACTTGTAGATCAGTTGGCTGATAGCTCACAGTCTGTGGGAGAAATGCCACAAAATAAACAGGTGGCTGCTTTTTCCTCTGGCTGCAGTGGAGTAGAACCACTGATGTTCTTGGTAGAGTAGCAGGCTGACCCCTTCATGGTGAGAGAATGGATAACAATGTTGAGTAAGAAATAACTCTGCTCCTGGGTGTTTCTTCCAGCAGGTGGGAGCAGGGTGGTGGTGGTGGTGGGGATGGTGTTCAGGTTACATCTATTTGAATAGGAGCAGTAGTGTTACTTGCTTTCGTATTTTTGTGTGAACAGTAACCTGCTGAAAGCCAGATTAAGTCTTTCTTAATACTGTAATGATCTGCCTGTGATGGCAGTTCATGCAAATTTTTGTCTTTTCTGTCTGAGGGATCTTACAGCAATGAGAGTTGACCGTGGTGGCATTTCAATAAACATAATTATTTTTCAGACCTAACATAAGCAATCAAATGAATTCAGACCTCTCCTGCAAATACCCATAGACTCTATACCTCTCCTGTGGGTCCATCCTGTCTATAATGTTAGTCATAGGTGTTCTTGAGCTACAGGCTTGTCTTCGCATTCATGGCCCAAAATGCTTTATTTTATCTGCAGTGGAAGCTAAGATTTTTAGGTGTCTCATCTTAGCTACTGTGAAGAAAGACACCTGCTTGCTGAGCCACCACCAGGCTGTAGTATTCACCTTCAATGTGAAGTATTATCAGTTTTCAGCTGATGAATCCTGCATTGTGCATGGATTAAGGAGCCCTTAGAGTCTGTTCTGTTGGTAACTGACTCCACTGTTAGTTAAGAATTGATACTTCCACAGTGCAGCATTTCTTCAGGTAATCTTTCTGCTGAGTAATCCCAGTGACCTCGAGGAGACTTCATTACTGCCTCTTCTGCATAACATCAAATGTATGAAGTAAGTTTTATTTAGGAGAGTAAAGGTGAGAGGATTGGGCTCTGTTCCAATGGCAGCAAAATTGGCTGTGAAGTGTTAAGATGATATCTGGCTCCTCTTCCATCAGAAACCATGGAGTACAGCTGTTTAATGCATATTAAGTAGTGGAGAATCATAAAAAAGAAATTTCCCCATTGAAATTACTTTACTCAGTGTAAGGAAAAACAAGGCTAGCCCTTATAAAACCAGAATTCTTTCTAAATGGACAAAATATGGCATATTATGTTAAAACTACTGGTGGTACCGTGTGGCACTTATACTTCTTATGCTCTCTGGAGGGTCTACATTTCCCAAGCCACTTACAAAACCCCAATAAATAAATGGACAGCTACTGTTTGTAAAGAAATTCCAGCAGAAGCCATATGGACTCTTAATTTCACTACAGTGCTAGAAAACTGATGAGTTTCTTTGTGTAAAACCTTTAAAAGGACTCAGTGGGCTCTTTATGTCTGCCCAAAAAGAGGTTTTCAGGCCTGCCCATGAAATTATGATAGTCCCAGCAACTTCCATAAATATCTCTGTATCACTATCCCTTTTGACTAGTGCTGCTGAGTCTTCACGACGTGGCAGAATCTCTCATCCTCCTTTTTAAAGTGGATGGTGCTTAAAAGTGAAAGGATATCTCTGTATTTGAGCTAAATATAGAGACCTCTCTGAGGCTGGATGGAGGGCACCCTCAGTAAGTTTGCCAATGACACCAAGCTGTGTGTTGTGGTTGACACGCTGGAGGGAAGCGATGCCATCCAGAGGGGCCTAGACAGGCTTGAGAGGCAGGTCTGTGCAAATCTGATGAATTTCAACAAAGCCAAGTGCAAGGTCCTGCACCTGCGTCAGGGCAATCCCAAGCACAGTTACAGGCTGGGCAGAGAATGGTTTGAGAGTAACCCTGAAGAGAAGGACTTGGGGGTGTTGGTCGATGAGAAGCCCAACGTGAGCTGATAAAGTGCACTTGCAGCCTAGAAAGCCAAACTGGTGTGACTAGCAGGTCAAAGGAGGTGATTCTTCCTCTCTACTCCATTCTTGTCAGACCTCACCTGGAATACTTACTGCATTCAATTCTGGAGTTGTCAGCACAGGAAGGACATGGATCTATTAGAGCAAGTCCAGAGGAGTCCACAAAGATGATCCAAGGGTTGGAGCACCTCTGAAGTAAGGACGGGCTGAAAGAGATGGGCTTGTTTAACCTATAAAAGAGAAAGCTCCAGGGAGAATGACAGCAATCTTCCAGTACTTAAAGGGAGCCTACACAAAAGCTGGGGAGGAGCTCTTTATCAGGGAGTGCAAGGACAGGATGAGGGGTAACTGTTTTAAGTTGAAAGAGGGGAGCTTTAGATTATATCTAAGGAAGAATTTTTTTAGTGAGATGGTGGTGAAACACTAAAACACATTGTCCAGAGAAATTATGAATGCCCCATCCCTAGAGGTGTTCAAGACCAGGTTTGAAGGGGCTTTGAGCAACTTGATCCAGTGAAAGGTGTCCCAGCCCATGGCAGCGTTGTTGGAACTGGATGATGTTTAAGGTCACTTCCAACCCAAACAGTTTTATGATTCTATATGGCCAAGTCCTGGCCATGTGCCATGTAGAGTGTGGCTCTACTACTTCTGAGCTACAAGTGAGTAGCTCCAGTGACTCTGCATAGGATGGATGTTGGTCATTTGAGAGTGATGTGAGCAGCTGGCAATGTTTTTTCTTGCTAGGCATAGACTTACTGACATCAGTGATGTTTCTAGCCAGATATAAAAATTTCTTGGATCAGAAGAGGCAGACCCTTTCCTGCAGTGGAAAAAACCCTTCACTTGTTCCTACTGCTATTGAGACTTGTTTATTTTTGTCTTCATTTAAGTATTACCATTTGTAGCAGGAAAATGGGCTTTTAGAAAATGCTTGAAAAATCTGAAGTGTTTTTGGTGTTTGAAATCAGTTTTTAAAAGAGAACAATAATAGGTTCATTTTTGTGAGAAGATGTCATTTTGAAATGAAAGGACAGGAAGAGTTTTATTTTCTTGGGCTTTTGTGTAGAATGACAGTTTTTGGAGTGACAGGAGTCGTGAAGTTACTTGAATCCTAAAAAGAAACTCCAAATTAAGAACTTAAAAAAAAAAAAATCACTGAAACTGGAATAACACAAGATCCTGTCTTTTTGCACATGCAGATTGAGTTCACCTGTTCCCCCTGTTCTGTTTTCCTATTTCACTGAATCCAGAGTCCAGCTGAAGGTTTCCTTCCTGATACTTACCCCTGGTGAGATATGAGCATCTGAGAGATCACTATGGCATGGCTGTGTGTGGCAGATGTGTTATAACAAAACAGCAAAATTTCTTTAGCAGTATTACAGGGCTTGTGAATATAACCAGAAACATTCGTTGATGCTGAAAATAGAGTTAATATTATTTTTTCGAAGAACTCTGTATAGCTTACCTACACAAAATTAGAAGAGCCTTGTTTCAAACACCTGTAACAAACTCAAGATTTTGGAAAAAATGCAAAGGTAATATAACATTTCATGAAAAGCTTTCATTGTAAATAATTAACACGCAATAGCAGAAAATCAGATTGAAGAAAACCAGCCAACTTTTGCTCTGCTGCGGATAAAAACATACTGAAAACCTGGAAAGAAGTGTGAATAACGTGTTTATAAGTAAAACATGAACATGACTATTTTCTTTATTATGTAGCTTAATGGGGTTAAGACAGGGTGAGTAATGATAACAAAACCACTATAGGGCCTTATTCTTATAGAGGCCTTGGATTTAATGACTGAAGTTGTTAGAAAGATGAGAGCATTTTCACCAGTATCTTTATCAGCAGCTTCCCTACACCTAAAAATGTGATATGGATGTGGTGTTGAGATCTTCCCATAGCAGCCTTGGATTTTGGCTGGAGGTGTCAGGTCAGGATATGAAAGACTTACCTGGAAAGATCCCAGGAGATGTTGAAAGAGCTTTGGATCAAATGAAGCTGCATCTTATTTAAATATGGACAGGTTGTGGCTAAGCTCTCAAATGCCACTTGAGACTCAATTCAACCCAAAGTAAAAACCTTGAATTTCTTACATCTTTTCCCTTTTACTTAAGGAGGTGCTCTGTAGCCTGTGCCCTGCTCTCCCTGCTGCTAACTGCTGAGCAGCCAGCAAAAACTTCCTTGAAAACTGGTTGGAGGAAGACACTATCTGATGAATTTTCTTATGGTTCAGGGTCTGACAAGTGTGGTTCTACCAGAAGGGTTTCGATCTGTAACCGCATGCATTTGCCACCTGTCTGCATCATAAGTGGTCAGCAGATACTGGCAACTCTCTGTGAGAGAAACTCAATACACCAACAGCTCCCAAGGCCCTAGGGTCAGCAACAAACACCTGGATTTTTATATCCAGGCTGTGTGTACAGGGATAATCTTAAATGTTTTGCCATTTTTCATCTCCCTGTATTTGATACTTCATAACAGCTAGCCCGTATCATGCTCTTGCAATATCTGCAATGTGCTCAGAAATGCAGAGGATCCTCAGCTGGTGGAAGCCTGCAAATGCTATCAGCTTCATCAGAATTGCACTGCATTGCAACAGAGAATTTTGCATGATGCTTCCAAGTTGCCATCTCTTAGGGCCAAGTTGAACAGTGAGCTGTCAAAGGGTGGAGCACAAGGTTAGATTATATCTACAGATTTTTTTTAGTCACACCTGTGACAGGTATGGTGGATGTAGGCAAGGGAGAGACATTGCGTGCTGCGATGCTGTCCCAGGTCTTTGAGGTTCTACCATTTTTTTTTGTTGTTGTTGCTTACATACCCTTTCATCAAGCAAGAGAAATGTTTCTCTTTGTTCCTTGGAAAAGCGATTCAGCAGCTTTGTTTGCTGTTTTCTAGTGTGCCAGGCAGAATACAAGATTTAAACTACTTGAAGGGAGAGCTTAGGAGTTCACACACCCCTGCACAGGAGAAAAATGAGACATTTTTATCTTGCTCTCCAAACCCAAAGTAATTGATTTAGAAGAAAACAGCATGGGTCTACTAGTTGGATGTATATAATAAATAAATTTAGGCTAAAGAAAAGATTCATGTTTATTAGTAAAGCTAAATCATTAGTGGAAGTATTTCCTGAGAGATGTGGTGGATTGAATATTTAAATGAAGACTTTCTGAATTAAAGAAATTCCAGAAAGGGATTCTTTTGTCTAGATCAGAGAAAAGGTCAAATGATTATCTAGAAGATAGATGGTCCTGTCTGGTTTTAAGATTCATGTATTTTTTAAAATAAACAAAACCCAAACAGATTTACAGCCTCTTATTCCCTTGTACTTCAATGTAGAGAAAGCAAGCCAGCACCACAATACATCCTGCAGGAAGGAGCAGGACTGCCCTTGCCTCTTCAGACAGCAGGATTTTGTGAGCGTGCATGTGCAAAGACCTGGATGAAGGTGGAGCCTCTGTTAGAGATCTACTTAATAAATAAAAAATAATAATACTGAGATATTTTTAGGCTGTAAGTTTTTGAGATAGAATGATATGATTACTTTGCCAGTGGCTTACTGGCAATGTTGGTAATTTTAGAAACCTAGAAAAATATAGATTATATGTGTATTTTTATATATTAATATAAAAAAATTGTGATAATCTTGGCTACTTCAGACTGCAATTTGTTTTAAAGGGTGCTCCTTAAATGAGGTCAGTTATGTGACGTATAATGAAATTCAGGTAGCTTTACAATATCCCAAGCTGAATAGCCAGTAAGCAGACACCTGACATTATTAGCTGAACTTAAAAATGTGGGCACCACCTTTTAGCATAATCACAACATTGAGAAACCACTATTATGTCACACTCACGGGGACAGCATCCCAGGAATCTGGCCCATGGTCAGTTTGATGTAGAGAGAAGGCCCGCCAAGGCTGCTGAAAACCCCATAAATAGCAGTGGGATCTGAAACATATTTCTAGACAGAATGTGTTCTGCCTCCCAGTAAGCAGTGATTTTCTACCACCAGATTAGTGTTAAAACAATCTGTATGAGATCCAGGTGTAGACAAATTCAGTTAAGTGGTCATCTCGCTGTGGCTTGGTTTTAAATGAAGTGAAGAATAATGCATTATCTCATCCAAATAATGGACCTTATAAATCAAAAACACTGCTGAGAGAATCTTTTAGGGCAAGTTTTTTAAGTCTTTAGCACTGAATTTCATGAAAGTGTCAGGTAGCTGCAAACCATTCAGTTTCTGATGGTTTCAAAGTGGATGCTGATTTTGGTTGCCTAATACGCTGCATTAAGATTTCCATGCTCTATTCCATCTTACCTTCATACAGCTTCAGTAAAGGCTATTTCATTTAAAATTATGTACAAGGGCAGGAGTGAGATCATTCCTAGATGACAATGTAATGCAATACTTTTTTATAACAAACTCTCTTTTTCTTTGGAGAGGAAAAAAATGGTGAAGGTCATTGCCTCCATCCTTTCCTCTAAGAATACCATTAAGCTGCGATAGAAAGCATTATGTCTTCTATTTTAATCTGGGGAATTATTTTTTTTAAAAAACAAATATTAATTATCTTTCTCACCTGAGAACTGGTTATCTAACATCCATTCTTGTAAATGGAAATTCTCCTCTGACTGTAAATACAGGTGGATTGCCATCTGCCTATGTTTGGCAAGATTTTCTAATCAGTGAAGTGAATCCAGGGGTTGGTTCAGTCATGCTCAATGACTTTTTTTCTCGTACTGTGTCAGTTTTGAAGATCTCTCTTTGAAAAGGAAGTTTGAGATTTTAGTTTATTTACAGGACAAATGTCAGACTTGAATCAAATTCTTCCCTTAGATCTTCAATTCTCATAAATCAATATCAGAAATAGTAACAAAACCACCTGAAGCATCCATTCATATACCTAGAAATAGTTTATGGGGACACTGAAAGACACAGATGTTATCTTTTTAATATTGCGAGGAATAATCCTATTAAAGAAGAAACAAGGAAAACTGTTATGCCCACAAGGCAGAATTATCCAAAGTTGATTGGGGCAGCTCAGATTACTCCACAAAGCCCAAACTGTGTGCTGCCCTATCTTTCCATCGAGCCTTGGTGAATGAGCAATCATTTGTGGATTCTGCTCATCTCTCTTTGCAAACTTTGTTCAGTGGAATTAGATACAACTTTGACAAATTAGAAGTGCCCTCTAGCCCCACTGTCCTGGCCACAGCACAGTCTTCCAATTGTGCCTGGTTTTCTGAAGTCTGGCTGCATCAGGGCTGTCAATGGCAAGCCTTCCACAAGGCTACACTTTTTAATAAGGGAATCTGTCAGCACCAGCTTTGTCAGGTCTTGCAGCGTTCCTTTAATCCACAGTGCAAACTGCCTTTCCCTTTGCCTTCCCTATGTTGCAATGTATTTGGATTCTGAAATAAATATCCCCTTTGTTTACAATGTGCCTGCAACAAAATTAACCTTTGGGATTAATCACAACACAGAATGGGCTATGTTTCATCTTTACTTCTGGCATAGGTTTGGGATTAAATAAAACTCAGCCAACTGCCTAACGAATGTCTTTTGCTTTTGTCACTGCATCCCTGGTTTGCTCATAGTTTCTTAAAAGATGGTACTGGTTACCATGCTCTCTTATTTTTCATTAAAAAATTAGTGGAGATTTCAAGTAGTGGCCTTTGGGACCAATACATCTGTAGATGAGTCGGGATGGAGGGAGAGCAGGATTGAGCAATGCATCTTCCAGCTCTACACAAAATCTGTAAGCAGAAATGGACCAAGAGGTTTTTAGCTTAGTTCAGGAAACTGGCAATGCTGAAATGGGTATCACCACTGATTTATACTACTCAGCAGTATCAAGGGAGTAGTCTGACCCAGGGTTTTCTAATCTGTACCTCACCTTACTATTTATGTTTACTTCTTTCCTTCCTTATGAAGAGTATTTAAAAACCCTAAGATATGGATGGGAATGGAAATGAGCAGCGTGTTCTTCATCACAGAACTGAAATCCAAAAGTTCTTCAATCTCTCCTGCCATTTCTTGTGCTCTTCTTCTGTGGAAAATGTTTTCACCCTAATGGGGAAGTTACTATATGGTCCTTGTCTGAATCTGTTCTCTAAAATTTGTTGTTGCAACCAGCTGAAGGAATGAAACTTTAGCATCTGCTTAGAGGCCCTATAGAGACTGGTCTGAGATGGATCCTGCAGTTCTGGATAGGCAACTGCATCCCTGCTTGGTTATTGCAACCAGTTTTTATACATTGCCTCTGACTCACTATATTTCCACAAACTATCATCTCAGTTGAGATGTGATGTCCCTTAGTCACTTGCTAGAGGTCAAAAGATGAACTTGTTTATCATTGGCTCGCCTCACTACCACGGGGACTAAATCTTCCCTATACAGCCAACTGTCAGTGTAGCTTTAAAGGAAGGCGAAGGTTATCTGAGTTCTGTGTATATCTGTACACATGCCCCTGTTATTTATAAGTTTAGTGTTGTTCATTCTAGACCCATGTGAAGTAAGAGTTTTAGGCTCAAAACTAAGTTCCCCCAGTGTTGGGGAAAATAAACTGGATAGGGAAGAGACACACTATCAGAGCCTTGACTGAAAGCAAGCGGTTTCAGACTTGGTTTCAGCCTGAGTTCACAAGTTATTTAACACCAGAGAATTCACACAGGAAGGAATCTCATAATACTCCCGCCGCCAGAAACCCTTCAGACTCTTGTGCCATTTTAGACTCAGAAGTCAATCAACTACAAGAGCCAAATAAGAAAGGAACCAGACTTCATTAGTTCCAGTCCTCATGGTACTATTTCTTTCATTGATGGTTTTTCTGGAAGTGGAGATGGCTTTGCAGTGATGTATGTACTTCATGCCTTCATCACCTTGGGGTTAGTGCTTAGTGCTTGGGGTTGCTCTTGCAAAGGACTTCAGCAAGTACAGCCTGTAGCAACCTTTCTCTTGGAGGTCACCTACTATTAGCCCATAAATCTTGAGATTTGTGCTGTGTTCTGGCTACCTGTTTATTTCAGGATATAATTCAAGGTGTTGGTTATGATCTTACTGAGCCCTTAAAGGCCTAGGACAAGGTTAGCTGAGAAAATTGCTTCTCCACTTCATGCCCTGTCATGAGAGTTATGATCCAATGGGTTCCTGTGATTATTCTCCTGCAGTCAACAACACAGCTTTGTCAGTAAAGCAAACTATGTGCCATGTGTCTCAAGTGGCCTGAAAAAGTCCAGGCTTAATGAATACAATATGAGGTAAACAACTTCAGTTAACATTTTGAAATTTCCTTGGCTATTTTTCTGCAGAAGGATCTGAGGGCTCTGTTCTGTGGTGATACACATCATTGACCCTGTGTGTGCTGCTTTTTCCCCTGTTGCTTCTGAGCGCCTCTCTGCTGTGGTGTATGTTTTTGCAAAAGCATAATGGATAGAAGCTCATGCAAATGTTAATAGTTGCTGTTTTGTGAAGAAACATGGCAGATGAGAACATCCCCTATGACTGCTTGTGCTGTAGCTTGAGAAACCTGGAGCAGTAAAGCCAGAGAACTGAGCTCCAGAGACAGCTGGAGAGATACTGGAAAGGTCAGTGGAGAGTGCCAGAAGTTTGACAAACCCCAGTGAGGTGGGAGAAGTTAAGAAAGGCATGACAAGAAATTAAAGCACTGAGGCAGTGAGAGGAGTTAAGGATTGGGTGCTGATGCTCCCTTAGAGGTTCCCTTGGGGATCTTGTTAAAAGCAAGTTCACTGTAAGTCTTACATGGAGGAATTTTTTTTAAGTTTTTCTTTTAATAGTGCAAACATTTCTTCCTCAGATAAATCTGTAGCGATTAAGGCACAGGCCCCGTCAATGAGGTGACAATGAGATCACTTTATTGACTGGACACAAACCTTATATAGTGTTTCTGTACCCCGTCAACAGCTACCCCAGTGAATTCCCACCTATGAGAATCCTGCAGCTACAGTGATAGAATGCAACCCAGTATTTACCACAGATGTGCCCCTTATCTTCATGCTTTCTGTCTAATGCATTCTTTTCTTATTAACTCATGAGTCTTGGTAAAGATTCCAAGGTCTCAGCAAGCTAGCAAGCATGAGAATACTGGCCATTTGCTTTGTGCTTTCTGCTAATATCAAGAGTAGGCCAAGGCATCTGCCACTTGAACCAGTATACACATGAGAGTACAATCTTTTATGCCCGCATAAATCTTCAAAGTCCTTTGTGTCAACTCTTGTACACTTTAGAAAAAGTGCATAAACTACCAGTACAAAGTAAACTAAAAGATGCAGTACTTGTTAGGTTTTGCTTTTTGTATTTTTATGCATCTTTACCTCCTCACAGCTGATCTTATTGCATCAGTAGAGCTGCCTTCTTGCACTGTTAAGCTCTTTGTACCACACTTGTTCGATTTGCTTGTATTGGGCTGCTATCAGAAAGGAAATAAATAACAATATTTTACATTTTAAAAAAGAAAATGTTACGTATTTTCCACTCCCTTTGTGCACAACCTGATCTTAGGGGTCTTGGTGTTTTTGACCTGCATACCACAAGGTTTGTAGTACCTAGAGCTAGCAGTCAGAAATACCTTGTCAGCTTGGGGCCAGCCAGATAATGACAACAACTTTTGAGGTTTTAAAGTATTTGTTTTCCTTCATCTTTAGAACAGAGGCAAGGGCTTTGGAGCATTTCATAAGAGGGAATTTTGTGAAAGAAGTCAGGTTTATTATTTCTTTCCTTCCCAGTGGCAGAGCAGTCTAGCCCAGGACTCTGAGATCCTTCTTTTGAAAACTTTGCTGAAATGGATATTGCTGTGAAATGCTCTCACTTTGACATAACCAACATATTTGGATCAAAAAAATATTTTGCTAAGAATTGTTCCAGGCAGCCCTTCTCTGATTGAGTTTGATCGCTCTAGTTAACTGTTTTAATTCAAGTCAGTTTTCCTGACAGCAAGCTGTCTGTGGTGCAGATTCTGATCCTGTTGGCAGAGAAGCCTTTTCCTTCAGAGTACTCCTTTTACCACAGGGAGAGTTTACTGGTCCACTATTCCATCAAATTATATAAATGAAATAGTAGTGATAATTCTAGCTCATCAATAGCAATACGTTTACTCATCTATGCCAGCTTGAAAGCATATAATTCAACTATAGGAAGAACCTTGAAGTGATGTTAGCATTTTAATTCACACAAGTACAAAAATTCATGGAAGGCTGAATCTCGATTTGTAATTTTACAGAGGTCACTGCAGAGCTTGTGAGTACAGAGCTACACTTATGGGTATAATAATGAGCCACACTTAAGTTCAGCTAAAACCATGTGAGATGCTGGCAATCAAACCTGCAAGTAATCGCAAAGAGGCTATTAACAGCTCAAAAATGATGCAATGCTTAAGCAAAAACTGCAGCATTACTCCTGCTTTTCTAAGTACTCTTTGCTAAAGGAGCTCTGACCTGCTTTTGGTCTTCATGAGATCAGTTTCAAATAACCATGGGCATTGAAGTCACACCAAATTAGAAGTTCTGTGTGAAATTTTAATGAGAAACCGACATGAAACTTGACTATGTTGACCAAAGATTGCTCAGAGAGTTGGGGTTTGTTCTGAGAGAAATGCAAAGTAGAAACTTGAAGGCTGCAAATCCATGTGGATGGAGGAAAGCATTCACACTAAGTTCAAATCAAGTTTCCCTTGGCTGTCATGTTGGGTCTGGAGTTGGCTCTGCCACAGGCTTTCTGACTCCAGGGTTTTTCAGATCTGGAACTTCATTGTCCTTTAATAAGACTTGCCATTCAGCTTAGTGAGCTGAAACTTTGGGAGAAGACTTGGAACAACCTACCAAGAAAATGTATTCCAGCACTAGGTTAATTCTCTGCATTAGCTGATTTGGGGAACTTATGCAGAAACTCGAAATCCAGTGGGCCTTGAGCTCAGAGGTAGTCATGCATCTGCTAGGTGATATATTTGAAAAGGCTGATCCCAACCATGTTCCCTTCTGAAATAAATGGAAATTATGTCACTGACAGCATTAAAAAAAAAAAAAGGTGGATTTTTTTGTGTATAATCTTCTATTGGCCTAAGTTTATGTGCAAAAATAAAGATCAGTGGTTTTTTATACTGTAGATGTACTCTGAGAATTAAGCCTCCACAATTTACACGATATGAAGGGAAGGTGATGTTTCTTCAGTGCCTTTTATGATGAGACCTTCAGATCATGCTGACTAAAAGCTCCAGAGGGATTTTGGCTCAGGTGCTGTCCCTGCAAGTGAGGCTTTATGCAGTATTTTCCTGGTAGTGGTAACAGTTTAGGTTATATTTAACAGAAATACTGGCACTGGGATGTTACCGTTGTTTTTATTTACACTGTTATTTTTAACCTGCTGAATTCTATGGCCACCTCTGTAACAGCTGTGTGGAAAGAAGTTATCTCTGACAAGTGCTGCTGTGAAAGATCACTGAATATCCAGGCACTGCTTTAACCACTGGAAGAAATGCAATATGCACCTAACCAAATGGAATCTGTAGCTGTATGTTCAGAAGTAGGGTTGTTTCAGGTAGCCAGGGCATTCATAAACCTGCTGGCTTGTCTCTGCTCTGTGCTGTCCCTCTCTGCCACTGAGTGCCTTGTGTCTTAGTAAACTGATACAGCTTTCAAAACATAATTTTGTGATCTAGACAATTTCTAATGGATCTACAGTATAGGGGGAGATTTATAACTCCAGTTGTGCTATGTCCTTTACACAGCTGTTCATGTGCCCTTCTTGGGGTACAATTCTCAATCTACAATTGCTTTGGTCTTATTTCCTTTCATCTTGTGTTTTTGAAATTCAGATGAATTATGGACCTTCCTCTTTTCTTGCTATAACACAAAAGTAGTACAACATTAAGCAACACAAAGTGATTCTGTAAAACTGAGAGTTTTGGCTCCACACAATGAAGGAGATGAGCATTTCCTTGTGGAGGCAACATCCAACTTGCAGTCAAGTCTCTGCACTGCAGCTGGCTTGCATGGTCATCTCTGCCTTGCTCAAATGAATGGCAAAGTGCCTCCTTGAGCCAAGGACCAGGTAGTGTGGGATGGGACAAGTGCAGGAGCACTGAGCACTGCCCTGCAGAAAGTACTGATGATTGGGGTTGTGGTTTTGGGAAATCAGGGGAATCTTCAGTGCTGATCTCTAGACCTTCTTTGAACTTTTGATTATTCTTCAGCAAGGAAAATAGTTTTGTTTTGTTTCGTAGCTGGCATTTATGATAGATTAAATATGCTGAACAAGTTGTGACAATATCCTACCTGAGGATGTGGTGATCTCTCCCATTTTACGTATGCACTTCTGAAGTCTCTGATTCCCCAGATTAGGAGTACTACCAAGGAAACATGACAACCATTCAGCCTCGTCTGTCCAGTTTTCTCTCTCTTTTTGTGTCACCAAGATTCCACCCCATCTGTGAATGCAGGTTTAGTAGCAGGAAGAACTACGTTACTTGGAAGAGATAGTAATGACAGAAAAGTACATTTCTTGATTTGCGGTTGCTTAGAAATTACTGATTGGTTTTGACTAACTTTGCATGTTGAATTTTATGAAATGGCTCATCATTCAGGCAATATGAACTGTCATTTGCAGACAACTCTGCTGAACATATTGGAGAAAATAGAAGCATTTAGTCTCTGAAGATTCTTTTTTTTGAGAGGTGGTGTGTGTGTGACAAGTTTCATCTGAGTGTACTGTAGTCAATATTTTCCTTGTTCCCTCTCTGTAGTTTTGCAGCCTCAGTATAAATCTGAGATATTGCATTTCTGGCCAGGTACCACAGTTCAGATGTGATTTGAGGTGGCATATCTGCAGACACCTGCACTTCTGACTCCCCTACAGCTGCTCGTCAGGTCAGGATATACCATATGCCATGGAAGAACTGTCTTATCTCTGTGCTGGAGATGGTAAGTCAATCACATAGGCTTTGCTATGTCTTTTTACTGACGACACAGCGGTTTTGGGCAGAACATATCGTCCCTGGTACCTGAGTTGGCATATTTAGAGTATGTTCTGATACATCTATGTAGCACCTTGCTGTGCCACAAAAAAAGAACTTAAAATGTTAGTTTTGCAACACCTGGCTATGTAGTTGCCGCTGTAAGTTATTTCCCCAGATGCAAAAAGTGGCAGCAGTCCAAGAGAGATCCAGTTTCCTTTGACAGGCTTGTGAAGTCCTTCTGTAGTCTACTTTTCAGCAGTCCTAGTGCATCTTTTCACCATTTGTGAGTTTTAGCTTCAAAACACTCCTGTGAAGTACAACCTCTGCTTTCTAAATGGAGAGTCAAGGCAAGGGACAGAACAACATGAAACCTGCAGGTAAGCACAGATATATCTGAACTCTCTCTGTTTGTGGTCCTGGTTAGTTGGTGGTTGTCAGCACATTGCCTTATAGCCAAGCCATAAGAACAGAGAGAATACAATAACACGACTGAAATCACAGTGCCAAGAAAGGGTCTCTATGCCAGCCCATACTTCCTGGAGATCTTATGGTAAAAATACCTTCCTTACAATTTCATTGAGAAGCCTTAAAATTAATTCCTAGTTCTTCTTCAGTAGGAATTATAGTCCTGTATTTTTTGTAGTGACTTGTTTGTGTTCTCAAACCCCTGCAGGAAGTGGCTTGGGATTTCCCACCTTCCCAGAATTCCTGGATAGAGCTTTCCTTCCATAGATGGGTTAGAAGTGATCATGAGTGTAGTAACTCATCCTTCTGAATTGCCTCAGTGACAGCAAGAACTAGTGATGACAGCCTGATTTAAAGTTGTCTGTAATATAATGAGCATAACCATAAGTGGAGGGGAATTAGCCAATTACTGTTGCTTAGGGATTGCTTTGTGAGGTTACTCCAAATTAATTGTTTGGGAGCTGAATTAGCATCAGATGCCACCAAGGGACAAGTGGTTAATTGTAATGAGTTTTCATGTTATGCCACTCTCCAACAATAAGCAACAGGGCACTTTATATGTCATGAGAAGGTGTCCATTATAAATAGAGGTTGGAATAAACTCAAGCTCTGGTCATTTATCAGAGGTAGCCTGATAATTCTCTCTCTCCCTAGAGAGAGAACTGAAGAAATATTGTGTATTTAACAGATGATTACCAATCGCCAACATGGAAAGTGGTGTGAAAACTTTTAAAGAAGGGAGAGTGTCCTCCCTCCACAGTTCACCCTATGAAGGCTCTGTGTGTGTACACAAACCCCAAACATACAAATGTCCCAGTTGACGTGTTGTGTTTTGACAAGTCATCTCAGATTGTGTCAATCATATTGTCTTATGCTATATTAAGTGACATATTGTAATGTGATTGATACAACATGAAATGACACATCCTTGTGTGAAATATCATCTGGAAAATTTAGGAAACTACCAAGGAGTGGAAGCTGATCTTAGACAGTGGCCTTTCAAGTTTTGAGGCAGAAAAACTAAAGAAGTAAAAGAAACTCCCTGAAATCAGATGTGCTGCTGCCACTGAGAATAAAGTCAAGTGTGCTCTACTACCTGAATCTTTTCATGGGTAATTAGTGGGTCAGTTTTAAAAAATGCTCTTGTTCCTTGGGGACTGACAAGTATCGGTGGGTCTGAATTGAATTTCTCTGAACCACTTGGCACATCATTAATCATTAGTGTATCCACACCATACAAACAGGGCTGCAAGCTAAGTGCAACCAGTTTCAGTTCAGGGGAAGAAAAAAAATAAAAGCCCCCTTTCAAAACAAAACCGAAACAGATCGTGCTCCTTTTCTCCATCTGGATTCTGCTTTCATCGCTCTCCATCTCATTTTTCATTTTTTTTCTTTTTTTTTTTTCCCCTAAAGTGACTGAAATCTCAAATACTGAGATGTCTCAACACCATCACGAAGTCCAGTATGGTCTGGAGTTTCCTGTTGTGGCACCTCTGTAATGCAGTAGCGTGAGCAGGTTCTCCAGCAAGTACTGTAGAGCAGCAGCTTCTTGGCAGTAGGGTTCAGGGCTTCCTAATCCACGGCCACTGCCGCAGATGGGCACCTGGCTTGGAGCTGGTGTGTGAATGTAGGCTGAAAGCTTTGTGCCCTGCATTGCCATAGGGTAGCTCCTTGCTTTTACCACCTGCAGGCACCTGAGCAGATTAGCCTAGGGAACATGTGTCAGTAGTGTTGTGTTACACCAACTGCTAGAGTAGTTACAGAAGCAAAAACTTTCTCTAAAGGGGATTTTCTCTGAAATGAGAGTGTTAAAGTCAACTGGAGCTTTTGAATTAGTTCAGCTTCACCACTGGACTCTTAGTAGTGGGATTTAGGAGAGTCAATTTCTTACTCTTACTGGGAGAAATGGTCCAGGGACAAAAGTTTAAGCCTAACTTGCTACTGCCAGTGGGTAATAAAGGGTAAAATAAACCCAAGTTTTTAGAACACACTGATCATAGTCTGCTCTAAATTTCAAGAAAGAATTAACTATCTATCTTGTTAACATACTAGAAAACACAGTAAATGAAGTGCAGAATTGTTAAGCACAAAAAAGGTCAATTATTCAGTAAGTTCTTTAACAGCCTCTCATCCATTTCCTTTTAGTGGTGGAGACTAAGGTTTTTCCGTGATAGGCAGATGATGGTGATAAGCTGTCCTTTCCAGAGACAGGAGGGTTGTGTTGGAGCTGTTGTTCTTGCTGCTGTCTCAGAGCCTAACTTGCCCTTTGCCTCTAGGACAGGACAATAAAACACACAAAGGAGGACAATGAAGTCAGTGGAGCTGCTTCTCTGTTTAATGATGTCACCTACAACTTCATGTTACATGGGGACACAGACTGTGGTCTTATTCCTGGTCAGTTTTTGTCTGCTTTGGACTATTTAACATCTCCTTAAGCATTGTTTACGGCAGGAGCAGTACTCTGAGAGTACCGGCTAGAGGTGTGGGTGTTGCAGAGCCATGTGGCTGCCAGAAAAGCAGTGTGAGGGTCTGCAAAATGCTAAATATTTATCTAGAGCTTATAAAAAGCTTCTTTAGCTTGTAATCAGCCTGGAAACATTCATCAGGACAATTCTGCCACTCTGGGTCAGAACTATGGCCTTTCCTAAGATTTATCACTGCTGTTTTTCCTACAAGGCAGAAAATGTTTACGAGGTTGGTGCATAGTCAGGTGTTACAAGAATAATGAAAGTCAGATTTGCAAATAGGTTTGCAAATGGATGGCTTGGGTCAATGTTTGGCTTTGTCTAACACCAGGTACCATATAGCTGGATACTCCTAAAAAATATTTGCCAGTCCAAACAGCTTCACAGCCTTTAATTGGAACTTCATTACTAATTCAATACCAAACATTATCATTGGCCTGTTAAAAGCAAAAAGAATCAGTCATCTGGTGAATGGGAGGGAAATATGCTGTGTAAGCAGTTCTATGTTTGAAATTGTTGCCAGCAATTAGGCAAAATGGAGCCTGGGAAGACTATGCAGATAATTTGTGAACCTAGGCACTTAAATATACAGCTTGTTTAGTTAAATAAATCATATTTCACCAGAGGTGATAAAAACAAAGAAAATTCAGAAGCAGACTATTTTTTTTTTTACTTAACTCACAGTTAAGGAAAGATGGAGAGGGGGAAATGAGGTGCCACATCCATTGGAATGTGGAAGTAAGTGCAATCTTTCTTATTTTATCCAAATCTTCTGAACTAATGGTTGCTATTCTGTAAATGGTACCACCCACATGGTCAAAGCACAGCACAGTGCCTGCATTGATGTGTTGTGTGGTAACGCTGAATGTAGAAATTCATTAGTCATTCACAAGAAAAGGCAAATGAGTGAGAGAGGACACAGGGCACCTGACTGATCTTGCAGTGTGGAGTGCTACAGCTAATTTCTTGGCTGCTCTAAACTGGCAAACCTCAATCAGCTGTAATGGAGTGTTTCAGAAGTGTGGCCTTAGTTTCTTTTTCATTTGCTCATGCAAGATGTCTGATGCTTAGTAGTAGCTATTCCTATTTACTCAGTAATCAGATGCCCACATGGACTAATTTAAGAAGCTGACATAGCCTTTTGCAATTTTTTTCTTCTCTGCATATGAGTGTTCTTTTTCTGAATGGAGGTCAATTATTATAGCATATATTACTTTGGATCATTTTACTGCACAATCAATACACATATCTGTATAATAAATATTGACATTACTTTAATGTTCTACAATGTTCAGTATGTCAAGACTATTTCAGTCAGAAGGCACCCATTACAGGTTGTTTCTAACATTTCCTGTCCATCCAGTGTGAAAAAATTTGCTGCTCAAGCTTGTCTTCTGCCCCGGTTTCTAAAGATAAGTGGAGGCAAGCATAGTACCCTCAGATTAATGCACTAGTCAGGATGAATCAAACTCCTTTCCTCTAGCTCTGGTATGTGTCTATTTGGTCTCACCTGTATTTCTGTTTTTCCTTCCAACCATTTATCTCATTTGTTAGAAGTGGTAGGTACTTGAGATCATCTCTTGAAGTGCATTTTTGCAGTGTGCAGTGCAACAGCGTTCAGATTTCACTTATAACTCACCTAATGATGCTAATACATGCACTGCTGTGGGTACAGGGATCAATGCATTCTAAAGGAAGCAACACCATGTACAGGCATGTCGGAGATGAGAGGTGAGAAATGCACACTTTTGTTACTTTTCTCCTGTAATGTTTGCAAGAGTAGAGGAACTAAGAGAGAGATAAAACAGTGTTAGGTGTTAAACTACCAGCAGACCAAACTATCAATTGTGAGGAAAATACAGCATCTTTTTCAGTAATCAGAGGCAGATTTTGTCTTGTGTTACTCTGAAGTGACTGTAGGGATTTCAAGTGGGCGCTGCCAGTGGTATCTGGCTCAGCATGTTCAGTGAAACACATATGGTTAATCATTCAAATCTGAAAACACTGGATCACGATTCTGTCTGTGTTGTGAAAGGCATAGCAAGAGTCCTTGATGGCTGCATTCAAGTTGAAAAAAAATGTACCACTTTTGGTGTTTTCCATCTGGAAGAATGTTGTCTTATTTGCCACCAACTCATCATAATATCTGTCTGGCATGTGTGTCACGTTAACACAAACATGTTCACGTATCTGCATATGTATAACAAAAAATCTACATTCCACCTTCTCTACTGTACAGAAAGGCAGCATGTCAGTAACAAATATGAAGAATCATAATGTGTTTACATACAAACACATGTATATTTGTGTCTATGAAAGGGAAAAGCCATATTGTGTGATCTTTCAGGCTGCCAGTTCCTGGCTCCCACCGCAGCCTGCAAGCTGAAGTAATTGAGATGATGTAAGGGTAGTATCTGCAGTAAGGGACTAAACACAGCCCAGAATCATCAAGTTGAACTGAAATTGAATACAGTTTTAAATGCAAGTATATTTAAAATTGCTGGGACATCACTGGCATCTTAGAAATACTATTCTCAGGTGGCTGCTAGAGGAAATGCTATAGGAACACGTTGGTACTGGAAGCCAAGGGCAATCTTCCTGAGCTGAGGATTTGAGCACTAGCAATCCTATTGGCATGATTTTCCAAATCTTTCTCATTCTGTGCCAGTGCTTAAGGTGCCATGTATCCTGGACAGCTATTCCATCACTGCCTTTAGTTGATGGGATTATGTTGCTCACCTTTTAGGATTGTCATGGTTTTTCTATAGGCCATATTTAACTATGAAGCTAATGTCTGTATTGGAGTGTGCACTATTTTGTATGTTTAGCATTCATTTTCCATATACTTTTCATGTGCAAAATACCAGTAAGTTACTAATTTGTTGTTACTATTGATGAAAAAGATTGTTAATTATTTTGAGGAGTAGGGGGGGTGGAAGCAGTTACTACTAATGTCTAGGTAGTGAGGCACCTGGCACTGGAGGCAAGAAACTAAATGTTATGTCAGTTTTACAGAGCTGGAATCTCTCATTTCATTGTCTCCTATTTATGATAACTTTAATTGAAACGTTGAACTGGGGAGAGCAGCTACCCAAAACCAGTTCCGGTTAGATCTGATGAGTTCAAATGAATGTGCATTTGCATCTTTGTGTGCCTTATAAAACCCATGCTCTGTTCTTTTAATAAGGCTTGGATGAAAGACTACAAAGGTTGCTAGAGATTCCCAAGTTAACCAGGAAATGCCTCTTAAAGCACCTTGTTGATCTCATCCCTTGATCTGACATTCAGCTCACAGCATCTGTCTCTGGCCTCCACTCTTGTGCTTAGTTAACTTTATTTGGCATTTTGACTGCCCCCAGCTTTTGTGATATCTAGTTCAAAGGGTTTGAAACATTATTACAGCATTTATTGCTCAGCCAGCTTTACCTTTTGCCCAAGTGACAAGCTGACAGGGACCCTATCAAAGACAATGTCAGGAAGTGCATTCATTCTGTGTGCTACGGAGAAGCCCCAGGTCCCTTTTTTCCTCTTTTTAATTTTACGACATTCCACTCCAAGGCTGATCAGGTTATTCTCTGCTCCCAGAGAGACATTTTGAACTTAGTCCTCTTGAATTGTAGATCTGCTTGTTTTTTTTTTTTTTTGTTTTGTTTTATTTTCTAGGTAATACTGATCCAGTATCCAGTACTTCCTTTTCACCAAACTTTGCTAACATTGGTGCTCAGAATCTGGGAAGGTAATGAAATTCCATTGAAGGAATTGTTAATGAAGGAAAAGCTAATGAAATTCAAAGGCAAATGAAATTCCATGGACTATTTCTTCCTTGCTAAAAGGAATGGCCGACAGAGTTAACGCCACTTCTCAGCACCAGAAAAAGTGCTGACCCAGCTAGGGGCACTGGGATTCAAAGCTGGGTCCTCAAGAGCAGATGGTTTAACAAGCTAGCTCATTAATCAACTCTGCTTCCCCAAGCACTAGGTTGTACTTATTTTTCCCCCCCTTTTTTTTGGCAATCAAGTGCTGGCTAAGAGAAATATAACATTTTTTTCCCCAAGAAATGGCATCCAACATGCACATGCCATTATATTTCTGCTATTTACACTTAGTGAGCTAAAATGCAACAGATGTTTGTAAGTGATTACAACTAAATTCTTCAGTAAATATGCTGAATGAATCCCATACATCTTCAAATGCTTTGAATTCTTCTCACTGTGAAAAGGGAATTTGTTACAGGTGGATAGAATAATCCAGTCCTGGAATTTACTGGTAGTTAGCAGAGGTAAAAAAGGAGTCGGCTAAAAGAATCTTTAGCACAGTCAGACAGGTAGAGGAGTCCCAGAGTCTCTTAATACATATAACCTAAAATGAATTTCTTTCATTTCTGGTTAAGCCCCTGAATACTTGTATAAATGCTTGAAAAGGAATGAAAAGATATTGAAGGAACAGAATTCTATTGCTCCCTGTGAAGGATCTTTAACTGAATGAGAATGCATTCCTGCCAGGCAGCTTCCAGAAGTAACCTTGTGTGTGATAATTCCTTTACATTCATAGCCAATAGCTTACAGACCCAAGGGATGGAATGATATTTTGATCTGACTTTGTTCACTCTAACCCCTCTGCATACTAACACTGTGTTAGAGTGCCTAGAAGTGTGCTGTGCCAGGGCAAAGTAGGGTAGCACTGTGGAAACTTGTGTGAGGAGTCCCATGTGAAGCAGTGTTAAATGGCACTTTTCTGTTTTTTACATAAGGATTTAGTGTTTGTGGCAGGCAGTGAATCAGTCATTTTTTTTTGGAGGTGGTGACTCAGCATCAGCTTCTCAGCATGTACTGTCTATCCAACCAACTCTGTTTTCTTGTAGCTGGGATACCTGTCCAGTAATGAGAAAAGTTTCGAGGATGTCCACATCTTCACCCTCTCTGCACAGGCAAAATCATGTGGAGTAGGGAGAGAAGGCTTTCTGGTTAGTGCTATTTACCTTTATCTTTAACTGCTCCGAAGAAGCTGCAAGCCTTAGTTAGTGCATTTTTCAAGTCACTGATAATGGAGTCTGGATTGATCTTGATGATTTTACAACCCTGTACCACATTTGTGTTTTTAAACTACTCCCAGTGAAACTTTTTTCATGCAAGACAGCATGCATTGTAGTGACGTATCACTGCTCACACACTCCATGAAGATGCAAGCCCCAACATGTGTCAGATGATGCAAATAAACATTTTTGGTATCTCCTCATGTTCCAAAGTGCTGCAAGGTGGGCAAGAGAAAGAACTGCATGGGGTTATTTTTCTCACTTGATGTTAGGAATGGATAAAATTGTCTCTACAATCAAAACCCTTTACTAAAGGGCTGCACTGACTACCTTGGGCACCTTGTCTTGCTTCTCGAATGCGTATGGATCCTGAGCTCCTAACTCAGGCAGCTGGTTTTATATAGTGACTGTTTTGAGTATATAAATTGCATACAAAGTCCTTGTTAGAGCTTGGTACTGCACCTGGGTCTCCTGAGCCCTAGTGCATTAGTATCTGGCTGCTCCTGTATAACTAACCTTAGGCTGAAGTTAGCTGTCACCTGAATGAATAGCTGGAGTTCGTTTTTCAGAGTAACCCTGTTCTACTGGATATAATTTCTGCCCAATATTTTCAGTCTGATAGACTAAAAATGCCCAAGGCTTCATATAGTGCTGTTCATGACTGACTGACTGCTTGGGTCACCTGAATATTCAAAGTAGATTAAAAGTAACTCTGCAGTTATACGCAGTTTCCTCATCACTGCAAGGCTGAGCTGAGGTACTCTAGGCTCCAGGCAATAAGTCATCTCAGGCCATGTCATGAGACAAATTCATCCTGAAGAGCACAGGCAGTGGAAAGTTAACTGACTTCAATGAAGATGGAGCCCCTGTATCATATGCAGGTTTGACCCAGAATGTGTTTGGGGTTGTTTTGATCTCTCCTGTTTCATTTTGTTTCCATTTTTTTTCCAGTCTCTCCCCATGGTTTTACAGAGCAGAGATGAACCGTAAAAAGCTACTAAACCTGAGTAACCTCCTGAGAAGGAAACCTCCTGAGAGGAAACATGTGAAGTAAATTGTGACCCTTCGGAAGAGGTTCTCTCTGCAATGAGAGGATTTGCATTGGACATCTCACCTCTTAGATCTTTATAGGATATTTCCTTTCTTGCTTTGAAAATGAGTCCAGACCTAAATAAAATGATCATCTTGTCTAACTTGCTGAACACTAAGTATGGCTGGCATGTGTAAGCTTTTCCTTGGAGAACCCTTAGTAAGGGTTCTCATGTGAATGCCACAGTGGTAAACCCAGCTGGCAGCAGGTGAGGGTCTTAACATCTACATCAGGAAAATTAGAGAGATTTAAGAAGACTATTCATGTAGGCATTTCTTTTAAACAGTGTTTAGTCTTAAAAGGCAAAGGGGGCTTCTCCATTTACTCAGGTGACGGCAGACTAACTCTCAGACTTTAGGTTGCTTGAAGCCTTTGCCAAGAATGTTCAGAAATACCATTCCTGATTCATTATGGAGTGGGTTTTGCAATGCTGTGATGCCATGGTGGAGACTGCTTCCTCTTGCAGTCCTCTGGAAGCCAAGACTGTGAAGAAAACAGGCAGAAATCTCAATTTGGGTCAAATGACCTGTGTAATTTTAATATTTACAATAGATTGTAGAAAACCATATACTAATGACTTTATATTTCCTTCATTTGGAGACAGCCAAACACTATTTGTATTTGAAATATGGCATGAAATATTCCCAATCGCTGTCCTAAATAAACACGAGAGTGTTTGTATTACCTTTTCACCTGTGGCAGATTAAAGTGCTCCTTAGCCATTGGCCTTGAGTGAAACCAAGATCAGTCTCTATAATTCTACAAGCCATTGTATAAATATGTTCTGACTGTATTTTTATACATTAATCACAGAAGATTATGAGGCACATGCCATATTGTGCATATTTCTTGCAAGCAAAATAGAACTGTCTACAGTTCTCATTGCAAAATTATGGAATGGACTGAATCATTAAAAAAACATACAGGAAAATCTGCTATTTCAGGACAGCTGTTCAGTATTTTTGGACAGCTGACACTTTTTTACAAAAATATTTTTTTACTAGAAATAGTGAGCCAAATTCATTAAGGGGATAATTTCAATTCACAAAATAGATCATTTCCTTTCTTTCCAAATCTTGCTGAGCAAACAACATTCCTTATTGCTATTCCCCAGCCTTTTTTTTTGAGGGGGGTTTCACATCCAGGCCCAGCAATAATATCCCATTTCCAGACTTTAATGGCAAGAAAGAAGAAAACAATTTGCTGCACTTGTAATGTGGTGTGCTGTGACTCTTTATGCTCTCTCAATCTATGACTTCAGACACCACCAGGACAATGACCAGTGTACTGAAGAGAACATTTATGGTAATACAACCAAGTTGTGGATGCCCCAACACAGGAGATGTTCAAACCCAGGCTGGATGAGGCTTTGAGCAAACTGATCCAGTGGAAGGTGTCTCTGCCCATGGCAGGGGTAGTTGGATCTGGACCTTTAATGTCCCTTGCAACCCAAACCATTCTATGATTCTATAATGAATGTGTGGATGAGATCAGTGATGCAGACGGTGAATATAAATCATGGTTCAGGTTAGAAACTAGCCTCTAACAAGTGATATTTTTTTAAAGGAATTAATCTGTAAGAATGCATGCTCAATAGAATATATTTTTTTCAATTTCTTCTTAGTTAGATATGGTCTTGAGGAATTTATGGGCTCAGGTTCACTTTTACAGATTCTGTTGCTGTTACAGTGAGGATACTGGGTGTGTTGACTTACTCACCTAACTCCCTTGATTCTGTCCAGAGGAGGGCAATGAAGCTGGTGAAAGGATTAGAGCACAAACCTTATGTGAGGCTATTGAGGGAGCTGGGGTTGGTTAGCCTAGAGAAAAGGAGGCTAAGGGTACACCTTACCTCTGTCTACAATTACCTGAAAGGAGGTTGTGGCAAGGTGGGTGTAGGTCTCTTCTCCCAACTAACAAGTGATAGCACAAGAGGAAATGGCCTCAAGTTGTTCCAGGGGAGATTTAGATTAGATATCAGAAAATTTCTTCACTGAAAGGGTTATCAGGCATGGAAAGAGTCTGCCCAGGGAAGCAGTTGAGTCACCATCCTTGAAGGTATTTACTGGGTAGATGAGGTGTTCGGACATACAGTTTATTAGTGGACAGGTATGGTTGGATTCAATAATCTCAAAGGTCTTTTTCAACCAAACTGTTCTGTGATTCTATGATTCTCTCATGCTTAAAAGTTTTATTAGTCCAGATAAGGCAGGGGCTCCCATTTGTGCAAAAAACCAAGGAGCTGGAAGATGGTGTTCCTGAAGACAGACATAGTCAGGAATGGATTTTGGCAGTCTGAGGAGGACAACACTAATTAAGGGTGTCAAAGCATATGCTTGCAAACATCTTATCTTCCTGGACCTATAGAATCTAGTGACAGATTTCTGCTGTGTGGTAGTGTTTAATATCACAGAATCACTGGATTGGAGAAGACCCACAGTATCATCGAGTCCAACCATTCCTATCAATCACTAAACGATGCTCCTCAACACCGTATCCACCCATCTTTTAAACACCTCCAGGGAAGGTGACTCAACCACCTCCCTGGGCAGCCTGTTCCAGTGCCCAATGACCCTTTCCATGGAAAATTTTTTTCTGATGTCCAGCTTGAACCTCCCCTGGCAGAGTTTGAGGTCATGACAAGCCAGGGAATAAACTCTTAACAGAGATGCGAGGCCCTATGAGGATGCAAGTCATGTTGTGGGAGGGAAGTCAAGGAAAGAGAAGGATCATGTCTGAAATATAGGAGTGAAATGTCTGCAAAATCTCTGCCAGGAGAGAAACAAGTTACAGCAGTTTTCCTCTTCTGGCCAGTAGCTTGTTCTCCATCTCTACCTCCTTTTCTGTCTGTCACATGCCACCTGCTCATTACCTTTACAGACAGTGACAGACAGTTATGCTACATTGCACTACTGTACTGTCAACAGTGTCTGGGATATTAAGGTTACCGTGGTGTTTTTATGAATTGAAGCTTTTAAACTGCAGTACGACTCCATTACTAGAATGTGCCTCATACAGCTTTTAACAAAATGCTTTCAGGAATAGATAATTAAGCAATATGGAAATGCATGGTTAAAGAGAAAAGCATATGCAAGATTGTTTGGCCACTGCCCAGTTCTGCCAGATAATAAGTCCCCCCTCCTCCCTTCAGGTCATAAGAAGTTGAGGGTATTCACCACCTTCAGGCATCTGGTTTTATCACTCTGCAAGCACATCGCGTGGTTTCTTGATTGCAGGCTGCTTCTATGGCAGAATTGCTTCACAAAATAGTTCAAAGGTGACTCCTACAAAGTGCCTCTGAATATTGGTTTTGACACTGAGATTTGTCATGAAACTGTCTTGGAAAACTGAGCCTTCTCTTGGTCATGGAATCATAGAACAGTTTGGGTTGGAAAGGACCTTAAAAGGTCACCTAGTTCCAACCCTCCTGCCATGGGCAGGAACACAATTCTCTTTTACACGAAAAGCCCCCCTACTCTTTGAAGGTTTCAAGTGCAAAGCAGGAATATAGATAAGGGCTGAGGGACAGTTATTATTGCAACTATTTATGGAGATGTAGAGGCCAGGTTTGAGTGATATTGCAATGATAGAATAGAAAGTCTGTGGCAAAGCCACTGTGCAGAGTTGTAATTTCATAAGTTCCAGACAAATAATACTCTTTTAACACAATAAGGATTTATCTCTGTTAGTTAAGAAATGGTAATGGTTATGGACTATTGAAATCTAAGCACAGCAGGAAAAAGGGTGGAAAGAGCTTAGGCACAACAGAAAAAGGCTATGGCCTGGGTGTGTGATAAGGTTTGAAGAATGAAGGAAACTGCAGAGGACGTTGACTGTAAATCTTGCATGAAACAGGGATGAGAAGGACAATGATAGAGGGATGAGAATAACATAGAGCAGGGATTGGTTTAGTGGTTGATAGGAATGGTTGAACTTGATGATCCTGGAGGTCTTTTCCAACCTAGTGATTCTGTGATTCTGTGACAGTGCACTCTTAAGGACCTGGAATTAAAGTACAAAATAATCTTTGCTACAAAGCAGCCTTTCCAGTGAGGTTGGTAGAGGCACAAGCCTCTCTTCACTCAATTATTCTACCATTTATTCCTGCTTCCTGAGCAAAGCCACGATATGATGAAGTTGAATGTGGCTTTGCAGATGTCTTGGGATGACATTTTGTTCATGAGACTCTATCAGGCTCAGCGACAAATGACATCTAAAAGAGAAAGAAATTGCATGAATAAAACTAAGGTCTGGTGAGAATAACTGGCTAGCCCAGTGGGGATTTTGTGGTGTTGGCATTGATCCTCTCTGTAACGTTTGATACTGCAGTTTCCTTGCCTTTGCATTAAGCTCCTGTTTCTGTGGGTCTCTACAAATGCCAGTGGGCATGTAAATGTGCTCAAAAGGTGTCCAAACACATCTGCAGGATGTGTTCAAGATAAGCTATGGTGATGGGCCATTCAGCCACTACCCGTTACAATGCATTTACCATCTATCACAAGATAGATTAATCACAGTTCAAAGCCCTTATAAGCTTTTTGTGTATGAATTCTTAATATTAATGGTGAATAAAAAGAAGCATCAGATATTTGTCTTTTTGAATTGTTTATTTGAAAATAACATTAAAATGGTTATCCCCAGTCAGAGAGAACCCATTTGATTTGGTTAAAGTACTTCAGTGGATGCTTTGCCCGAGACGTATTTTATTAGAAGATAATGTCTTTCTGGCATGGGTTAGGTTCAGCATCAATTTAATGTCTGCCATATTCCCATCAGAAAGGTAGGAGAAGTGGAAGGAACCCATTAATCCATCTAAACGAATAATGCCTTTTTGGCCTTAAAATCTAATGATCTAATTCAGTGCTTTGTCCTTGTGATCTGAACACTTCAGCAAAGACATTTTTCTTTTTTAAAAACCATTTTGCCCACCTGGATGTCCTTGGGAAAGGCTTTAAAACTCAGGGCTGCCACATCAGATGAAAACTGTGTATTGCATCATTGGCCTGTCCCAGATGCTTTTTGTGTTTGACTATGACTTTTCCTGAGTGAGACATCCATCATGTTGCAGAGGATTCCCAGCTTCAGCATGTCAGATGGTGCCAGTTGTAATTATAGCCACTAAGGTCCACACCAAAGGGGTTAAAAGGAGATGCTGTAAACTTGGACAACCTTGCTACTGTTTCTGAGGGCTAGATTTATTCTCTGGACTACTTCAGTCTCCCTCCAGAGAGTTCATTGTGTAAGTCAGTATGACAGATTTATCCATGGTCGCAGAGACGGTGGCTGTTTTCTCGCTAGGCAGGTGGAAGGAGAAAGCAGCATAAAGACAGCTGCCAGCTGAGAGGTCACAGTTGAACTCATGCCGTGGAATGATCATAAATTATAAATCTTCCAAAGAGTTACAGCTTCTGCTCTTATTTCTGTCTTGTCCTAAATTTCTCAGCTGCACTTCTATTTATTTTAGGCACGTCATTATCGTCTGCAAAGGTCGCTGAGTGACTGCCGGGCAGAGTTTCACCCAAGAGTACAGAGCATTGGCCCTGGCCATTGGTCACTGTGGTTTCACACTGTGTATCTGAATTCTTCTTGCTGTCCTCCCCACACTTGCGCTGCCTATATCTGATGCATCCAATTGCACTTTGCATCAGTACATTTTACTTCAATTAACTTAGTTTATATGCTATTTGGGGGTGTTACCAAAGGCATCTCCAGCAGAGTAAAGCTAGTTAATCTGTGGTAACTGGAACACATGGCATAGATGATGGGACTGGACATGCTCATCAGAAGTCCATACCAACCCTTGGAGCTGTTCAAAGGTCTCCCCTTGATGTCAGTGGGGTTAGGCCCTATTCATATAACCCTGCATGATAAAAAATGCTTCTGTATAGTGCAGAGCCCTGCTATCTCATTGCTAGGACTAGAAGGAACCTCGTAGGGGTTGGGTTTCAACTGGTATAGGTCAGTAGCTCCTTTCAGGAACTGGCACTCAGCACCTTGCCTGATCATGCTCTTCAATCAGCAACATACCTTTTCTCCTGGTAGCATCTGTGCATATCCTTCAGCATTTACCACCTTTGAATACTTGTGCCTGAGTTTAGAATAGCCGTTCTAAACTTCTACGAATAGCAGCTGCCCCGTCACTGCTAAAAGTACTGACTATTCTTAGTGTAGGCAAATTCCCCACAAATTCTTTTAAGGCTTGGCTCTATCTTTGCTTAAGTGCATGTCATTGACACCAACTCCCTCCAATATTAGTTCTGCTACTGCTCTGCTTGCTGTTTCCATTCGTATGATGTAAATGCTGTAGGCCTGGTTTAATTACTGCTGCTTCTCTGCAGAAGTAGCCCATGGATTGGGATGTTCACGAGAAATTTTGCTGGTGTCATAGGAATAGTCACATGCTTAAAACCAAGCTCGTGTATGTAGAACCAAGTCCTGTAGGGTCTGTTGCTTTTATGGACTGAGATCACTGATTTTGCAATTTAATGTGGATTCCCTTAACTTTGGTAAGACATCTATTTTTTGTGGTTGGACTCAATGATCCAGTGGGTCTCTTCCAACCCGGTGATTCTGTGATTCTGTGATTCTGTGATTTTCCAAAATTTTTTAAAAACCTCAATTTAAAGGCAGAAGTGTGCACTGGGAGCAGCACCAAGTACTGTACACATTCGAGTTACGCTATGGGGAAGCACAGGGGCCACACAGCTCCTCAGGAATATTCCCTTGCAGGCACCATTTCTGTCACAGGCTGGCTTAGAAGCAGGTGGTGGAAAGGAAACTGGGCTATCAAGAAGGAAGCGAAGAAGACAGGCCTTTTTATTGCTAGTAAAATTTCCTTTACTGCCAAAAGGTCTTTGAAGCAAAAATACCAGCTTGCTGGGTGGCATCCACAACCTGAATTTAGCTTTAACCATATGGTAGCATGGTGTCAGATTTCTGCTGTTGCATACAACTTCCCGCCAAGTGCTTTCCAGGTTCTAAGCATCTCTACACTATTTCTTCTCTTCTCCCTTAGATTTTGGGATGCATATTTGTTCCTGCAGTTTTCTGACATTCTGCTTTCTTGATCGCCAGTACTAGCATGATCTTGATCTCCTTAAGCATTTCTTTTACTCCTTTGGGAAATATGTGTCTCTTTCTAGCATCTGTCCACTATCCTCTCTGCACACTCAGGCAAAGAATTAATCTATTCTTTTTTTCCCCCTAAACAATGTCCTTACTACTTGTGTCAATAAATTACCCTTGCCATTTTTAAGACACCCTTCTGTCTCCTTCACTGACCTCTCCTTCTGTGTGTACTTTAAAAATGTCTTATTTGTCTTAACCTCTGCTGTGATCTTGCTCTGTTCAATTCTCCATTGTTGCCTTTCTTATCATATTTTACACCAACTTTGCCCTCTGATCTGTACATTTCATTGCTGGACCCCATATTTTATACAGAATTATGCTCATTTCTTAATTAATCTTATTTAATCACGTGATTCCCCGTAAGCATATTTTTCAGAACTACTGTATTTATTTGAGATTAACAGTGTATATTTGTCTTTTCCTGTTTACCATTCTTCCTTTCTTTTGACTTGCTTGGTAAAACAAAAGTTAAGATCATCCATCTATTCTTTGTTTAGAAGTTTATGGGCTTAGTTTTTCTGCTTAGTCATTAGTTGTAAGCCTTGTTACTTTAGAGACACTGTTATTTAGCAACCTTTCCATTCAGACCTGAATATGCAAGTCATTTGAAGAGTACTTTAATGTGCAAAGCAAGGTGGGTGATGATAGATTATCTTCTTCTGTGTCTCAGATACTGAGAAAGTCTTTATAAGGCCAGAAATGTCCCTGTTTTTCTGTATATAGTACCTGGAGGAGTAGGACTCTGACCCCACAGAAAAGAGTGAAGTGCAAGGAGTTATCAGGGATAGTGCACATAAGTGAATCAATAGCTTTAAAATTAAGTGCATATGATAATTTACCCTTACAATCTTATACTTTAAAAGGACAGGGTTACCCAAGGGAACAGAGAGAGAAGAAAGCGGTCTGCCCAAGGCTGCTCAGATCTGACTCTATAATGTGTGTCTGTGGATTACCAGTTCAGTGACTCTTTCCTCAATTAAGCTCGCATTTCTCCCTGTACGCTAAACAGCATCACTGCCTATCTCACATGTGTCCTGAGATGGTTTGTCTTTGTATACACCTTGTGTAATATTCCCCCAAGCAAATGTCACCTGCCTGCTGAGCTTTCTGGGAAGAGTATTGTGTTATCCCATGTGGAATCCTGCTGACACACCTTTGCAGATGTCATTTTTTTGAGCATTGCCTCAGAAGGCCTCGCTGCAGCAAGTGAACCTGTTCATGTGCTAGCTTTGACTTCAAATGGATCTAGTTCACAGAGTGAGGAAGATGTAGTGATAAAGTGTGTGTGCTTCTAAAGACCTAGATTTGATGTGTAGTTACCTTTTGCCTTTCTTCACAGACTCATGGAATCATCTTCTCTCTGATTCACTTTTAAAAGTAAGCTATGTTTCTCTTCTGTAGAAGAGGACCCAAGTTGCATATGTTTGAGGGGATCAGCTCTTGAGATAGGCCAAAAGTGGATTAAAATACTTTTCCCAAATTTTACAAATCTTATGTGAAATGCCATTGTGGTGCCTGACAGGTCAAGGGGTTTACACTGATCTCAGGGGAATCCATGGATATTTTATCAGGTCTTAAGTGTAACAGTCCTCTCACAAAGGGAGTTATATTTGTTAAATTCCTTCATTTACAGTCAGAAAAGAAATGACATCCAGAATGAACACACATGTTTTTGCCCTTGATATCTGAAGAAAACATGACAGTAGATTCTCTAATCTAATTTTAACTAGACACTTGGTTTCAACATGGTTCTCCCCTGATGCCTTCCGGCTGTGAGTCCTTCTGTGATGTAGTATCTGTTACTCTACAGCCATGGAGCCCAGACCAAAGGCTAGGCATAAAGTGATCGCTACACCAGGCTATAACCAGCTGCTGTGTCTGTGAAAAAATGCCAGGCAATCGAAAGCACTGTGAATTGGAAGAGAGTAAGAACAATTTTTCCCTGCAAATTTTTCTTCAAACTGGACCTCACATATAAGTGAGGTGCCTCATATGTGTCTGATCAGGTGTAAACAATTTCAAATTGTGATTGCATTGTTGTTGCTTTCCTACTGAAAGCTGAATGTGCACTCTGATCCAACAGGTGTGCTGCAGTCTGGTATATAGAACACTTTTCTTTTTTAATCTTGACAACAGCAGTCAAGAGAAATAACAGTGAGGGAAGCTTCCCAGCCCTGTCCTGTGCATCTTATCTTATATTTTTTTTTAACATCTCTTCTGTTTCCATATGGTTGGAGAGGTGCCCAAACTGAATTCAATCTCTCAGAAATCTTTTTACACTCTTTTGTCCATCTGTTTTGTGTTTATCCGCAGCCTCTTCCCCACCCCTCCACATTAGGTAATTGCAGAAGAGACTCTATGGTGGGCATCAAAAGGGCATTTTTAGATTAAATAAATAATTTCTTTTATTTGCCACACAAGAAAGTTTTAGAAATATGAGACACATCAAAATCTACAAAGGTCTTGCTGTCCTTCCCCAAAATATATTTATGTCTTCAGTTCATGATCAACAGACTAATGTGGCTTTGCAGTTAAGTTTGAAATAGCTGTAGCTACTGTTGTGTTGGAATACTATCAAATTTCCATCTATGCTTTGCATAGCTGTCACCCAGTGATATGATAGGTCCATGATTTATTGACCTATTAAAAGCACTTTCACTGACTTGTCATAATAAACTTTACTTAAAACATTGAAACATAAAACATTAACCAGCAGCTCAAACAGAGATGCCATACAAATACTTGCTGATTTAGTTAAGCTCTGGTGCAAATCCTGAAAATGAGGACCCCAGCATAACAGTTTTCTAGGATTTGTCATGTGAGGATCTGTTGTGTTAAGTAACAGGCATTATAAATACAAATGCCTTGAAGTATGAAGCGCTGACAAGAAGCTTGGCTCAATCTCAAACCCTCATCATTTTTGAAGGTCTTGCTGAGACCATGAAGCTGAACCCAGCTGGAGCAATCCCTACAGACATGAATTGCCAAAAGTTCTGGGGAGTTTTGCTCATACAAGTTGGTCTTGGAAGACGTGGCAATTAGGTCTTTCCTTGTGACCATTTAGTTCAGTATCTGTTTTTGCAAAGCCAGGCAGGTTGAGAGGCAGGCTGTGGCTGTGATGAGGACTGTGGCCCGAATTTTACAACAGTGTATTACCTGCTTGGAGATGAGTTCCTTCAGCTTCTTCTGGGGTAGCTGAATTTATTTATGGTCCAGGCAGCTGGGTTCTTCAGTAAGAAGCAGTTAATTTAATCCTAAGTAGGCATCTGTGATGACCAAGAGGAATTCTATTTCTAACTGAATGCACGTAGTAGTGAATTTTTTCTGGACCTCCTGAGTTCAAATGGGAAGATCCATCCAGATTTCAGTTCTCTCCAGGGTCAGAATCATGCACAGCCATAATAGGGATGATACACTGCATCATTCATGGTAGCAACTGGGATAACCTAAAGCTATTCAATATGTTAGTTGGCTTCCCATCTTGTGACTTGGGCTATATAGGTCCTGTATTACTGTTCAGCTTTCTCATCAGCTTTCCCGGAAGACTTATCCAAGTATCACTTGCCAAGCTGAAGAAATCACATATTCTTAATTAGTAATTCTCTTTTGTTCCTAATTGATGAGCAGTACTCCTTATTTTGAAAGTCATCAGACTGTGCTGTAGTTGAAGATAGCTCCTCTCTAAGAACTGATTTCTTTACTAAATGCTCCATTTAGCTTTGTAAATATCAAATAATGGGATGGCAAGATGTACTCCAATTTTTTCTTCTCTTTAATCTTTATGATTACTTTCTTTCATTTTTTTCATGCCACAACTGTCTCCAAGATGGAGTATGCAGCTATATGGGTTATCCTGAAGATGCCTAGGGATGTGTGTAGTAGTCCACAATTCAACAGCTGTCAGATTTACAGACCCTTTAATGTTATCTGATCCATGGATTCCCATGGAGATTTCCTGAGACACTTTAAAAATGGTGAGAAAACACTACAAGAAAAGCATGCAGGTAACAGATCAGGGATCCACACATACTTTTGTCATCATGTGACTGCTTGAGTCTGGTTATACATGTGTAAAACACAGGTGATAAAAAACCTACAGACGGATAGTTGCTAAGCTGGAAATATCAGGAAATAATAACTACAGCTTTCTATTCCAAGAAAAAGGGGTGTTAAAACTGTATGTGTTCCATAAGAGGGAAAAGTCCAGCAAACTATATGCTATCTCTCCCACCTGTGCAAGTACAAAAATGTAACAGCAATAATTGTTTGTATCTGCAATTCTTATCTACTAGTTAAATGGAAAATAGATGGTTTGCTGGAAATACATTCACTGTGTTGCTGATTAGGATAATATAAAACAGAAGTAGTTGTTTCTATTTTAGTTTTGTAAGAGTGTCATTCTCCTTCATCATTTACAAATAATGATGATCAACCATATCCTTGTAGAGTGCTGCTATGGCTAAAACCAATTAAAGACATCTCTTTTTTGGAGAGATGTCCAAACAGATTCTGGGGAGAAAGTGATAGGGTAAGTGTGTGCAAAACTTGGTGGCAGGCAATACTACCCAAGACCTGCTAAAAAGAGGATTTTTCCTTCAATCAGTTGTGCACACAGACAGCAACTTATCCTTGGAGGGCAAGTTGTGTGTACTCATGATGGGCACCTACCTCAGGTACCTTGCCTAGCATCTGGAGTTGTATTGTTTCTGGAGGAAAAACGATCCCCTGGAGATAAATTAAGGACTTAACACTCAACAGTTGGAAGCCTATGGTTAGGTGGTGCAAATCTCAAACCTCAACCTCTGTGACCACACCTTCCTTGTTGCAAATATTATATATAAGTCCAGTTTCAAATAT
Source organism: Piaya cayana (assembly GCA_013389865.1). NCBI lineage: Eukaryota > Metazoa > Chordata > Aves > Cuculiformes > Coccyzidae > Piaya > Piaya cayana. The sequence goes on along the minus strand of WAAB01021043.1, from coordinate 506,178 downwards.
TTATCACAAGATCATCAAATACCCCTCAACCTAAAACTTGCTTCTTAATTCAGGAAGGCCATTAGAAAGACTCTTTTGTCTGTTCTCAGCTCTTTTTCATTCAGTCTTTTTCACAGACCTGTGATCAGCAGTAGTGTTTTAATAAGAAAGGCATCATTTCACTCAGGGCAGGGAGCCTAATAAATGTAAAATCTAAAAATCCCACCTGGGAATTTACTGTATTGAGAGTCATATCCTTCAGGTTTTTCATGGGCATGGTATGTGTTGACTTCTGTAGGGGTTTCTCCCAGGTAAGGGGACAAAATGGGAGGTTAAATGTATTAAAGGCTCTTAATACCAAACAACAAGACATATTAATGGATTTTTGTAAACCCCTTAAATTCACTTTTCATCAACTGGAAAGAATTTTCTGATGGGCAAATGACAAGGTCAGTTTTTTTCATCCAGGCTCTTTTGTGCCCTAAATCGATATGGAAAGATAAAAGATAGCTCACAAGTTATGCTACTTGGACAATCGTAATCATACAACTTGATTTCATGTCATGCATTGCATGGTTGGGCTTGATGTTCCAGTGGATCTTTTCCAACCTGGTTATTCTATGATTCTATGATTTGTAGTTCTGTCTTGGAGGGGTGGGAAGGAGATTCAACAGCTTAGAGTCATAAAAATGTTGCTGGAAGAATTGCATTTTTATATCAGTGGGTGAAAATGAATTTACTTGTAAAGGGTTAGAAGAGCAGCCAGGCAAAACCTTGTCCTTCAGATCAAAGATATTTATAATACATGGTGCTGGCTCCTTTGCCAAGGTTTAGGGATCTTATATTTGCTGTGTTCCTTGTTTAGCTGTGTTTGGTGAGACTGAAACTGTCAAATGCTGACAAAGAGAGGATGTTGGTTCATTTCCTTCCTTTCCTGGTTTTCATAGTAGGAGAATGCATTGATTTTATAAAATGTAATTGCATTGACTGCTCTTGTTATCAGGATTGATTGCATTGACTTAAGTTGCATACTGTTATGTTTTCGTACTCTTTTACTTTGAAATACAGTTTAGCTTTGTGGGTTTTTTCCCCCTCCATTTTGAGAGTATTTACAACACATTTTGAGTTAAGGTTCTTCTGCATTTGATTTATCAACTGCTGGAATTGCTCTGAAATGCCATCAAAAGTATTCATAGTATCTCTGTGACCGTAACCACTAGAACCAATTGCTGTTGACCCTAGCCTTGTCAACCATCATAACCTTCCCTCAGGTTAGGAGGTTGAAGCCAGGAAATACATTTCAGCTTCTTATTCCTGTGTGTCACGTCCTTATTGCAATCCATTTCAATTGTTCATTAGGGAATTGGGATAGTTGAGAATACCACAGTGAATAAATAATAGAAACTAGATGTCTGTAGAGAATGGTGCTAGTAGCAAACAAAGGGGCTGTGCAGTTGAGCCCTGGAGGTGAAGGAAATGATGAAGATTTCATTTTAGATGTGGTGGTGATGCATAACTTATTTGTGGAAATGAGAGTTCTCTTGGATATGCATAAGAAGTGTGTGTGTGTGGGGGGATAAGACTGACATTTTTCAAACTTGGGTGTTTAGAATTAGGTCCTTAACCCTCTATATAGGTATGTCAAAGGAAGTAGTCTGTTTTTTAGAGCTAATAAATACTGAAATTATTGAAATCTAGGGATACCGATTACCTCTGAAAATCAGACCACTTCAAGCAGCTTAAATATTGTTCTGGGATATAATTTTCTAAGATGTTTTAAGAATGTGAGAAAATGCCATAGCCTCTTTTGAAAACCTTTGAAGTAATGCTGATTTTAGTTACTTAGGTGGAATTTGAAAAATTATAAACACAATTGTAACTTCTCTCCTATTCTAATCAGTGGGAGAATTACCACTGATTTCTGTGGGAGCTGGATTAAACTGATACCTGCATAAAAACCTGACACTGAAATTTGCCTTCCATCTTATAAACCGTATCCTCTCTTTCTCTGTGAACCCAACTGACTCTGGATTTAAGGAGTCTGTACCCAAATTCCTTCCATTGAGAATATATAAAAGCCATTCATGTAGATCACCAGCAAACAGAGCTTTGGCCACAAAACCTTAAAACTTTGCTTTTGCTTATTTCCTGGTTTTCCTTTCTTTACATCAGATTGTCACCCTTTCTCCCATATCATGTTTATGATGTTTCAAATTCCTTCTCTAAATTGATATATTTGTGAAGACTTTGAGAAGAGATCTGAAATGCCTTGGAAGATGCTGCTAACAGCCTCAAAGACCAGATTAGAGGACGTCTACATACTGTCTGTGCCATATTAGGTCTCAAGTAAAGTCTTGTTTAAAGTGAAATACCAACTGTCTTTTGAAATGCCATCATTCCCCGAAGTCCTGTTACAGAGCCCTAAATCCTGAATACAGTATCTCTACATCTACAGGCAAAGGACAAAGGGTCAAAGACATAGTTTCTCCTTATTTAAGATTCCTCTTTCATTTTATTACAGGACCCTGGGGTAGACACTCTCTTCAAGTCCAGTCTTCACCAATCACATGCTAATAACTTCAGCTGAAAGAGGGCTCTACCCTAATGTCATTATACTCCCAAGCAATGATTGATTGTGTTATAGTATGTTTTTGAAACCTAATTACTGTCTCAGTTTGTATTTGAGCTCATTAATCTTCTAGCCTGTAAATAAGTAAAATTGACTAAATAACTGAATTTCTTTAATGATGGGTTCAAGTTATCTTTATACCTACTGTTTTGTGTTAACCTTTTGATTGCCAGAAATTATTTTTTTGTTAGTGCTTCCTTCAGTTCTCATAAGCTTGCATGCCTGACAATATACCCGTTTCAAACTCTTGTCTCATGGAAGGCATCGCTGGTAGCGAACAGACAGATCCAGGCTGGCTTGCAGCCTCCCTGTCCTCCTTAAGCCAGAATGCTGCTCTTAGGGGCCGGTAAGAAGCAGCCCTCCACACAGCATCACCAAGTCCTCCCAGCAGTGTGATCTTGCACAGCCCGGAGTGCCTTCTCAGTGTGCAGGTTTCAGCTGAACACCTCACCTGTGGTGTTCAAGGCTTTGGTAGGTTTGACCACAGTTGCTCTAGAGCCTCATCTGCTGGATCTTTGCCACTTCTGACAAATAAACCAAGGTTCTGGCTAGAGCTAGGCTAAGCTGGTGGAACAAATTTCCAGGAAAAATATGCATGACCACTAGTTTCAGCACAAGCAGAAACATATGGCAACTTCATCTCCTCATTTTGGTTCCCTTCAGTAAACTGATTTAATCTACAGATGCATGCACCTATTTAAATCCTCCTCCTCCATGCCAGTCAGGAAGCAAGGGAACTGTAATTGATTATTTTCATTTATTGGGAAACACTCAGATAGTCTGGACAGTAGGGACTTTATAAATGCCCAGGTAGACAGGAGATCTCAAACACTGTCGTGCTTGCCAGATGCGTTAGCTGTGACTCCAGGCACTGATGAGACACTTCAGTTTGATCTGTGTCTTGCTGGAGCATTTAAGCATATGCTTATCTCTAGATATATGAATAGTCCCTTGAGAATGCCCATGTGCTTAAAGTTCGGCATGCATTTAAGTGCTTTGCTGGAGCAGACTCCTAAGTCTTTCTGGGGATAATTAAGTATGCCGAAAGCTATTTTACTGCCACACTTTCTTTCTGGTTCACAGCATGAGAAAATCCATTCTCATCAAAATACCGAGTGGATCATTTTTAACCCGATTATTTGTAAAGAATTTGTGTCATTAAAGTGAACTTCTTTGCTCCTTCCTTCCATTCAGTGGGTGCCTATATTTTTAATATGTCCTCTTCTGTTGCTGAGCAATGAGCTATGCTGTAGTTGAGCCAAACTCTACTTATGTACCTGCCACGGCTAATGAAAGGTGGTGACCTCTGGCCACTCCTCCAGCAATGAACCTCTCTACAGTAGGACCAGATGGTGCTTTCACTTCCAAGGGTGCAACATTTCTAAGGTTATGCAGGTGCAAGTGTATTTGTGGAAAGGTCTGCTGTCTGGGGGAGTGACGCAGTGGGATTGGGAGCCAGAGGCAGAAAATAGCCTTTGGGGAACAAATGCAAAAGAAACATACTCAGAAAATGGAAAATAGTGTTTGTTCAATTGACATTATGGAGCACAGGATTGATGGTTATGGACCTAATGCTTGCCTGTGTGCTGTAGGTAGGAACTTGTATACCTTTATGGTTCACAGGCAAAGGAATTTGCTTGTTCACTGCTTTGAAAGGTAAGACTAAAAAAACCCTTACCAAGACAGTATGGCCACTCAGGTAATGCTTCAGGGTTCCTTATACCACTCCAATTAAGCGAAGGAATATGGGGAAAGTCCAAGCTGAGACTCTGAAAAGGAGCATCGATCCAGTTTTGGACTAAATGTTTTCCACAGACATCACCAAGATCTTGGATTCACTGCCCAAAGCATGAACTGAGGTGGAAGGAGGAGGGGAGCAGCAGGTCTCTCTGCGTCCATAGTCACACTGGGGTTGGGGGGCCTTCAGCCTCTTCATACAAGCAAGTATGTTCCGCTTCATTGACTGTTTTGGAAAATGGGGGTTGAATGCTAAAAGGCTAATTGCACATTGTTTTTAAGAATTAGTTTGATAATTCATCATATTATAATTAAACTAATTAGAACACTTCATTTCCAACCACCTTAATTAGGCCTCAACTTGGCAGGGAGCCTGTGAGACCAAAATGTTGCAATTTGTTAAACAATCGAAGGACTTTGATAACAAATGACTGTATTCAGCTACATTTTAGTTAATAAGATTTATATATTAATCTAGTTATACTTTGTTCCCTTGGAATTTGGCAGAGCTTGTGGGTCTTCTGATCCCCCTATGAAATTCCTGAAGTCTGAGTTAAAATAACTGGAAAAATTTCCCAATCTAAGAGAGAATTTCCTGATTTTTGCAGTGTGGCAGGTGTTCATAAGCCTGCAATGCTTTTTATTTTTCATTCCTTTTCCCCCCCCCTCCCCCCCCCGATTGACTAATAAGCTTTTAAAAGAAAATAGCTGGTTTGTGGAACAGACATGAGCCAGGAGGGTGTCAGGGTGTCCAGCTGCCCATGGGTTTGCTCTCGGGGGCGCTGTTGGATCAGGCTGCACGGGTTCACTCAGGTGGCACAGGAGACTCCGCTTCTGCCAGTCTGGGCCAGCAGCCCTTGTCACATCCCTGTGACAAATGCTTGGCAAGGGCATGAGCTGGCTCCCCGATCTCACACAAGAGGTGGAGGACTTCAGTGGCGTTTGGTTCATCAGTGGTGAATTTCCCTGCATGCTCTCTTTGACAGCATAATGAAGTGATAATTACCTAAATGAATAAATGTTAATGGCTGAGATAAATATCCACATTCCCCTAATCTATTTTCCTCTGAAATTGCTAAAGGAAATTTGGCTTTAATGGGGGGTATATGTCAATTTTTAGAAATGATTGTAAATCTGTTTAGAGAGAACTTAGATGAGTCAGTCTGTGTTTCAGCAGTAAAAGTTACTGATGTATGAAGGCATAAGATGGACAAAAAAAATGAACAAGTTACTGTAGTAATTATGTTTCTCAGTGTCACTACCTTTTGCAACATCTGGTTTGTTTCTGCTCTTTCCACATCCTGCAGATGTTGCTGAACACATGAAAAACACCGACAGGAGAATATTTTAGTCAAGAAGCAATTTCAGTGAATAATATAAAAGGGTACTCTCTTAACTCTCCAGAAGTCGAGTAAGCAAAGACTTCTAGTTTCATTGCTAGTAAAGATCAGACCAATAAGCAAATGGGCCAGGGGCTCTCTAAAAGCGTCAGGAATAATCTGTTGTGGATGAGACAGAAAAGTATCTGGAGCCACTATGAAACAATAAATCCAAATTGAGTTTTATTCTCATACCCTTCCTGAGCCTTACTGTTTAAATAGTCCTACTGATCTCAGAGGTTTTTGTTCAAGCTACTGGTGTGTGGGATTTCCTTCCTTGTCAATCTCTGGTTCATGTGACAGAGAAAAGGAAGATTAGGGAAATGTGAAAAGCCTACATTCATGCCACTTTTATACTGAGTTTCGAGGTTGTGTAGCATACTGATGGATTAGGTTTCGAGTTCTATCTATCTACATCCCCAGTGATGTGCCAATAAACCTGACAGTGGTTTGTCCAGACAATAGGGCACAGTACAGTATGTGTGCATGTGCACGGACTCTTGTTTCTGTAGGAGTAGGAAGGAGAGACGGTTCTGTCCTTTGCCTTTATCACAGCAAAGCTATTTGCTGAAGCTGCCTTTAGTTCTTTAATAGTTCTAAACCAGCCAGTTTGGCTGAGGCTGCTGCCTGATTTTCCACCCTGATGGTCTGGTTTCTTTGACTCAAGAAGTCAAAGTCACCTGTTTTTTTTGTTGATGATTTTCCGATGGGTCCAGTCACCTTTCTGAGCCTTGGGGAATCTGCTGGCAAACTCTGGTTCACTAGCTTTGCGGGTGAGAAGCAGGGAAGTTGCAAACCATCATCTGACAACAATGTGCTTTTCTGCCATGATCTTGGTTAAAGCATCAACTAGGGTTCAAGAGGCAGTAGCAGAGTCGCTATTCCTTCCCCTTGTCATTTTAATGGGGTCTGCCTGTACTCCTGCATTTGTGCTGCACAAATGGACTGCACAGAAGCATAGTTTTCCTCCCAGAAGTAGCTCACTGTCTTCTATCACTGATGTTAGAGTTGGGACAGAACTACTTCCTCTTACTACCTCCTCAAATATATAGATGAAAAAGGAGAAATCTCAAGAGCATGGGAATGAATAGTGAATTCCCTCTGGTTTCTCAATGGCTTGCCTTTCACCTCACATATTACTTTGTGAAATGAGAGAGAGTTAGAATGATCAAATGTGTGACACTGAAGCAGTCCTCATCTGAACAAGTGCAGAAGCATCTGAAGCATCAGAAACAAATGAGACGAACTGTGAAACTAAAAAAGACCGAGGAAGGAAAAGGCTACAATGTGTAAAAGCTCTTTGGCATGGGAAAATAGGACATTACAAAGGATGTACTAGAAAAGCTGTGGTGGGATTTAACAAATGATGGGTCAGAAATGAACAGGCTGCAGAAAATACATCCTGTGTGCTTTAGCCACTGGCAAAGTACCTCCAGCCAGCTGCAGAATAGTTCAGGGTGAACTTAAAAATGCATACTTGGGAGATAGACTGAGTGCACAAAACGGGCACAAGCTACCCTTGCTGCCATAGAAAAATCTTCTTCAGGGTCTTATGCAGATGAGCATAAATCAATGGTTGTTTTTCAGTGAAGAAACAGCAGTAGATGGGAAGGTGCATAAACAGGTGCATCGTTTCTCTCCTCTCCTCCTGAGCAGCTCATTTTAATATACACTAGTTATTGCTGTGCATAATAATGCACATCTGTCAAATGCCTTCCAAAGTGTGTGAAAACACAACTACAACAAGTCAGACGCATAGTAGCTGTGCTGCTCCAGTATCACCAGTGAAACTTCTCCAACCTGAAAACTGTTCACACACTACTTCAGATCCATATTTTCTAGTGAAATACGTTATTCTTCCACATAAAACATAAGGAGGTGCCAGTGATCACCAGTATCTCTGATGTAATTTCACAGAAATCTGAGTCCACTGAGCCCAGGGCCCTTGAGAACCCCGGTTCTTGAGGTGATGGGCTCCTGCCAGGAAAGAATGAGGTCCCCTGGGTCAAATTCTTGCCCCACATCGAGACATTACAACCTTAATAAAGGAAATGAGCTTGCCAGGGTGTGGTTTGAGACAGTATTTGTCCATGTTTGAAGAGTGTGGAGTGACTCCAGGATGAGATCAAGAATTGGCCTCTCCCCCCTGCCTCCCCTTTAATATTAGTTCTTTATAAAGCAGCGTGCATTGCCTCATGCTCGCATTTTTGTAGCACAGACTGGGCCCAAAGCCTTCTAGAGAAGCTAGGAGTTTTCCTTTTGGAGGCTAGATCAGGTTACTAGTGAAGACACACTATCTAGCTGCAACAAACTGATTCCTTAGATGTAGTTTTGTTCAGATAAATCTCAAGCTTAATGCTCATGGCTGAATTTGAAAACATGTTTTTGCTTTTACTTTGTTCCATTGAGAAGTAAAGAGGAGATGCAAATAAATACTCCCAACAGAAACTCCAACACTCAGCTCTGAATGCCTGCATTTGGTTGCTGATGCTTTGCAGAGGTCACAGGGATTAATGAAAAACACAATTAGAACAACATCAAGCTGGGGACCCCAGTTTGGCACTGAAGGATCCATTTGGGTATATCATATTGCATTATGTGATGTAAGAATGTGGGTTAGTGTAATCAAAATGTAACTGCAATCCTTACCAAAACCACCTGTTTAACCTCAGCTAACCCGGGAAGAGAACTTTAGACTTTTTTTTTTCCACCTCTGTATCAGAGGTGTCCTGGTGAATGCACAAAAATGAAGCTCCTGTTTGTGGCTTCTGGAAATAGAAGTATTCAGAGCTTGTGCCCAGTCTGCCCCCAAATCTATTTTATGTTCTTTAGCTGTGTGCATACTTAACTAAGTTGTGTGTTAAGAAGACTGTCAAAGTGAAAGAAATGGAGGCTGAATATCATAATATTTCGTTGATAATTTGATAAATCATGGCTACTAGCAGAACAAGCATCTCCTGACCCAAGAACAGAGGACTGAGAGGTAACAAATGCTCTGACTTATGGAGGCAGTAAGGCCTTTTGACACTTTTTTTGGGAAAAATGGTTTGAAAATGGAAAGTGAAGGATCAAAGCTCGGAACTCGGATCTGAGTTAAAATTGCCAATTTTGTGACTTTGCACTCTGAGCCCTCACAAAACTTCACTTGGTGATAAATGCTGAATAGCTGCAAAGGCAGGCTGGCTCAGCAGCAATGAATAAATGTCCTGATGGTTCAAGTATCAATGTGAGACTGAAAAAAGAGAAATTCTTGTCTTTTTTTTTATGAGATTAGGTGGATTATCTCGGGTACAGTTAACACCACCTAATTTGAGCTGTCTAGAATTTAGTTTAGTTTTTTAAGTCCATCACTGCAATTCTCTTGTTCTTCAGTGATTCTTCCCACTTCTGCAGTTACTTGAGGATTTACCTTCTGAGGGCACTTCTCTCCAACAGTTACGGAGAAACACATATAAAAACTGAGATGATGGGATGCTCAGTTTTTAGTTAACTCAGGTGCTGTGAGAAGACTTAGCTCTTTACTCATAGCATTCTAGGCCGTTTCTTCTATAAAGCAAGGATGCTCAGTCTTCTCCGTGCAATCAGTGTAAGTACTTACGCAAATAAATATGTTAAGTTTTAAAAGGAGCACCTTGCTAAGAGCATGCTTTTATCATAAGTTGTTCCAGGTGACATATTTAAGGAGTTAGTGGAAAACACTCACTTGGTTTTCCATATTTCCCAAAGAAGCCTGAAAAGCCACCACAGGTCTTCCAATGAATACTTTTTTCACCTCTGTGTAGACTGAAGTTTTTTTTCATTGCAGTGAGAGCTTGCTCTTGAATTGCTGCTTATACCTTGAGCATCCATACTCCCTTTTGCCCTGTTGTGGTGATAAATTTAGGGTGCTCACTATCTTGTATAAGATCAGGAGCCCTCAGGTTGATTTCAGGTGTCAGACTATTGACCTAAGAGTTCCAGTGCAGGAAGCAGGTGGCTTGCTGAAGAGACGTCGACCTACAGCTGAGGCTGAGCCCTGAGATGGTGATAAATCAGCAAGCTTTATTGGCTCCAACAGAACTATTGCCTTGATTCAAACCCAAAGTGTCTAGTGGATATAAGGTAGTTTTACATTTCTAGACAGAATCCTGAGTAAAGTGTCACAGCTTTTGCAAGGTAAAGGTGTTGTTTTAGAAAAGCGGTCGGTGATGGAAAGCCAAAAGGCGGTTTCTGAGATGATGTCCGACAAATGAGAGACTCAGGGTATGTATTTTAAGTATCTGGGAAACTGTTCTGGTGAAAGAGCCCCAAGATGAAATGCTACACACAAATCTCTTGTGTGGGGCATCTAACTCCGTTGCACCAACCCTCCAGTTTGCATTCCTCCAATTCTGATGGCTGACCTACTGAGTAATTTTTTGTTTAAATATATTGTAAGAACTTGTACAGGGTAGGATAGGAAATAAAAAGAGCATCAACATAAACAGAATGAACAAAATACTAATATCCCACCACCAGACCATACTACAGTGTACTTGATAACATGTTCTGGCTTTGGTATAGCAGCAGTTACAGGGTCCACAGTTATTGCATTGAGTCCATGCATTTCCTGTCTGTGCTGTGACTGGTTTAACCAGCACTATATAAATCATTAATTCCCATAGGCATTAAATTGCCAATATTTCTTTAAGCAGCTTGCCAATTGTATTTTTTTTTTTTTAATCAAAGAAGGGTGAAACAACTTCCCATGCTCTGCTGATGTCTTGTTCAAGAACAAATTCTGTCAGGCAGACAAGAGTGTATCAAGTTCTCCACGGGCTTATCAAAGCAAATATTTGTCAATCACCTAAATACTTTTGTGACTATTAGGGAATAATCTTGCAAGAGGGATAAGAGCCACAAGTTCCAGCTGACCCCTCCCGCCCCTTTCCTCAGCCCACAGAACCTGGAGGGATTAGTTACATTTTGAAACAGATGCCCCTATATTTAGGGAGGAAGAAACATGACTGACTGTTTGGAAAAGACACCTTTGGGTAACCTATCACTGCACTCACAGATCCATTACAAAAGTGAAATCTGACAAATCAGCTTAAGGTCTCAACTCACTGCTCCTCTTTCATGGCAACGGTTTATATCAATGAAGATGCCTCATAGTCCTTCAGCCTAGAAAGGTTCAGACATAGGAGGGCCTAGGGAAAAATTTACAACAGCCAAAAAGCCCAGTATTGAAATTTCTTTAATCTGATCAGACTTGTTCTTAACCCTGAGACATAAATATCCAGCACATTACACCTTTGATTTACTATTATGTATGTATCGGAGCAACAGTGGTCCTTTTGAATTATGCATTCTCTTAACAGAACATTAAACCTTATGAGGAGATGGAGTGGCCTAACACATAACTATTATCCTGACAGAGGGAAGGATGAGATCAAGAGTAATGCTCCCAAGCTACAGAAACTCTGAGGTTTTGTTGGATTGCTTGAATGAACATTATAAATAGCACTTTGTTCCTTCTCATTAATAGATAGTGTTTAGATAGCTCACAAGAATCCTGCTATATGGCTCACCAAGAGCAAGAGTAGGTATTATTAATTGACATAAAAGAATAACAACATCCCTAAGTCCTGAAACTTGCCCTGAAACTGCTAAAAATATGCAGCAGAGCTGTGCCTGGGCATCTGAGGATAAAGCACACCTTTTAATAGCTTGATAATCCATTTGTTATTGGTTCTTCATATCAAGTCATGGCCGAAAGTTACTACAATACCACAGGAAATCAAGTTTGATTTTGTAATACAGTCAAATGAGTACTTTGGAGTGTCGTGTCTAAGATCAATAAGGAAGCAGTAACTACATTTACTGTCATATGATGATATTGATGTAAAATATAATGGTCAAAATTATAAAATCAATTGCATAATTTAATCAGAAATGTTTATTGATACTGTTAAAGCTGAATTCAATAGCTCCTGGTATGCAGTTAATTTCTTACCTGTCAGAAGAACATATTGAAATGTTCTTTCTTTTAAATGCTTGGAGTTAATTCAGTGAAAAAAACAACAGTGACATGTAGCTGGAATGACCAGAGAATGGTTGTTGGATTAGGAGACAGTGTAATTTTTCTAGTGGTTTATAGCAAAATTTTTTGGGCTTTGCAGAGCACTTGTGTTTCACATGTGCATACACATGCATGTATAATGTGACTCTGGCAATAACAGTGCTAGTAACTGCAGTGTCACAGCATGAATTCTGACCGTGGTGAAGCAGTGGGAATTTTGACATGAAATTCAGCAGAGCCAGGACTGGCTGTGGATAAAGACTCCAAGATTTTCATCCCATACTGTGTGTGGGCAGGAGCAGAGATCTGAAGTGGTAGGTCCAGGCTGCATCGTTTTCTTGTGTTATGTATCCCTGAGATTTTGTAGCTGCTCCTCTGCAGTAGGAACTAAGGACTGATGCAAATGCAGACTTAAGGAAAAAAAAAGAGGCCTTTGACTCTCTGACCTATTTCAGAATAAATCGTACAATGTGGTGTTCACTGCAAAGGCAGTGGAACAGACAGAGGTGGCCCCAGAGACACTGTCTGGGGTGTCAGGATTCAAGGCAGTTGCCCATTCAGATGGAAGGAAGGAGAAGGCAGAAGGGAGGTCACTAGGTGGAGATGATATCTGCCATGTTGATAGGAAACGTTTTGTTCTGAACTGTTCTCTTTGGAATGCTCCTGTGGAGTAATCTCTGAGCACACAGGGTAAAAACATCACAGGGACTGGGAAAGACACAGCCTCTCTGTAGAAATCAGGAGGCCATCACTGCAGTAGCTCTTTGGGAATAAGAAGAGAAAGGGAGATCTCTGAAAAAAAAAAAATTAAAAAAAAGAAGAGATTGTTGTGTGATTGGAACTGACTGACCTAGAGAATATTTCATGAAACAGTGCCTAAAAGCTGGAGAGAAAGGATAACCTAGACTGCCTAATCCTCTTTAGGTTGTATGCATATTAGCATAAATCCACTGATCTCAAGGAGCAATACTGAATATGTGATTCATTATGAAGCAAAAACTGAGCTGACCCCCACATGGTTGTTTTAATGTATTTTTTCCATATGGTACTTCTGGTATTTAAATACTTCATTTTAAAGGAGACTGTCTGGTGAAAAACAGTCCCTGTTATCAGCATATTTTTTCACTCTAAAGACCTAAGTTTCTTTTGTCATCCATGTAATAGGTAAACCAGGGCATCAGTTTAGATCCTATTTCTCTATTTATGTAGATGCAGTTATAGGTCTTGCAAGTGAGCATGCATTTGAAATTGATTTTTTTTTTTACATAACTAGTGAAAGACTAGAAGACTTGTACTTCTTTTAGGGTGATGGGGAAATTTTTATGTTAAGGTTTTCTTACTTTGATGGAAAGTTATACTTCTATTCCTAGAAGTGAGTGTGAGTGGGTGTCTATTTGGGACATAGAGGAACAAATCTAGGTATGCACATCTTCATCTATACTGAAATTCATATTCCACATGGCTTTAATCCTGTGTGAAGCCAGAAACCAGTTCACTCCATGTCTTTGAGATGACTAAAACCAAAATGCTAATCATGCCTAGCTGTGGTTTTCAAGGCACTCTGCAAAGACAGAGAACAGATTTTATAACCAACATGACAACATGTTGAGAACCAAAACTGTAGAAAGTGATGTTTTTGGTGCATAAAATGTAGCTCTGGCTACTCCTTAATCCAGACTAACACTTAGCTCTGCTATAAGCTTTCTGCAGTTCCTAGCCTGCAGTTGGTAAAAAAATTGCCTGTTCATCAAGTATGAACCATAGCACAGATACTTTGCAGAGCAGCTGTGACGTAGAAGGGGGGCTCATCACAGGTACAGGTCTTTCTTTTTTTTCCTTTTGCAAAGTAGCAGAGACCATTTAGGAAGGCAACCATGAAATTCTCTCTTGTCCTGTTTTGTCATTATATTTATAAGTACAGAATCAAACAATCTTTCCTCCTTCCAACCCTAGACAATGATAGGAGCAAGTCCAAGAAACCTACTACTTTCAGGGTTTGTGGAGTTAGGTGTTTTTAAAATGAGAGGTGAGAAGATACATGAGACATTTTTCAAAGTGGAAGCAAATTAAGATCAATGATCTATAGAAGGATCATTAAAAATTTTTTAATGGTTGGACTCGATGATCCTGTGGGTCTTTTCCAACCTTGTGATTCTGTGATTCTGTGACTTAAGAGTCGTTGAATCACACACACAGAGCAAGAGTTCCTTTCTCAAATGCTTCCAGAAATTCCTCAATATCCTTGAAATATGACCTTAAAATATGACATCATGAAGAATTTTTTTTTCTTTCTAAAATTACATGAGGATTTATATTCAACTTGGTGAGCAAGACCATTTCTTGAGAGTGTAGGTTCATTCTCCTTGGTTTTTGCAGGCTTAACTCGAATGTTTAAAAATTATGTGTCTGAGAGTGCTCTGTCGAAGCGCTTGTTCAGTACTCATTTAATGGAGAAGAACAAGAACAGCCAGAAAGTGCCTTTTGCCTTTGACAGGTGTTGTAGGATGTGGTGAACAATCCACAGAATATTCTCTCTTTCCATTATGGAGCAAGTGTGGAGGGTGAGACTTTCTGACTTTCATATGGTTATAGAAGAATCTCATGACTATATTTTGGAGGTAAAAAAATGTAAAGTTTGTGTACGATGGTGATAAATGAACTAAAAATTTCAGAAGATTTTGATACCTAATACATTGAACTATCTGCCCCAACATTTAGGGCTTTTATATGAGATTTAACTGTGTGCAGCCACTTATACTATGGACTTTTGGGGCTAAGGTCTTTTCATCACTTAGATGTTGTTTTTCTGGGTGGTAATTGCTTGTTTATATTTTAATTTTCCTTCAGCATAAATAATGATAATAATATGTGAATCATAGTGGTCTTCTGTGACTGAATTCAGGAAGGACTATTAACCACTATACTCATATGGGTTGCACTACATTTGAGAAATGTGAAAGACAAGAGTTAGTTTCATAAGATAAGAAGCTGAGTCTTTGACATTTAATTTGTATAGTACATATCAGTAAAGCAATTTGTATCTGAGACTGACATATTTGACTGATAACTGATTTAGAAACTGGCATGTGAGATTGTCCTATGTACAGCAGAGGGATGGAGCTGTGCCGGAGTGGGGAAGAAGGAGTGCTTTTCTTGGAAATGTTCCAAGGTTTTGGAGAAGCATTTAAAGAAGCCACAGGAATGCCAATATTAAGAGCCTGAATGCAGAATATACACTTAAGGAGATGGTGATGGATGCCTCAGTTCTTTAATTAAGACCCCATACTATGCTGTATTCAGTATAGATTACTATTGTTTCCAAAGGATACAGTCATACCTGAGAAGGGGCTGAATGAAAAGCTATAAGATATAACTAGGTCTAAAAAGTATGAAGATTTGTTAAAAATTTTAGTCTTCTAAAGGAGTATTTTGTGTGGATCGACTAAGCTATATAAAATCTTAAATCACACAGTCAAATCTATAAATCCACTGTGGTGTCATAAAGCCCATAATAAACATTTGGTTCTCTGTCTACAATGAAAATGCAATGCTGATGTATTTTGCTGTGAAGTGTGGTAGACTGGTGTCATGAAGATATTATCACATCTTTCATCACCATGCATACAGGCAAATAAAATGTGAAAGTAAGTTTTCAAAGAATAGAATTCTAAAATATCACAATGGTTTCTGAGTTTTAAAGCTTGAAATTGCAGCTCTTACTGAAATGCCTTCTGCTGCATTGTTAACATTTGTTAGATGGCAGCAAAAAGACCACTTAGAGCAGTCAGCAAATCATGTTTGTTTTCATTCTTTTAGTCTGTCATCTATTCCTGCAGTTTTTGTGGAATTTTGGATGCAGAACAATGCCCATCCCGATGATGATTCTCAGCCCAAACCACATGACAGGGACACGTCAAAGGAAAGTGCATGCTTGACTAGAAAGCACAAATGTAGTAAGTTTAGACAGTGAAAAATTTGGTGATGTCAAAGCATCATGCTGGATGAATATGCTGTAAGACCAAACAAGACAGGGGGAAGAAAACAACCCTAAGCCTAAAGCAGTTAAATAGCACTTTTGTTTAAGATAAAAAAAAAGAAATGAGGAAAAGTCAGGATACATAGACAAAAGAATGTTTAGTGTCATAATATGACTTTGGAGTGGTGCTAACCAGCCACATAGTCTGCAAACTTTCCCACAGCTAAATTGATAGCCAAGCCTAAAATAACTGGAATTGAGATGAGGCAATTTTGTGAATGCTTATGTGGCTCATCTCCCTCTTCCTAAGTGCAGAAAACAATCAAGGTGACAATTTTTTTTGCCTCAGTCTTCATTGACAAGAATTCTCCTCAGTCCTCCTGGGTCAATGGACAGCAAGATGTTGACCAAGGGGATAAAACCCCTCCCACTGTAGAGGAGGATCAGGTTCGTGATCACGTGAGGAACACGAACACATGTAAATCTATGGGACCTGATGAGATGCATCCCAGGGTCCTGAGGGAATTGGCTGATGTGGTTGACAAGCCACTCTCCGTAATATTTGAAAAGCCATGGCATTCAGGAGAAGTCTCTGGTTACTGGACGAAGGGTAACATTATGCCTATTTTTAAAAGGCTAGAAAAGATGACCCTGGGAATTGCCAAGCTGTCAGCCTCACCTCTGTACCTGGGAAGATCATGGAACTGATCCTTCTAGAAACTATGATAAAGCACATGGAGGATGGGGATGTGATTAGAGGCAGCCAGCATGGCTCCACCGAGGGTAAGTCCTGTATGATCTACTTAGTGACTTTCTATCATGTGGTAACCACAGCACTGGACACAGGAAAACTGACAGATGTGATCTATCTGGACTTCTGTAAACCTTTGACATGGTCCCCCACAACATCCTTCTCTCCAAATGGCAGAGAGATAGATTTGATGGGTGGACTGTTTGGTTATATTCAGAGAGTAGTGGTCAATGGCTTGACATCCAGATTGAGGTCTGTGACAAATAGTGTCCCTCAGGGGTCAGTACTGGGACCAGTGCTGTTTAATGTCTTCATCAATGATATAGAAAATGAGACTGAGTGCAACTTCAGCAAGTTTGCAGATGACACCAAGCTGAGTAGTGCAGTTGCCACACCAGAAGGACAGGATGTCATCCAGAGGGATCTGAACAAACTGGAGAAGTGGGTCTGTGAGAACCTCATGAGGTTCAAGAAGGCCAAGTGCAAGGTCCTGCACCTGGATCAGTGCAATCCCTGGTTTCAGTACAGGATGGGGGATGATGTGATGAGGAGCAGCCCTGCAGAGAAGGACTTGGGGAGCTGATTGATGAGAAGCTCAACATGAGCTGGCAATGTGAGCTCTCAGCCCAGAAGGCCGACTGTGTCCTGGGCTGCATCAAAAGAAGCATGGCCAGCAGGTCATGGGAGGTGATTCTGCCCCTCTGTTCCACTCTTGTGAGACCTCATCTGGAGTACTGTGTCCAGTTCTAGAATCCTCAGCATAAGAAGGATATAGAACTGTTGGAATAGGTCCAGAAGAGCACCTGTCATATGAGAACAGGCTGAGAGAGTTGGACTTGTTCAGCCTGGAGAAGGGAAGGCTCTGATGAGACCTTTTAGCGACCTCCCAGTACCTGATGGGGCTGCAAGAAAGTTGGGAGGGACTGTTTACAAAGCCTTGTAGTAATAGAACTAGGTGAAATGGCTATAAATCAGAGAGATGCAGGTTTAGACTAGACATAAAGAGGAAGTTCTTCACCATGAGAGTGGTGAGGTAGTGGCACAGGTTGCCCAGGCAAGTTATGGATGCCCCGTCCCTGGAAGTGTTCAAGGCCGGGTTGGATAGGCCTTTGGCAGCCTGATCTAGTGGGAGGTGTCCGTGCCCATGGGAGAGGGTAGGAATTAATTGATCTTGAAGGTCTCTTCCAACCCTATCATTCTATGATTCTGTGGTTTATCAGGAAAGTCCTGTAACTTTTTTGGAATAGCTGAAAAAAATGGCAAAACTTTCACTAGGGTGTTTGGTTTCTGTACCTGTAATATAAGAAGGTCTGGCAGAAGAAGTGATCATGGACAATTAGTCTGGCAGCTGTGATCAAGAAGAAATAAGAGGAGATCTGATTCAAAAGATCAGTTTCAATTTGTGATTGACTTTTGAGTTTCTGAGGAGATTTTTCTCATCTAAGATATGTTAAGCACTTAGGAATTCAGTACCTTTAACCTAATGGTACAGGCTCTGTCTTGAGATGGGCGGGAAATGATCACTCACGTGGAGAGATCCATTTGTATTGTCCTCAGCAGTTATTTTAGGATGGGTTGAATCATACCCTGAAGATGCCTAAACCTCTCTACTGACTGTAGGCAGCCTTGATGACTTAGCCTAGACTTATGCACGTAAGTTTTTGATGGCAAATAAGGACACAGTGTGTCCTCTTTCAATGACTCTTTAAGTCCATTTCTGATACAACACATCTGCTTTTAATAATCCAGAGTAAAAAAACCCCTCATTTTATTAAATGTTCATATTAATTAGGTGTGTAAAATTACTTTTTGGATCAATTCACTAGTGCTTCCATGTTGTTTAGCCACCTCTGAATGACCTAAGGCACGTTAACAGAGAGAAGTGGGAAGAGGGAAACAGAAGTACCACTTTTTGAAGTATGAAAGAACAGGATGAAAACAGTTGCTTCTCTTTGGGTTTTAACATTTGCTTTTGCTCATCTCTTGATCTTTAAAATCTCATCAAATCATCTGTCAGCACCTGTACAGTGAACAGAGTCCTTTAGCAGGAACAATAAAAGGAAGCCAGCAGTAGTAGGTTCTGCTTGTAATTTTAAGCATATCACATAATCCACTTGCACCAGTAGGACTTCTCTTAATAGTACATGCATGTCTGCAAAAGGGTTTTTTTCTGCTTAATTGTATTGATGTGATTAGCCCAGCAGAAAGAAGCCATATGCAGGCAGCCTAAATTCCAGCAGTCCCCTTTACCCGGTCAGTGCTGAGAGCTAGCTAGTCTCGAAAGACAATTCAGGTCTACAAAAAGTATGGAGCATTGAGCTACCTAGAGCTAAGTAATAGGAAATGTTGTGTAAAATCGTGAACTAGAAGAGATTTCCAGGAATAAGGAACACTTCTGATCAGGAAAAGGTTGAGAATAGTGTGTCAAAAATAAATTGGAAGACAAATGCACTCAGTACCCTCTGGGATCCCTCTGCAGGATAAGTTAGTCCTGATATTGTGGTGTGGGCAATCAAACAAATAGCCCACATGTCTGCAGTACTTCATTTACTAAAGATGTGTTTTGCAAGTGCTTTGTTAGCCAGGGATGGGTATGGAGCTGTTTTGGTGAAGTACTTCCAGGACATTATGCAGTAAATACAGTTCACAAACCAATTCACTGACTAGTGGAGTTGGGGTGGGAAGAAATGTGTATTTCTACTTCTGAGAAGTAACACTACTTCTTTCTCTGCTGTTTCATGTGTCAGAATGCCATAAATCATGGGATATTTTAGAAACATGACCAAATGATTTTGCTTAACTTGAAGTTTGCTGAGATATTCTAATTGCCGAGGGGTCCATAAGATGACATTCTGTTCTCTTACTTGGCAATTTTACAGTGTTTTCTTGCATCTTGTTTTCTTGTATCTTGTTTCTAGGATACTACAGTCTTCTGGTAATTCTGAACTCTTCTTGCTGTGAGCCTAAATGACATTTATTTATTGGAAAATGTTTAACAGTTATCATGGAACTGATTCCCAGGACATGCAGGACAAGCAAGGACTTTGATTCAACATGGAGTTTAGGATCTTGGGGATTAAAGTCACTCATATGACAAAATCATCTAATCCAGTCCTCTTCCAGAGCAGGACTGATTTTGGCTTTCTAGTTAGGTACTTGACTAACTTGTTTTTATAAATCCGCAGTCCTGAAGACCACCATGTGCCGTTCTTCCGAGGGGATGTAATTTGTGTCTGGACTCTTACAATCATAAATACGTTGCTCCTGTCCAACCTGAATCCCTCAGATGGTGGTTTCTTAGAGTCATAACACGTCCTGAGTTAGAAGGGGTTCATAAGGATCATCAAGTCCAACTTCTGTCCCTGCATAGGACAACTCCAGCATTCACACCATGTGTTTGGGGGTGTGTCCAAATGCTCCTTAGTTTATGCCCATAACTTCTAGCTTATTCAATTTGGACATAAAAGTCACATGATGCTTTTTTTCCCTTACAAGCTCTTTTATTCACGAAGTGATTTTAACTCTCTCTTTTTTTTTTTCACATGTGACTACTTGATTCCTCTTTGTCCAAAGTCCAACATAATTCAAAATTAAATACTCAATGTCAAGAGCATCAAACCTTAGACATACTTGGCTATCATGAAATAAAAAAAAAAAAACAAAAACCAACTCTGTTCCTGTCTTGTTATTTGTCTGTGCAAATTTAGTGTTCTCCAGACACAGAGCAGTATCAAGAGCTGATTCTGTATTTTACTGGTAAGAAAATGTAGTGCATTTTGAGAAGTCCAAAGAGAGATCTGGCGAGATTTTTCTGTTTGCTGAAGGTCTGCCTGCTTATGGGTGAATCTCTGCTCAGAGACTGAAGCATGAGGCTTCTGCTCGTGAAAATGTGATCCTTTATGAAAAAGAGAAGACTATGAGCTGGTGTTCTGGTTTTATGCTCTTTCTTTCAGTTTCTTTTGATTGGCAAGAAATGACTACGCACTTTAATTACATCTGGCCTTTTTACAACATGACTAAGCTGTCCAACAGATGTCTGCTTTGGGTCCAAACAGCATGAACATATGACAGGGAGACAAACAATAATCTTGGGGAGTTTCATCCCTCTTGTTTTTCCCAGATTTGGTCACACTATATCAAACGCCTGTGCAAGTTCTTTGTTCTTTTGGAAAGTAATGCTGCAACAAGTAGCTTCTGAATCTGGTCTCCTCTTATGACTCCTAAACAAAACAGCCCTCTCTGGGAAGATACCCTCAAATCACATTTAAATGCTGCTCCTAACCTGGTGATGCACACGGGGATCGATGCTTTATAGGCCACACTCCAGCAGAAATCCTTAAGGAGGACTAGGAAATGGATACCAACAGCCAGATTTGAAGGACTGGAAATAATTTACCCGTAACCCTTGACTTAATCTATCTGTCTGTTCAAATTCAGCTCTCATCTAATCAATCTGAACAAGAGGACTGAAATTCTGGAAATAGTGTGTTTATTAGTTTTAAAAAAGTAAATAATAAAAAGAAGTTCTGGAAATCTGTGTTTTAACAAGTTGTTGAGTTAGCAATTCTTTCTTACTCCAGAGCCCAGCTCCGCCACACATACTGTAACTTTCATCTGCAGCCAGAAAACTTCAAAGTCCTTCTGAGGTCAAGGGCAGTATGGCAACATGTATTAAATCAGAGTTCCCAGATCAGTGTATGCTCTTGGATGTGGACATGGACTTCAATGTACTATGACATGGTAGAGACTAGATTAAGCTAGTTCTTTTGAGAGATTAATGATTTGGGGTTTTACCAGCCTGCAGAGTAGAGAGGGTTGAGGGGTTTTTTTTTTTGAGATTTTTGTTAGCTTGTTTGTTTTTTACTTGTTTGAAACATGGTAATTTAAAGGGCAGAAGGCATATAGGTGACTTCAGGTTATTGTTCTGCAGCTTGCTTTATTAGATCTGCTCATTGGTGAAACTCACATAATGCTGTCGCACAACTCAACTGGTATGCAAAATCCTCTCAAAGCAGAGCAAGAAGACAGTACTTTTCCAAATGTAGCTTTATCAGAAACATAATGAAACCTTGTTTTATAAAGTGAAACAGTCATCTGTAATAATAGTAAGCTTACAATGATGCTCTGAATTGGGTGGTTTTGCTCCCAGTTCTATTTTTTTGTTCTGTTAGGAATAATCTCATTTTCCATTTATAACCAGCATGTTCTTTTTGTCCTGGAAATGTAATGCAGGCTTGTCCTTGCCTGATGTATTTCTGCTCAGAGCAATGTAACACAGGGCTTAGCTTTATTAAGCAGCAATAAGGGCTGCTACTTTTCCTCCAAGCAGGTCGGAATGAAACATAATGGAAAATTTACCTATTTACTACAGAAAAAAAACCAAAGTCTTAGAGTAACCGGCAAGAGTTTACACAAGATGATCTAATATTCTGTAATTGTCTTATTTAACCTTGGAATTGCCAAACTCATGATGATAAGGAAGAGTATTTACAAAAATGTAGCTGCCTTTGAATCCACAAAATAGTATGTGCTTGAAGCCTGCTTTCATCTCTCAAAATTACAAACACTTAAATGAGGTTTTAAATAAGATTTTCACTACTGAAGACTCCCTCTTTGTTTGGTAGAAATAAATGGAATGAGGGCAGCTTGACTTTTTGCATGCATTGAATCATTCTTTCAGATTGCCTATCTGATTTAGGCACTTCAGTGAAGTGCATACTATTCAGCATGGTGTGTGTAGCCTAAAAAGCGCACGACCATATGTGCAGGCTATGTGAAGTACTTGAATCTCTGTTTGAGTGTGCAACTACACACCTTTCATTTTTCATAAAATTATGGAAAGGATAGGGAAGAGAAATCTTCACAATGATTATGTGAATTTACATGCATTATGTTCCTAACCTTCCTACAAATATTGCAAACTGGTATGTCCAGACACTATGAATATTTAATATTTTCTTTGAAAAGCTGTCTTTAAATCCCACTTCCAAACTCACTTAGAAACCTTGATACTCAAGGTAAGTTTAGCTAACTAAAGAGAAAATAATAAAATTAATTCATAGTACCTTTAAATCAGCTACAGTTTCAAATATCCAATCTAATCTCCGCAAACTGAAAAGTAACTAAGTTGGAATGTTGATTCTTCAGAAACCCTCCTTCCAAATGAATCACCCTCTTTGCTGCAGGCAGAACTTTACTCTTCTTCAAGTTTCCCATCTACTCGCTGGCTGCTCCTAATTTGGTATGGGTGCCAATCTGTCACAATTAGAGTGGGAATACGAAAACACAATTCAAGTGAACTTAAATAATATTTCTGAATGTCAGCTAAAGCATGGTTTAGATTTTCAGCCCAGATTCAGGTAGTTTCTGTTTTTGCCAAACAAATTACCTCATTGCTGAATAAAATAGCTATCTTGCTTCATCAGCATTGCTCTGTAAAAAAAAAGAAATTAATCAGATTTCCTGCTGTTCCATTAGTGATTTTTTTTTGTTTCAGTTAATAGTTGAGCTGTATCCAGAATGATTTTTATAATACTAAAAGAGCTTAGTCAATTTTCAGGACTAACTACTTGCAAAATGTCAGTTTAATAAAGCAGGTTTATTGCTGGAACTTGGCACAAAAAGGAAAGCTGAAGCAACATAAAAATATATTTTGATGAACTTTTTTTAAAAAAGGGAGGCGTAGTCTTGATTGTGTCTGAATGCCTTTAATTTCCGTAAGAACCAAACCAATTGAACCTACTTAGCATTCTTGGTGTTTGCGCTCTTCATGTACAGAAGTCAGGAGGAGCATCAGCACACCCAAAGTGACAGACTGAGCAGTTAGTCCTTACTGAGCCCATCAAAATAGTCTGAACTCCAGGGCAGACTCTAGTCATGCTGACTAGAAGACCAGGACCATCACTGTCAGCAGAGGCATTTTCGGTTAGTGTCTTTGCACTATTATCCAGCTCCACTTTAAACTTGGTTTAAATCTTGCTGTTGATGAAAGGTTTGGATACAAAGTTTGACATTGAGTTTTCTCATGCGTTCTGTATTGGTAGATAGGGGACAACAGTTGTTCAATCAATTTATTCATAGATATTAAAAAATGCAGTCTCAAAGCAACTAAAACTATTTATACAAAGACTGAAAAAAACCCAAATTAATGAAGAAGGGTATGCAAATGTTTTCATTAGCTCTTTCAGCTGATTTTGGGTTTTATTAAATTGTATAGAGAAAGCCTGTTTCATTCTGTGTCAACTCCAAAAGAGAATTCCTTTCATCTCTTTGTGGACTAGTGTGCTCAGGTGCCTATCTGGCCTTTATCAGCCACTGCAGCCCTGCTATAGACCCTGTTGGGGTAGGAGTATATTGATGCCAAGCCCCTTCCTGGGGCTTCTTCTCAGTTTTTTTTCCCTCTCTGCTTTTGCCCTCCTGCAGCCAGCTTGCTTTTGTGAGGTACATACCCAACTGTCCCAAACAGCCATGCCTCGGGCTTCTTCGAAACTGCTAAACGAAGGAAAAGAGGATGGAGAATTCAGTTTTGCGTGCATGTTGGTTTGGCATGAAAAACTCTCTCACCTGCCAGTCATCAGAAATAGTCACCAGCTGCTCCCAGGCTAACGTTACAGTGTCAATGGGAGGTCTTTAGCATGAGAGGGAGAAAAACGTCTTTGCCAAGATGTTAAGAAACAGTGTACAGTGAAACTGGAAACTTCCCTTGATAGTGAGCACATTATCTAAGCATCTTATTACAAATTACAGAGAGCCCTTTTAGCAATTTTTTGTGTGTCTTAAGGGGATTTAACTAATTAGGCACAAAGTCTTACGCTCAGGATTTATTCCATCATATTTTTTCACTTAAGGTATAGCAAGTCATCTGTTTTTTTCATGTTCTGGTGGTCATTTGTGAACGAGGCAGATTTAGCTGGGAGGAACCCAGCTGCAGATGCTAATAATGTTCAGTAGGGCTGAATCCCTCTGCCTGATACTTACATGCTCAAAGTAGGCACTGTGGGTATCTCAGTTTGGGGCTGGATTGCTATGCCTTTTGTAGAACAGTTTGGCTCTCTTACTAGTACTAAGCACATGTATAGAAGCAGTGGCTAGCCCTGGACTTCTTCAGAGAGTCCGGAAGTATCCTTAGACCACGTAGTGACCTGTGAAAGGTCACCAAGAATGGGGGACCTACTGTCTGTGGTTTTTAATTACGAAAAATGTATAGGGCACTGTGTAAAGGTTGAAAACTACTTTTAATCTTACGGTTACCGCTCTTTTCATTGAGGCCTCTGTCATTCAACAAGCATTCCCACAGCAACCAGTAGTAAAGTTACTGAGGTCTTTGTATTTAAACTAGGATTATACAGCAGGAGGGTTTAAAGGATATACTAGAGAGGACTGTGTGCCTTTAGCTTCTTGGATCTGTGGTGGGGTGGGAGAAGCAGCTTTGCAGACTCATACCCAAAGTTGCAAAGAAAAATCTATCCTTTCTCATGTATCTGTAAAAATCAACGCAATTTTCTAGATTGTAGAAGTGCAGAAATATAGTTCATGTATTAAAGTGTTTCTCATTAGAATTTGTTGCCAACAAATGGTACTAGTACTTAGCTTATAAAGGGTTTTTGAGAAGTATTTGTTCTCAAAGAGTCAAAAATATGTTGCTGTGCTTCTGTTTCAGGGCCAACTAATTTAAATAGTTTTAAAACATATTAATGGTCAAGTGCTTCAGTTTTTCTAGACTCCTGATGTGAGATTTGCAATAATATTTTGTTGAGGCACAGACTCCTCCATTACATGGGGGTCTTTAAAATTCCCTTTGGTTTCTTGCCTAGTGGTTTACTCAGAAATCCAACCACATTCATCCAAATCTTGTATTGTGTCCATGGTGCAAAACTTCATCCTCTCAGCTGTTGAACTCAGGGATACTGGGGGCCATGTGTAGATTTCTAGAGACCTTGCCCTCATGTAAAGTATCAGGAGACATTGCTGGCACATTCTTTTAACCCACAGTTTTAGTTAATTTAATTCAGAAAACCAAGCTGCAAAAGTACTAAAGTCTTCCTGTCTTGACTTTTACTGAACATGTTGCATGATATCTCAAACCACCAGAATCATCTGGCACCAACAATGTTTGACTTACTGTTGTACTAAAAGGTGTATAGGAAAAATCAATATCTGTTTTGTTTCACAGTAGAAGATCTCAGCATTTTGCAGCCTAACATATATTTTAGTGGTTTCATTGCACCACTAAAGGTCAAGTACCATATCTGTGCCTGTGATTTCCTGTACTGCTTTAAAGCACATCCAGGGCCTGTAACTCTTTAAGCTCTTTAAGGGCACAATCCTGTTATACTGAAATGAATGGAGGTATTTATTTGATGGCCAAAAATGAAATGAAAAAAAAATTATGTGGTATTTTTGGAGCTTTTCTTCAACATGTTCTCATTTTCATATGTAATATCTAGCGATGATTCTATAAACTATGTGCTTAATTGTAAGATCATGGCTAAACCCATTCTATAGCTTATGGGGCCAGGGACTCAGATAGGAGGCATGACGTCTGAATGGTAGAAGATTGACTTTGTATTAGATATTTCTTGATTATAAATGTTACTGTGCTTTTTAAGGAATTTTATGTCTTACATGTTTTCTTAATGTAGTTTCCTGACTCAATTTATATTCTGTTGTGCAAGCCACGTTGGAGCTCTGGTTTGTAGTATTTGCATTTTCCATGTCTTCTATTTGTCTGTTACCTGCTATGTTATATTTTCTTATTAGGAACTTACCTGGTGAAATATTTGACATCACAATATCTTATACAGCTAATTCCAGACATATTTATAAAAATCAGATAAATCCCACACTTGTTTACTAACCACTTTTGCATTTCATTGACGTTTCTGGTTCTGCCTGCTTTCATTCTTTATTTGCTGTGATGAAGGTTTTATGCTCCCTGATTTATTTGGTGTGGAGTATCATTATACGTATGAAAGGTACAGGATAAATCAATAATAATAATAAATAAACAGAAGTTAACATTTCACGTTGTGATATTCTAAGCATCAAAACACAAAGTCTCTGTAGACTGTCACACATTAAATACAGCATTACACAAACACACTATCACATGCCTCCGGTTACTTACTTGAGGCAATTAAACTCCAGGCTTAAGGGTGGCCTCAAGAGTTTATGACATGTCTTTTGTTGTCCTATCTTTTACTTTTAAACTGTATCTTGTAAATCAATTTCTATTATAATTCTCATAAAAGAGTATTCCATTCAATAAAGTTTATGCTGTGGCAATATCCAATAATAGTACCCAGTTCCCTCTTGCTGCTTTGTGTGAGCTGTACGGGACATGCATATCATAAATTGCTCTCCCTGTTTGATGATACATCTATGGCTGCTTGCAGGAAACTATATTTTTGTTAAGTTGAGAAGCCTGTAATTCTTAAAGTGATCCCTGAACCTTATTTAATGCTGCAAAACAGTACAGGAAAGGGGGTTGAACTTTAATGTCTGCAATGGGGAAAGTAATAATTTTCTCCATCTCTTCTGTAAGTGACTTGGGCTGTGATGAATGCAGAACCTTCACTCACAAGGTTTCCCTGATATTATACACTTGTAGCAAATAAGGTTAGAACCTTTAAAATATAGCATTTAGTAATGTGCTGGAAATAGCTTCTTCTCGATTCCTTTAAAGGTCACTGCATTTGCTTTTCAGTCATAATTTTAGTTTAGGCCTCTACAGAGTAGAACTGAGAACACACTTGGCAATGCTCCTTAAATTTCCCCAAGACTGAAAATAAAATGACATGGGACATTCATATATAGTGTGTTTTGTGTATGTGTTTGTGTGTGTGTTTGTATGTATACATATAGAAAAATCTTCAGATTTGGGAGAAGGTTACTAGACAAAAAAAATCAGGCATAGACACAAAACACAGAGAAATAATCAGTCTTGTGCCCACTGTTTCCCTCAAACTTTTCTTAGCATGAACTCACTCCTTCCCACCACCCAGTGCTCACAGATCTCCAGCCTCTCTAGCCAAAAAGTGGGCCTGTTCTTCCCTTGTAATCAAGCTTTTCTTAATCATATTGCCTTGTTACGCACTTCTTTAGTGATTTGGTTAGATCATCAAAAATGAGGAAAGAGATTGAAGAATAGCGAGTGACTAAGATATAGATTTCTTCTCACATTTAGGAAATGCTCTAAGGCCAGGAGAGCAGTGTGTTCTGTAGTCGGCCTAAATTTGCTGGTACTGCTAACATTTATCAAGAATTGAAGTTGACTTATCAAGGACAAGTGTGGAATATTCAGATAAAGTATTACAGGTTAGAGTAGGGTTAAAAGATGGATGTTAGGAATATCTACTAAGTATGGGGTTCGGGGAAGTAGCATTTCACCTGAAATGATAAGAAATAGCAAAGACAGTGTTGTGCCAGAAGGCTTTTAATTCTTTTCTCTGACTGTGGAAAAGACAGATGTTCAGGTCCAATGAAGACTGAGGCTCCAGATTTTAATTTCAGTGTAAAGTTGAGGAACCGTAGTAGCTGTCTGCAAAGGGCCTTGATGCTAGAGATCCATGTTGCAATCCCTAAGTTAACAGATTCCACTGAGCAGAGGGAGTGACCCTGAGTTCACATGACATTGCTTTTGGTGTGGGGAATGGTTGGCAGCTGAGCAGAGAATGTAATTTTTTTGCTGAAATATGTCCTGAGCCATAATATTTTTTACACATGATCTTATATTTTAAGGTTCACCCTAGGCTTATAAAACAACTGCTTTTTGCAAAGCACATAAATCAAGTTGGATGCCAGCTGGATTTTCCCAGGAGAATATTCATATTCAGTGACTGAAAGGATTTATTCTCTGTTTACATTTATGAGATTTGGCAACAGTTAATGGAAGTAGAAAAGTCAGCTATCTTCCTTTATAGCAGGTAACTATATCTCTTTGGCTGATTAAGATTTACAAACATCTTCCCAGTTGATTTATTCATGTTAACATTACTGCTGGTCTATTTTGAAACTCAGAATGATGCCAATTTTCATTTTTGTAAATGCAGGGAAAGAATTGGTTTTGTCAGCTACCAGCTAATAACTTTCCAAGTAATATGTTTGGGTGGTTTCACCAAACCATTTGGAAGATGTTTGCCTGTTTTCTATTAAACAAAAGACTCAGAGCTCTATTTCCTAAAGTGACCACTGAGAATACCTGATGGTTTCGGTGTCCAGCTGAGACACCTGGTTTTCAGCTCTCAGGTGCTCAGCATATGGAAATCTACCCTCTTTCAGGTGTCTCTGCTTGAGATCTGAGTTGATATAGTCTGATCATTAGTTATCTTTTATCTCCTCAGGTATTCTCTTTGCTTTGAAAGCATCTGTGCTTGAAAGCTGTGCTGGACCCCCTGCAACATGGTGCCTACTGTAGCTGAGGTTTTGGATGCAGTCCTTTAGGTAATATGGGTGGTAATGGACTGAATCAGGTTGCATGTTTCAAAGCCACTTGATCCTAGCAATGTGGCTAAGTCTCTGAAAGAGCTGTTGAACAAAACATATCTGAATGTCATGGAGACATTATTTATGTAAATAACATATATAAATGGAGACATTTTCTTATTCTGAAAGTTGTAGCACCCCCCTTAAAGGCTTGGGGTTTTGTCTCTTGTGCTTATGGTGGGCCAGGAAGATGGTGATTCCCAGCCAGTTTAGATCAGTATTGGATCCTCAAAGATCCTGCGGAATGATATGCACTCTCACGTGAAAACACTGTTCATTTCACTGTCTTGCATGGACCAACTGCAGAGTATTGAAGGAGGACTTGTAGACCACAATTTGTCCCAGACCACACTTGAAAGAGATCATGGCTTATGTATGTTTTGCTTTCTGGACTCGTCTACTCTTTTAAGTTCTATCTTAGTTTAAGTGCTCTACATTTAAACCTAACTTATGAGTATTGCCTCAGTGCATTTGGTGGGCAAAGCATTTCACAAATACACTGAAGCTTTAATACACTTTAAAATGGCCCTAAACAATTGATCCTGTCCTTCTAAAAAAATACTCTGTGCCACAGCTGGAGCATAAGCCACTTCGGACACTGAAATACCATCAAATATCCTCCTTTGCATCTATAAAGGTCTTGCAACCTGAAAACAAACTGATTTGCCATCTTCTTGGCTGGAGGAGCCAGCTTACCATCCCAGACCACGGCCTCCCAGCACAGAGGGGCTGTGGAATGAATGATTCCTTTAACACTTGCCTGTGTTCTGTACTCTACCTGTTAAAAAAGCAACTGAGGAGATCAGTTATCTTCAGCTGGGGATACTAAGCCTTATTATGTCTTTTTCGTTTATCCAGAGTGCTATGAACTTTCATTCTCTAAAAGTCACAGTCAACAAAGATAAATTGAGTGGCAGAGAGCAGCTACTTAACTAACTACTTTCTCTGCTTGGTGCAAGGATCAACAGAGGTGAGGCTCTAAAATGAAAGCTAGAGGAGGGGTTGGGAGGCAAAAATCAGCCCTTTGAGATCACAGAGAAAGAGATGTCAATGGCAAAGATCACATGCAACAAAACCAAACAAAATGAAGCAGCTAAAGACAGTGATTACATAGATCTGAGCAGACTGTTGACTATGTGGAATTGCAATTATCTCTCAGGCTCCTGGGACCTTGCTCAGGGAATCATTACTACAAAACTAAGGAGATTGTTCTCAGGTGCAGAACATATTGATTTTGCTGTTCTCCAGCATCCTGCAAAGCAACTGACCATGTCATTTAAGTGTTCGTTAACCAAACACATCAATAAACATAAAACATTCAAAAAAGTAAAAATCACCTCATAAATAATTATAAAGGAGTGAATTATTACCTTGGAGCAAGTGTAATTGATGTCATTATAAATAAACCACAAAATATATCCTGTCTCAAGCTTAAAAATGTATGAAAGCATCCATCTACCTTCGTTAAAAAATGATAGTTTATCTTGCTGGGAGGACAGATTTCATAGTTGCCTGATTGGAAGAGGTATGTGTAGAGAAGAGATTACACTGTAAATATTTTTTATTTGCTTTATTTTTCTTTTCTTTTGTTTTTATTTTTATGTGAATTCAAAGCTTATAAAGAGAGAGGGAGAGATAACATTTGTTACAGCCAGCCTGCAGGGAAGGCAAGACGACTCCCTCTATGCAGTTCACATCAGCCCTGACCTGCTGTGCTCCAGCTATTGTAATCCTTGACCTTTGAAGAGCAGCTGTCAGTAACAACAGGCTTTTTTTTTACCCCTAGTTTTTTTTTCACTGACCCAAGGACTGCAGGGACAAGCAAATTTGTTTTGAATGTGTGATGTGAAGTAATCAGTAATGGCAAAACACTCACATTCTCTGTTCTCCAATATTGCCTATTCACCCATAACTGCAATTAACACTAGAGAAATATTAATGCAGGAGGAAATGAGACCCCTGGCTGTCTGTTGACTGATGTCCCAACATACCTCTTAATCAGGGGTCCCTTCTTCCCCAAATAGTGAGACAGAGACAAATCCACTGGGTAGGTCAAAGGGGTAAAGATGAAAGCTTTAGATTTTTGCTGACTAGTAAGTGAAAGGGACAGATGAAGCCATTTGGTAATGGTGGTCTTTTACTGCATATTATTTCATACATGAAAGGAACCCATTAGTTGATTTCTTTGTGTGCTCATTTAAATAAGCACATATCTGAGGCTGACCGACTCCCAGAGAAGTCAGTTGAAGTTTGTCACTTGAGTGTGAGATAAGGTTCACGTGTTCCTTTGAAGGAGAGCTTTTAATAAACTTGGAAACTTCCACAGCTTGTCATCAAAAGTGGATGGGAGAGTATCACCACTCTGTGTGCCCTGGATCCTGCATGGATCCGTACAGCACATGTCCCCCCCCAGGGCTGCCAGATTTGGGGATACTGTATAGCAATGCTTCATAGACTGGAGATGTGACTTCACATTGTGAGAGGTTGTGATGTGGTATTTCTTATCTAGTGGGCTAGTGATGTATTGGATATAAGTGTTTTCAGTTTTAAAAGTCTCAGTGAGGAATTTGAAGGAAAGGTGATTTTTAAAAAATCTTGTATATGTCCAGTGATGCATTTCTTTTCAGGTCGCACTAGCACCTGCTGTAGCTCTGCTTGAACCCTTGCCCATCCTGAGAGATTCTGCAGTCAAATGGGACTGTCGGCTGTTTTGACTTCCCAACAGGTCTTGCTTGCAGTTCTTCATGTTTCTCCCCTCTCTTGCAGCACCCTGACTTCTGGGAGCTGTATTTTCACAGAGAGTCTGGAGACTCCTGTTCACATAATAAAATCTGAATTTTCTCTGAGAAGATATTCTGATTCTTTTTTTTTTACCCCAGTTCAGAAGTAAGGCCAATAGCAAAATATCAGACTTTCTGGCAGGGATTTTGGCAGTCACTTCCAAAGGCTTTCCATAAATTCAGAGCCCCATTTTACTATGAGTTTGGGGTAAGCTTAGGAGCACATGGGCACTGTGCTGAAGAGATGAGAGTATGAACAAATGAAGGCAGGTTGAGGGATTGATACAGATAGTCTCATGAAAATGTTCCCTTGGTAATTCTATGGGGTGACTTATATATTAGTGTGGGCAAAGGGATGTACTCAGAGTGCTCAAGGCAATGTTTGTCATGTGGTTTATTAGTTTTATTTTCTTTTCCTACTTAGACTTTTTGTTTATTCATTTACTTTATTCATGTAAGAACTTATTCAAATATTTTTCAGCCCATCTGGATTGTTTTGATTTTGACAAACTAAATTCAGAGATGATATTTGTGCAGGAAGTAATTATTGGCTAAGGGAAAGTGAATATTGTGAGAAGAGGAGAAAGGAAGAAGGTAGAAGGGGAATAGGGAAATAAATACAAAATGGATGGAGAGCAAGACTAGAGGAAGTTGGCAAGCTGCTTATAAAAAAGGAACTCTGTTTTCTTTTTTGAAAGAGGGAAATTACAGGTTGGTATCACTAAGTTTATGCTGCCTGTGCCTTTTTGCCTTGATTGCTTTCCATGTCTGACATTGGGCTTCCAGCCAATGCTGACCCCTTGGTCTAGTGACGCTTCTGGAGGAGAAACTGAGTTAAAAGATAATAAACAGCAATAGTGGCAATAATAATAATAATCCCTTTGGAGTTACAGCAGAGCTGGTGGGTCACTGCTTATCCTAGACACATGAATTTTGACTGGAAGGGCTTTTTCTTTTTCTGTAGACTGTTCTGGGAATGCAGATTACCTGCTTTGTTTGCCTTATTTTTAGACAGATGTTTTTAAGTGTCTGAAGTTACATCCACCCTAAAAGTCATGTTCTTTTTGTAGAAATCACAGCCATGACAAGCATTAAGTTTTCACTACATGACACCATACAGATTGAGTTGTCTGATACAAAGTCTCAGGGCTCTTATTCCTGCTGGATTTGCATTACGGTAACCATAAGAATTCAAGTGTATTTCATAGAATCATAGAATCACTAGGTTGGAAAAGACCCACCAGATCATCGAGTCCAACCATTCCCACCAATCTCTATACAAAAGAAGAAGAAGGGATGGGACAGCGCTGTAAGAAAGTAAATTTGGTTCATTAAAAAAGATCATTTGACTGATCTATCAGTTCATATGAAACAAGAGACAGTGCAAGATTGCAGCTAACTTAAAGCAGGGGAAAGGGTGAGTTCTGGCATAGCCAGAACTACAGTGAAGTGATGGAATGGAATGTGCTTTCATATTGCAAGCCTGCAGTTCAGTAGATTATGCCATTGAAACAATAAGGAGTTGACTTGGATCTGCAAAGCTTCATTTTTTGATTTGGAGTTTTTCCTTTGCTTTTCTAGACTGTGCAGCACTCCCTCCAGCTCCCACAACATTTCCTGGCACTGTCTCCATGACTCTGGTTGGAGGGGAGCTTATCTAAAGCTCTCCACTGGGAAATGGAAATAGAACATATAGTGCAAGTTCTTTGGCTCATCATCCTCTCTGACAACAACCACAGCAACAAGAAGCTGGACTTATTTTTACTACTTGGCAGCAGAACAGTTTTGAGAAGAAAACATTTCTGAAATTACATTTTCATTAAAATTTGAGAAAACATTGATGGGGGAGCACAAGGAGGTGTATTTAATGGTATGTTCAGAGATGTGTTTTCAGAGGTCTCCTTGGGAATAATGCCTATGGACAAATCCACAAGGCAACAAACTCAAACTGAACTTGCAATTGAATTCCATATCCACAAAAGCTGTTAGCAAATCAGACCAACAAAGAGGGGCAGGTGGTCTTTGAAATACAAACACAATTTCAGCTATCACATCTCAGTAAATAAATCATTGTTTTTTACCTTAGAATCATAGAATCATTTGGTTGGAAAAGACCTTTCAGATCATTGAGCTCAACCTTCTAGTCATGCAGAAAACTTTTACATCAGTTTGTATCTTTTGTATCTGTTATACAATAATGAGAGGTTCTGTATTAAAGAGTGATACTGTGCTGACTCATAAGTTAGGTATTTCTGATGGGCTAATTATATGGACGATAAGAACAGTTCCAACATTTTGAATAATAAGAAAAAGGAGAAATTTATATTTATTAAGTGAATTTTAAAAATAATTCTTGTTCATTACTTCTTGCACTTAGCGCTGGGTTAATTATCTCTGCTTAGTTCATTTACTCAGTCACACCTAATGAAGACAACCGCTTCAGGAAACAAAAACTGAGTATTAAGGAGGTTAAAGCTATCAGAGGAAGTCTGAAATTCTGTCACTTAATTCTTCTGCCTGAACTTGTTCTAAAAAGGCTTTGTTAAGCTATAGAATTAAATCCTTTTCTTACTCCAGATCTGCACAGGTCTAAATGAGAGCAGACTGATATGTAGGTTTTTGGGATGGTGGAATATCCTGGTTCTCGACAACCCGAAAGCTGGCTGGTTCCCACATTCCTAACGATGATGTGCAGGATGGAGTTTAGCATGTTGGCTGTTGATTCGTCAATAGCTTGATTCTGCATGACAACCTCCCCAGAAGAGTGGGAAAAGTCAATAGTGCAAAGTTCACCTCACCTTGGATAGCTGATGGGAGGCAAAACACAATAAAGAAGATAGAGGCCATAAACTGTGATAGGCAATGATTAACCCATCAAACTGGAGAAATATAAAGAATCATTAAAATGACAAAATACAATGATTCATTTGGTGCTGATCTAATTAAATAATATTCTGATGTAAATCAGTGAGTTACAATATGAGAGCCAGGGGAAAAAGGCATTTGGCCTAACTAGTGATTTCTGAGAAGTCCCTATAATTATGTTCCTCTGCTTGACATCTTTGTCATCTACCTGTAGCTTATTCCTGTGAATTTAGTTTTGGTCAGTACCAGCTTGACCAAAAGCCAGACAGAGGCAGCGGAAAAGCTGACTGATTTCAGTATGCGTTTTGGCACAGCCAAAAAATGGTGGTGAATTTGGCAGAATGAAGGGGGTTTTTCCAACAGAGAGAAAGATTATTTTCTACTCAGGGTGTGTGGCTAAGTCTTGTTATAATTTTAGAATCAGCATGATCTTTATTTCTAATGGCATTGGTGGTGGCTGCTGTAAGAATATGGAGGTTTAGGTTTTGCTTTGGAAGAAGCTGAGATGAGAAGAGTGATATGGATTTCAAATATATTTTGCTCAGGCCCTGGGGCTCTGAAATTCCTTTCTATAATAAGAAAATCAGGGATGGTTTGTTTTTGCCAGGACTTCATTTATAGTAATTTGGCTTCATAACATAAAACCTGACTGGGTTGGTTAAGGTTTAAGTTCCTTTTTGTCTGCATGTTCCATGTCTGAGGATGAAATTTGTGGGCATTTTTAAATGCTCTTGATTTCTAGTAAAAATCGGTATTTGTAAGTTTATTTCTTTGGAAGATATTGAAAAGATGTGGATGATTACAGACTTCTAACTTTCCATTTTGTATTTGAATATGGTTATTCTTGCTGGTGTGTGTCTTCCATCACTGTTATTCCCTTACCTGTATCAGCTCTGGTGCACAGGGCTGCCATATTCACTCCCCACAAGTTTAGCAACTGATGAACAATAGTACACAAAACGATTCTTCTGGTTCTACTTCATGCAGAGAGACACCATTTCTGATTTTTCTGATTTCATTGTCTGTATGTAGGCTGGACAGTAGGTATCTGTGAAATGGGATCAAGAAGACTGATGACCGTCTCTTTTTAAAAATGTCCTGCTTAGTTCAGTTTGCCATATTGTTCACAGTGTGTGGTATAGTTTCACATGATTTCATGTCACTATGTTGCTCTCACCAATTTATTATTCATCTGCCATGGCTAAAATATTTATAGGCTGTAAGATTTGTTTCTTCCCAAGCACCTGTAGTGCTTATGCACAACAGTAACTTGGGCATCTGTCACAGCAGGCATATTTGGTGGGTTTGGCTGCTGTTCCACCATCAGTGACCCAAAAGGTTCCCTAAGTGACCTAATTATGAAATGATGCTGGTCTGTACCACATTCACATCTCTCGTTAACAGCATTATTTTTATTGTAACTCTTCACTTGCTATCCTTCTGATCAATTAACTATGCCAGCATCTGCTGTAATGAATGTCAGGTCCCCATCAAATAAACCTCTCTTATCCATTAGTAATTATTGGCCTTGGCCTTCATCAAAAAGAGTGAGCTGAAAGTAAATGTTCAGAAGGTATTATTTGACTAATGTACCACTTGAATCTGACCTCTTCTTCCTTGCAGCACAGGCTGATAACGAGTCATTCAGAGGCTGTGCTCCTTTCTGGTGAAACATAATCTCTTACATTGAAGTCTGAGTTATTTAATCACATCCTTTTCAATGAAGCCAGCTTTTCCTGCAGTACAGGGAAAGACTTTTATTGTGAAGGGATGCTTCTGTCCTTCCAAACCCTCATCTTCTTCTTGGTTCAGTTTTCATACAAAGGTTTTGTAGTTTTATGTTTGCTATTTTCAGGTTAACTTTTTCTTCAGTAGTTTCCCTCACTGCACCTTCCTGACATCTGCCACCTATTGTCACTCATCCTTCTGTCTTTCTGGTGACGCTGAATTTCAGTCTTATAAGGCAAGTGAGTGTTTTATGGGCAATTGAGGGTAATCACAAAAGTTCTGATGTTCCATGGATGAGCACAGATCATGAGTTGATCTTCACTGAGTTATTCCTACAGAACTCTCACATTACCCCTTACCCTGTGGATTACACATGTAGGAAGACTTCAGCTTCCTTGTTGAGTCTCCCCTTCTTGAAATCACTGCTGCTGGTTGCTTTTTTTGAGATATATCCTGTTTAGCCTCCAATGGAAGGGGAAAGGAAAAAGTGGTGTGTGAACACAGGTTCACGCTTGCACAAGCATGTCTACTGTGGTTCCACAATGCTTTTAAAGATGCGATGAACTTTAAAGGTAACTACGTGTAGGATGGTTCCCATGTATCGAATCATATATGTATTTTAGAGGCTTTGCTAAATGAGGGCATAAAACCTTATGACTTTGCTTAGCAAGGGGTGAATGATTGCATGTGCAGTGTACTTCTGGTTGCCACTCAAGTCATATTGGAAAAGAGCTCCACAAAAGCGGGCTGTATTTTGAACTCAGAGTTGATTCCCAACCCGAAAACTGCAATGACCAGAGTCAAAACTCTCATTTTTTCTCCTTCTTCCCCATTGGCCAGTCAATGGAAAGATCAAAGACTTGTTAGAGACCTGAAACTGGTAAAAATTTGTAGCAGCCGTTTTGTGCAGCAGGGTTGCTTATGCTGTAGTGGTATCTAGTTCCAACCCAGACAATTTTCTTCTCCGTAATGGAGAGGAGTTGAGAATCAGTGATTTAGGGCTAGTGGGAGGGACAGATGCAGGAGAGTAGCAGTTCTGGCTCTAACACTGCACAGCCTGTTGTGTAAGATTAATGACTGTGGACTACTCTCTATTTTTCTCCTTACAACTGTGAGCAATCTTCTCCAAAATCAGCCTGCTGCTGGCTAGCCAGCAAATAGATAATAAGATCCCTGTGTGTTAAATATGCACAGCTGCATGTCTGACATCGCTGATCCATCTGTGCTCCCAGATACCATGTGGCAGCTGCCTTGCTCAGGGTGATCCAGGAAGGGATCCATTAAAGAAAGTCCACAGAGTAATCTCGGCACTCTCCCCCTCACCACTGCTGTGCTCCATTGTGTTCCTGGTGTCTTCCTGTGCTCCCCATCCTTCTTTTAGATATGGAAGTTTGGAAGTGCCAAACATTTTTACTTTACCATTTAAAAAAGAGCTAGGTTGACAGCTGGGTTTTCCTGAGCTCCTGCAGTGCTAAGTTTCACCTCTCCAGGGTGGTGATTCGGGGGAGCTTGGGCATTAGAGTGAGTCACAGTGCTTTCCTATGTCCCTCCTCTATTGCCTGACACTTTCATTCAGTAAGAAAACTGAATGATCTTTTCCATAACTTCTTTCTGTCTGTATCTCCTGCTCTCCAGCCTCTGCCCCTCCAAGTAGTTTTGTTTCTGGCATTCTCTGTGGCAGCTGGGAGAGCATATTCCTGACACTCTGTGTCTGCAATAGGGTCTGATAGCATCTTGATGAAGGAAGGGGCATCAGCTCTAACCAAGAGTTTCAAATCCAGGAACCTTCAGCTTTGCTCTTGGGTTTGTGTTCAGGCACTGGGGTCAGTATGGGTTGTTCTTGTTCTCTACTTTTTCGAAAATCAAGCCTCCTTGAAGTTAGTGCCAAGGTAGAGATTAGTTGTGCCTTCTTGTGGCTCCATTGCCTGCCTCTTACTCCTCAGGGCTGTGAATCTTGACCAACAAGGGTGAGAGAGGGAAGGGAAGAAAAAGAATGCCAAAATCTTTATGGAAGCCACAGACTGCACTAAGGAGTGTTTTGTGGTGCTTATGGACCCAGTGCCATGGTAAATAATGCTCTGTGGTTGCTGTTTCTGTATGAAGTAGCTCACATCTGACCAGGCTGGATGACAAGAACAAACTCATGTCTATGTCCTGAAGGCCATGTTAGCAAACAGGTTCCCAGCAAAACGTCCTTTGGGTTCCTTGCTGGAGGAGGGAACAGGGTACAGACTAGAACACACTGTTATCAGTCTATAGGGGCCCTTATTTGGCTTTAACCTTAATCTTTCACTCACAGCCAAAGCTGTGTACCATGCTTGTAAATGAGGAATGTCATCACTGTTCTCCTGACAGATGTATAAATCCTTTAAACCATGACTTTATTATGTAAACTTTCTTGCCACTGACATCCTGTCAGTGCTCTAGTGGGAGGGCTTTCCTCCCCAGGTGTAACTGTGCAAACATTATGGATATAGCACAAAGTCCAACTTGGTTAGATTCTGTCACATAAATATACATCGAGTTAAATCAAACACAGCTTGTGTCCTGATGGAAAAGCCCATTCATAAGCAGTTGTTTGAGATCTGTAAGATAACCCAGTGTGTAAAGATAGCCAGTTCATCTAAAGTATTAGTCCTGGGAAAATGTACAAATGTACAAGTAATTAAGCTAAAGCTAATAGGTGACCGATGCCCTTGGATTTTATGTGCCTGGATTTCCAACACTGCCTTTTTTTTCTTCTTTGTTTTTGTGGTGAGAAACATTTCTGTAAGTGAAGGAATACCCAGAACCTGGGAGGGAGCCCTTCCAAAACAGTATGTTACAGACAATCACTGTCTGAGAAAAAAAGGAAATGATAATGTTTTGGAACATAATGACATTTTCTATGTAAAATAATGGATTTGGCAAAAATATCATACAAATGCACATGCTTCAGTTTATTGCTAAGTGAGTGTGAGAGTGAATCCTCTCCTCCCAGTCACTCTTATGTTTTAAAGTGGAAAAGTATTAGCAACATCTAGACCCCAACTGGTACAGACAAGTTTAGCAGAATAAGCTAAAATGGATATAAACAATTAAGTTTCTCACAGTCTTTTGGAGAATTGCGTTTCCTATGACTACATACAGGATACTGCCCCAAAATACAAAAAAGAAACACAATACCCCATTCGTACTTGAAATACTCTGGAATCTGTGGTGAGCAAGACATTTGTGTTCCCCTGATAATAAGGAGAGCCAAGTAATGTATCAAATATACTTGCAAGTATGTACCATCATTGTTAACATTTTTCTTCATGCTTTACAATTTATTTTGTTAGATAACTGTACTGGGCCGTACTGGTTCCTGATCACAGCCAGATTTTAGATGGGTATGAGTATATCTGCTCCTGATTATCATTGCTGGCTGTAAGAATGAAGCCAAGGCAGTATCTAGAAATGAGTTTGAACCAAACTTTCATATTCACATGGGGTTTTTTTTAGAAGTCTCATTGTAAAACGATCACCCTCTTCCTGAGCAGAACAAGACCCTGGATGCAAACAAATTTGAACTTATTTAGAGCTACATTTCTAAATGAGACCTGATGGAGCAATGGGTGTCTCAAGTCCTTACACATATTTTGGAATTGAAATAAATTACATTTGATGACCATGTGCATGTAAACTCATCCCATCTCACTTTTTGCAGTCACGAGGCGTACCTAAAACCTAGGTACTTCTATAAAGGGACCCAAAGGGTGTCTCAACTAGAATTGGCCACTGTCACAGAAAAATCTGTGATTCTCCATTGATCATAAAGGCAGTTTAAGATTATTTACGCTTCTGAAGTGTGAGCCATGGTTAAATGCCCTTAGATGGAGCTGTGACCTTCTCTGAGGCATTTTGAGCCACTGTTCTGCCTGGTTCCCACCATATCTTCACAGTACCTAGCAACTCAATCAGATCTAAAAGCCTGCCTTAGATAGGAATGTTTGGCCTCTGCTCACATATGACAGCAGGAGATGCGGTTTAGAGTGAAACCCATGATTATTATAATTTTATGTATCAAGTTTTGTTATCTATCTATATACACAAGGTGCTGAAGAATGTGTACATAAATTAGGTTGTTGAACACAAATGGGTCTAAGTAGATATCTAGCGGGTTATCTGACAGGCATAACTCAGGACTGATTTATGCCTGCAGTCATTATAATGGAATGCACAGTTGTTTAGATGCCAGAAAAGTTGGAGAGTTTCTTTTTGAGGTCAGTAAAACTTAGACTAAGCCCCCTGTAAGTAGTGCATTTATCCTGCACTCCCAATGGAAAAGACTTGATTTCCCTCCTTTTTTACCAGAACTTCCATTAAGATAAAGATGAAGAGTATATAAGATATCTCAGCCTCCAGCGCTAAGGAAAATGGAAGCACTGGAAATAGGAAAATACCTTTCAGAATTAGGAAACCATAGCATGTTTGCAAAAAGCCAGACAACATATGAAAGCAGTCTGGTCCGGGGGTTTCATTAAAAATACTGAGATTCAGCCAAGCTTCATTCAAACATTTACAGGGTGAACAAGGCAACTTGCAAAAGCAAGAGTGCAATTTTCCGCCAGGAATTTTTGCTTGTCTGTAGTACTTGTTCTCCTAAGATTTTCAGATATGTTCTTAAATGCAAATAGTAAATGTATCTGCCTCCCTTGCAAACCCAGAAGCCAGATCACAGTCCAGATTTCACTACAGCTCTAATGTTTCCCCTTTTGGCAGATCTGCTCTTCTTTTCCAAGACCATAACTTGCTGAAATCAAGGACCAGGTTGTGTTCTTGCTTCAGTCTATGTAGTTCTAAAGTAATATCTTTTGACACAGTGAAATTGTACTGGGATAAATGAAATTCGAATCTGGCTTTAGAAGTGGTGCATTCTGGAAAGCCATGAGAAAGGTTAACTCTACATGTTGATGTGCCAATATACCACAGGAAAAACTATTATTCTTGATATATTTCTATACAGCCTGAGTTTTTCATCAGAGTTCTTGTCCAGTTTTATAGGCTTGTGAAGGCAGATCATGAAAGTTTCAAATTAGTGGGACACCTCAGAAGTAGTTGGCTGCATATTTGAAACATATTTTAAGAGGTGTGTCCTATCATTGGTAATGACAAAATCAGCTCTATATATCTTGATACATAAAGGAAAGTATGTATTCCAATAAAAACCACTTTAGGCTTTTTTTCACCTTCATGTTTATGCAGTTGTAAAAATCTTTGACACATACCAAGATCAGGCCTCTTATATGCTTCCAGAATTTTTTAAAAAGGAAAAAGGCATCCACTAAAATTAGCACAATGATTAAATATTGTAAAGCTCTTCTGTTGTCTGCTTTTGGGAGAAACTCTTCTTTCAAGTATTTTCTAATGAATGACGACATTTTTCACTCAAGGAACAAACGCGACTTTTCCTCCTGGCCAGCTCTGGCTTGCTTTCTCTTTCCTCTCTTTGGGTACACATAAAAAGCTTGCTAAGAAGGAAAACAGTCTTTAATGAATTGCAAAGTCCTAGATTTTTTTTTTTAATGTTGTACCTGTATAATGCTGTGGTCATGAAATAAAAGGCAAAATAATGTCGAGACATGAACAGTGGGATCAGGTCCCTGTGTGCAAGGGGAGGAAACAGCTGTGAGTCCCTGGAACCACAGTGGCATGAAGGGAAACCTAACAAAGAGTAACAGCAATGACTGTAGTCTTCCAGGTTATTCCTAGTAATCATCTGAAACAAAGATCTGCAGGTGGAGTGGTTTGCGTGAAATGAAGATGGGCTTGCAAACTTTGCAAGAAGGACAGGGCTGGGGGTAATATTTTCAGCATGTCTGATTCTTCTTGCAGGACTGATAACTGCAGAATTTCAGTATCTTCTCTCCAGTCCTTTCCCACACAAGGTCATCCTTTGACTTTGGCAACAGAGCCAGCTGTGTAGGGCTTGGGGAAGGGTCCTCTCCTCAATTTTCCAAGTCAGGGTAGAGAGCAGAAGTGATGGCCTTCTGCCTTTCCCTCCTTACATCCACCAGACATCTATGCAGACTTGAAGCTGTGTCTTCACATACTGCTGGGAAATGCTTTTGCATATTTAGTTTAATGGGAGTCAGGGATCCTGGAACTCCACACCTTCTCTAAAATGCCAAAGTTCTAACTGCTTCTAGAGTGGGAATGCAAAATAAAAAGTGACATATTTTAATTATGAAGTCGGGTGGGAGTGGGAAGGAAGAAATAAAAAGCAATCCAACAAAGCCAAGATTTAGGGTGACATCACTTTCTATATAATTGCAATGCCAGCAGACACTCAATAAACATATCAGCATTGTTAAAATGATTTATTACACGAATAGTTGAATATAAAATATTATCAATAGATATGTCATCATTGATCTTTCCTGGGGCTAGCAGCTGAAGGATGGAAGAGGGAGATGATTTTAACAAACAATCCTTGACAGAAATCCAAAGGAAACAATGTGCAGGGACAGACAGCTGACAAATTCAGTATGGGGCCATTAAAACATGTGATGAATTTGCTGGGAAAGTATATATTTGTGGAAGGGGTGAGCTCATATCTACCATAAATTTGTCAGCTGTGACACAGTGTTCTCAGGCCTGGCATGAATAATGCCTAGCTATTTACAGGCTTTGTCTGGCAAAAGCTCTATCAGTCACTCCAGGGTTATTTACAAAGAAAAGTGTCTATCAGTTACAAGGACATGACTTTGCCACTAAAAGATAACAAAAGAGGAAGTCAGCCAGTGGCCTCTTCGTGCGACATGCATCTTCTCCCGAGAAGCTCTGGGCTGGAATGAGTCAGATGGACTGCAGTAGGACCTGCTGGCAGAGTGCCTGGCATAGGCTGCAACAGTACATTTATCCACACTGATTAGATTAGAATTATTAATAGGGGTCTATGGAGTGGAGCAAAGGGTCATTTAGAGTTTAATTCTGTTCTCAGATAACTTCATTTCAGCTGATGGGACTGTTATTGTAGAGGTTTTATATGTTTATAGGAAACAATATACTCAATAATGAAGTCATGCATCCTTCTGCGAGACTGGGAGAGCTATTGTGTAGCTGGAGTGAAGTCTTCACAATTGTGTTAATTAAGTAATAGTGATTTGACTTTGTCTCCTCATAAAATGCATTTAAGAAGTGACTGAAAGCTGCTGAGAAAGTGTTCCCTCAATAGAAATATATAGCAAAACAAGCAAGAAATGAAAGCAGCCTTGGACTGAGTAAACAAAATTGCTGATGCAATGCTTTTACTTAAGACAGACAACGACTTGGCCTGGAGTTTCAGCTTCCTGCTTTGTGAATATAAATACATATCAATTTAGTATTGAGTGTACTAGGATCTTTTTTGCCTGTCCTCAGTCACAATAAAAATGGAAGGCAAGATTATAGAGAGTGGTGTTTATGGCATGTTTATATTTGTCAAGCATTTATTTCAAGCTTCAGACCATGAAGTTTGAGATTATGTCCAGCTTCTTCAAAGTGGACACCCAAAGTTAGGCATTGAAATCTGCATTTAAGATGATAGATTGAAATGGTCTGAGATCTTTAAGGTCACTTCCAACCCAAATCATTCTATGATTCTATGATTCTATGGTTCTATGGTTCTACGATATGGAAAGATAACAGGTAAGGTTGGTGGAAATTTTCAGGGCATGATTTGCAAGTGTTCATGATTAGTGCCAATTATGCTGCTTTCTGAAGGAAATGCAGGAGTTAATACCGTATCAAATCTTACACATCAAAAATGTTGATCCATATCCTTTTCTGAAATGTTTTTGTCTGGATTTCACGCAGCGTGTCATTCTGTTCCTAATAGCACAGTTACAGCTTTGTCACTAGGTAGGTTATCTTCAAGGGCTTAGACTATAGTGATAAAATTTTTCTGAGAAGTTTAATTTTGACTGTTTTTCAGTGGCAGGAAGCCAGA
The DNA here is from genome assembly GCA_013389865.1 of Piaya cayana. Lineage (NCBI taxonomy): Eukaryota > Metazoa > Chordata > Aves > Cuculiformes > Coccyzidae > Piaya > Piaya cayana. The sequence continues at coordinate 461,880 of WAAB01021043.1, read as the reverse complement.
TTCTTACATGGTGTAAATTGGACTCTTTCCATTCACTTCAGTGGAACTGTAGTAACATACACCATTTGAAATCAAATTAAGCAGTAAGCATGGAATGTGAAAAAGCAGCATATTAATGCTTTAGGGTAGGATTTCAACTGCAAGTGAAGGAAGCCTCTCGTTCATGACCCCAAGATGTGACCACAGAATAAATAATAAATCCTGACAATGGAAAACATTTCTTTATCCATCTAAAGGTAGTACTCTCCATTTAAAAGGAAGGTAATCCCATCTGAGATCCTCAAGCAGAACAGCGCAGCTAGAAGTTTGTCAAGTAGATGCTTAATGGGATGGTAATTAATGAGGATAAAATCCATTACAGTACTTCCAAAATGGCCACAAGTTTGTGCAGTAAAGGACTTTTAAAATCCAGGGGTTTGTCTCATAGGCTTTGCAAGAACATGAGGCAACCTGATGGGTGTGAAAAACTGTAAATGCTCCAAAGGAGCCATCATGGTCAATTGTGTCATTGATATGTTGACTCTTGAGTGATTTACTGTGCATGGTATATGAAATAACTCAAAAGAGTTGCTATGGCCTGTTGAGTCTATCCTCCAAGAAGCCCAGGAAAGAGGCTTGACTCATTGCTCTAAAGGCCATCTAGATACCTCAGGTTCTGTATAACCAACATGGTTAGATCATATTGATTAAACATGGTTAAAACATGGTTCTATGCCTTGAAGCAGTACGTTTTCATAAATTTAAGTGGATGGTTATTGCTGAAATGCTTTTCTACATTTTCTCTGCAAGTTTATTTGTGTCACCGAGAAAGCAAAACCAAATGCTAGAAGACGTGTCTCATCATCAGCCAGGTGAGAAAAGGGGATGGAAAATGAAGCAGGTACACCTGCCATCATGCTCCTCCTCCTTTTTCTCTTGGTCCACAGGAAAGTCTGCAGGTTCAGGAAAGAAAGGTGTCATTATTAAAGAATAACCATGCTTGAAGAGAGTCTTGTTCTGTGTAGGTCTGGTGTTCATTTTTGCTAGAAGATAAGTGCTCTGAGAGTTTGGGAACATTTGTCATGAGGACTTCTGCCATCCACTTGCTCTGGGAGTGAAAAGGCTGGAGATCTGGTTTGACTCTGTCCCAAGTCTGCTGGGAATGTTTTGACAACTCTGGTATTCGTTTAAGTTTTGGTCACTCAGTCTGTGTGTCCAAGATTTATGCCTTTTCCTGGTTATGTATCCTATGACTACAGGATTTTGTGAGCTAGTGTGAAGATTATTTTAATGAAAAACTCTTTCAAAATTTGATTCCCACTATAAGGGCCCTATCTCCAGCTTTGTTGATTCTTATTGACTCTAGCAGGAACCAGAGGGAATATTACTTTGATGAGAACACTTGAATAAGCAATTCAAAGCTAGTAAATGCAAATAACAAATAATCTTTCTTTAATGAACTTTACACCAAATTTTCAGAAAGGTGTAATACCACACATTGTTTTGGTAGAAAATGTTCCTGTACTGGCCTGGAAACTTCACACATGCCTCATTTTTATTTGACTTATATCCAGCCAACTCTTCCATTGAGTTTTTTATTTTCTTCCAAAGACCTCGTTGGCAGTATTTAATTAGATTTTATCTAGACTTTCGTATACATGAAGGTAATGGTAATATTGTTACAGTCCTGAGACCCTTGAGGTGGAACTTCAGGGTACATCATCTCCTTTGGAAACGTTAGTACCAGGCTGCAGATCTCAAGGCACTCACATGCAGATGGTGAGCCTGTACCTGTGCTGCAGGCTCACATGGCAGGCTTGCGTTTTGAAACCTACTTGATGCTGTGGTTCTTTGGTTTTTAGGCTAAATATAATATGACTATAAAAAGGCAAACCCTTAAAAGCTTCGAAGTGGCCAGAAGGATTCATTCCTCTGACAAGTAACTTTAAAAACATGTCTTCAATTGAGTCCATGTGTCCTCTTTCAGACAATTTCTACTAGAAATGCCTTCACAAGTAGAGGCATTGCTGTAAATAATCAGATTTCAAACACTACGACTCCTAGTCATTTTGAATATAGTCCTGGAGTTGCAATAACAAACATAAAACTGACTGCTCTAATACAGAAAGAAGAACTGTAAAGCCATCAGCAAAATCCAAACCAGGAAATGCTGCCAACTTAACGCAAAGTAAACTGAGAGCAATAAATCAAACTGAAACACATATTTTATTGTGGACTGAACAATACAGAGCCTGAGGTTTCCACAGGCAAGGCACAAATATCCTTTTACTATCAAAACCAAAAGCTTTTAAAGCTTCAAAAGAAGCTGCAGGCAAAGGAACAAATAATACATGACAGGCAGAGCTGGTCTGATGGGTCTTCATTGGTTGCATTACGGAGGTCTTATAAGACTCTCAAATGTCAACCTGCCCTCCAAACATTACTGCTGACCATGTCATCCCCAGCTGCAGCAATTTTGGGCATGTGAGCTAAAACAGTTCAACAAGTTATCTCCCTTCAGCTGAGCTGCTGAGAGCTCTTGTGTGCACACTGGTCGTCCCTCTCCATTGCAAGGCAAAATGTATCATATGGTGTTTCTTTTGCTGAAGGTGCTGAAGTCAACTCTCTCATAAAGATTTAAGCCTGCATTTTGAGTTTGAAGTGGGCACTACTGGAAGGGACAGGTCATCTAAAAGGAGGTGCCTCCTCAAGCTCTTCTGGCTTTCGTTGCATTTATTTGTGAGCTCCTGCCCAGGCTGTCACTGTCAGCCCAATTCTGCCGCTGCTGCACAAGTAAGCATGTGACTGAACCCAGTGGATGATGTTGAATTTTGCTTTATAGCTTAATTTTACTGTATAGTTCAGTGTGTCAGTTCCTCTGAAAAACAAATATCCCTTGACTGCTCCAGAGCCTGACTTTCCCCAACCAAAGGCAGGCAACTTTTCATAACGGGGAAAAAAGATCCCAGCTTCCATCTTCTTCTGTGTGGAGAAAAAACAGAGAGGGCATTACCACATGCTACACTGACGTCTAAGAAGGCCAGGCAGTTTATCATGACAGTGCCCAAATCTTATCATTTTCCTTTCTACCCCAGTTTGAAAAGCAACCATGTGCTGGAACTGGGAAGGTGACTGCAGCTGACAGAGGTCTGTGGCTGCCTTTCCTGTGCTGCATCTCAGTGGAGGCTGTGTCTCCATGGGGCTCGTCCGCAGACTGCTGTGGGTGACATTTGGCCCACACAGGAAGATAAGAATTAAGACTGAAAGGAACTTCCTAAGTCATCAAGTCCTGTCCCCTGCTGCTGAAGGCAACCACATCATATAATGTCTTTCTAACACTTATCTAGGCCCATCTTGAAACCATTTAGGTTTCTTGCCCTCACTACTCCTACTGAGAGGCTGTCTTTCTTCTCGTGGTTATAAACCTTCTTCTAATTTCCAGCCTAAATATGTCCAGGGTAGTTTAAGCTGTGTTTAATAGATACTGATAAAATAAATTAATCACCAACTTGCTTTTATTTATGTGCATCAAGCTTTGATACACATGTATAAGGCCCCTCTGCTGCCATATGTATTTTGTGCTCATGGGAAGATGTCTGAGGGAGGGAGGAGGGAGCCAGCCCTGCCAGGTGCCTGCTGTGAACCCCAATTCAGGGAGGACAGAGAGATCTGGACAGTCAAGGGGAAGTAGGGGGCCAAAGGGAGCAAGCAGAGAAGGAAAGTGAGGAATGGGAAAGGAGATAGCAGCTCAGCTGGGGTGAAGGCCAGGAACAAGGTGTTAGAGGCCTGATAATGAACAGCAGAGAAATTCTGAAACAGAACGTGAAGGGAAAGGCACCAAGAAAAATAAATAGTGATGCAGATAAAATATAAGCAAATAAACCAATAATATTTAGGAAACTGGCAAGCAGATGGGAAAAGATGTAAGGTAACAGGAGGATTCAGGAAGAGTTTAGAGAAGGGGAAAAAGGAAACCAATTCAGAGATAAGTAACAAAACTCTTCCAGGCCCCACTTGTTGGTGTAGGCTCCAGCTCTGCTGCACAAGTTGGAGGAAGCTATGCTGTTGTCCTAGCTGCAGCTCCCAAGAATGAGAAGTGCCTTAGCCTTAAAGAAAAAAATCTCTTGAGAGGTAAAAGTCTGTTTTCTGAGACTATTTTAGTATTATTTCTGTAAAGGGTGGGAACTTGAAGAGGTAATGAAGGGTACAAAGTTGTTAGTTGGTGTTTGCTGATACTTAACAAAGCTCTTCACTCTACTGATCTGTGAGAAAATGTCATGATTACTATGGCACATATGAATACTAAAGGAGAAGCCATCCCTCTTCGTAAAAACATGCTTTAAATAGCAAAAGACAATTACCAACAAAACAGATAATTTTTTAAAAGGGTGGGGGTTTTCTCCTGCCCTGAGGCTAGCACCCTGTGCCATTGTGACACATAAAAGTATGCACGGATGAAGAGAGAAAAATATAGGTCAAGAGACATTAACATAGGTGATGACATAGTCCTTTGTACTGAGCTAGCTTTGAAAATCCTGCATAGAGCACTCTTTGCTCATAGTTCACACCAGGTGTTCTACTGCAAGTTATTAGAAAGCTAGTGGACTAGTGAGGAAGCTGTAAGATGATGTGATTCTGCTTTGTAGCTCTGTGCTAACAGCCATCAAGGATGCTCTCATGTTACAATGAATTTATGTAGAGTGAACGCTTGCACAGGGACCTGCATACTCCTGAAGTCTATATGGTGCAGGGATGGAGGCAGCACAGGAGGGACAGACTTTAGCCACATTTGAACCTCTAAATGTTTAAGTATGTGGTCTGCTTTGAGAAGGCCTGGGGACAAGACAGATGTTTATGTGCAGCATGCATGTGGAGGCCTTTGCACATCCAAGTCCATTGAGTATATTCTGCAAGTCACTCTGACACAGTATTTAAGTCGTGGATATACAGTCAGTGACCAAAGCAAGGATGCCTCTGGCTTTGGACTTGCTGGTTTTTATTATAATCAAGAAATGGAAATGGAATTTTCATCTGGGAGATGTGGTGGTGATAACATTGGCTATCCTGTTAGTCCTCCTCATTTCCTTAAAATACAAATTAGCAGCCTCTTTTTCTTCACTTTATGCTGGAACTCTGTGACAAGGGACTTTTTCTGATACTAATTCCTGTACTTTGAAATGAAAACTTGAAACACATTTCTCTCAAGCTGAAGAGAAGTAAAGCCTCTATTTCTTTTAGCTGAGACTAATGTTTCTGATTCCTATTCCAGTCTGTAAATTAGCCAGAATTCATTCAGGACTGTTAATCTTGCATTACTGTGGGTTTTTAGAGGGCTGTAGGTTGTTCCTCTATTTTTTTTTCTCCCCAGATACCCACATACAAAATCGATGTTTTCTCTCCTTATAGCATGAGCATTAGTTTCCATCAAGCCAATTAATGAATGGGAAGTGATGTTCAGTGTGTATACCAGGGACTGCCATCTGATTGCCGAGCTGGGGGCATTGCCTGCATCTTAGTACAAGTCATCAGGTGGTAAATTCACCAAGGAGTCTGCCAGCTGTTTAACTTCATTAGGGTTTATCATTATGTCTGCCTCCTTTTTTATTTCTACATTTAATCACCTAATATCATTTTTATCGGCTTGTCAGGGCATGGGAGAGACAGCAGTGGGGAATTTGTTTCACTTCCTCACAGTGCAGATCTATTTTGGTAAAATATTATGGCAAGTTTATGTCTGTCCTACTTTTAAAAATAAAATTCAAGTGAACTGATTAAGCCCGTGAGTACCAAAATGTCTAATTAGTATTAACTCTTACCTGTAAAACCACAATAGGTATCCTCACATTTCTCTGTTGTTTAAAATGCATCATGCAGCAATAACTGGCAGCCAGTCAGCTGTCTAATAATGGCACCTTCCCAGCTCAAAGTAGTCACTTGCTTTTGATTGAAGCATACTATCGTCAGTATGACAAGACCTGTCACATACTATCAGAGAGCTGATCACCAGTTCCAAAGGTGTCCTCATCTGCAGACTGATGAGACATTGAGCCAAACTGCTCCTCATGCCTTATAGCTTGGCCAACAAAAAAGGAGATTTTTTTTGTGTGCCATATGTGCATTCTGGATGTGGAGTTGTGTTGCGATTTCAGTGGAGAGCTAACAGTGGGTTAAATCGTACAAGATTTTAAGCAAGCAGTTAACAGTAAGGTTGGAAATAGAAATTCTAGCTATTTAAGATTTACCATATATGCTGTGCCTGGTTTGAGATGCTGTACTTGCAGTGAAAGTACATTCCTGCACAGACATCAATCTAGAAATAGCTGTTGTTAAAAAAAATTTAAAAATCCAGTAGGCTTCCAAGGTACCCTTGCATCCAGAGATACTGTAACACTATGAATTTCGGCTGATGCTGTGCATGCAGTGTTGTTCATATTTTAGTTCAGAAAATGGCTAGTTTGACACATACCAAGGTGATACTAAACAGTCATCACATCGCCTTGTTCAAGGAACTACTTTGCAGCAGTGATCCAAGTTTCACTGTTGATTACCATTTGCCACATAAATCAAACTTTCCCCACCTCCTTCTCTGCCAGCTCTTATGTCTGGTGGCTGCATTCAGAAAATTACCTCTATCCCAGAAGGTCAGGACAAGTGCTACTGGCTGTGAGATCCTCTTCTATGGCATCTCCAGTTTGGCTCCCTGAGGGACTGGAGCTGTGCTGATTGTTCTCCAAATTACTGCATCTCTCTAACAGGCTTTAGTGTCTCAAAAACTCACTCTATTCCTGACCTTCTCAGATCTCTTGGCTGGCAGTTTTCCACAATGCCATCAAACTGGATGCTGTAACCTTTTAAAAAATGTTGTTAACGTAGGTTAAAATCACAGATGCATTTTAGATTTGATTTCTCTTTTAGAAATTCCAAGTTACGCCACATATTGGAAAGGCCTGGTTTGGCTCGGAGCCATTCTGATAGATGTCATATTGCTAAACAAGATGGGCTTAGAACTATGCCTCGATGTTTCCTTTTTTATTTCAAACAAATACAAGCAGTAGATTAACATTTGGCTGACCCTAGCAGCAATTGCTAAATGTAATGTTTAGAGCAATCTAACACTGTGATACTCTGTGGTCCTCCACAGTGGAACGTTGTTTTCAAACAGCTTTCCAAGTTATACATATTGTGGGCATTTCTACAACAGGAGCCTGACCCACTGCCCAGCAGATCGATGGCATCCAAACCACATGACCAGCCAACTTTACAGCATTATTTCTCAACCTAGTTATGTGGGAAACAGCAAGGTGTTCCTGTAGCTGGGCATTTGCTTGCAAATAGTTGATTTAAAAAAAAATCATACTTTTGTATCATTTATAAAGTTTGTGTGATACACTGCCCAGAAAAGCTTTCAATGAACAGGGAAGCCCATGCCAAACCCATGTAAGAAAGCGATAGAGTCAAATCATGTGAGAGAAAATGAAATTTTCATGTATCATAAATGAAATATACATTAGGGACTCTCTCCAGTGACATCAAGGTTCTGTAATTTTTGGATCGGAGTTAAAGACCTAAATCATGTAGTCACAAAGGCCTGTAACACATATATGGTGGGTATTGCCTTGCTACAGGCCTGCAATGGTAAACAAATGGAACTAGTTTTGGAGAACTGCTATTGACAGTAAAATTCTAATTTTGCTCCAGCTCCCAGAACAGATGTACCTCAGAGTCCATAGACTGCAATACTTAACTGCAGCTACTCAGCTGTGACCTTCAGCCTCAGGCTCACTGCAATAAAATTTTCATGCAACCATATGGAAGAATATTTTAATAGAGATTTACTGTCAGTAACTGTCCCAAAGGAGCAAATAAGGAAGCTGTAACATATTGCGTACAGTAAATCAAGGGGACTTCAATGGAAAAACGAAACCTCCCTGAGGCAAGCATCTTTAAAATTACAGGCAACACTTTGTACAAATATGTGTACAAAGGACTAGATATGCACTCAGTTAAGCAACTCAAAATGGTTTTGATTTGAAGATATATTTATTAGAATTTATTTATTGTATTTTGTAAGCACTAATGGGGGAGGTACTCACCTTGCTGAGCTCCCCAGCAACTGCTGTGCAAGTTTGGCTTCATCAGATGTGATGCTAAACAGGCAAAAGTGGAGAGAGTGGGAGCACTGAGTCGATGAGTTCACACAGCAAATTGCATTTCCCAGCAAACACAACTGCAACAATATTCTCTCACTCAGACTCTCTTACCATATTGGAAGATTCAAGTTAAGAGCCATTAACCTTTGCAATTGCTGGCTGCTTCCTAGAGCCTGGTGGAACTGGCAGGGAATGAAGGTGAAATTCCTGCTGGAATGCCCAGTAGGAAGCAGGAAATACAAATGCTGTAGCTTTGGGAACGTGTCAGAGCTGTTCTCTGTTGGCAGTCCTCTGGGGATCCTTGTGTGAGAAGACTGAATCTGAGAAGCACAAATGGGCAGACATCTGTCCACTTGGAGGTATTTAGGGACCTGAACATGTTTCATTCTTTTCCCTTTTCCTTTGATGGTCCTGTTTCAGGAATTTCTGGAACTGGGTAAAGACAAACAGGAATCTGAATTTCCCCTCAACTCTCACACTGCACACACTCATTTCATTCCTCTAATGAATTTAATAACATAACAAGACAGTAAATCATGAATAAGTAGATTAAATGCTCATGAAGGTAAGACCAAGTTATCCTTCATAATATTCAGTATTAAGCGCCATGTTAAGAACAGCCTACCTGGAAATATATATGTGTATGTTGAGCACACTGAATCATGAAGTATGTGATGCAAGAAAGACATAGCAAAGACCAGGAAAAAAAGTAGCAAAGCGGTGAATACAAATCTGCCTTTCTGAAATAAAAATGGAGTATTGCATGAGGGACATCAGCAAGCCACAACAACGAGGCAGTTGTCCAACTCTTTTAGTGCAGCACAAGGTTTTCCTTGGGTAGGTGCAGCAGTGGGAGTTGCTATGAAAACTGGGTGACATGCAGATACATGTGCAAATTCAGATCAGCTAACGTTACAAGCAATCAAAAAGCATCCTTTATGTGGTTTCTTAGCTCCAACACTGTGGTGAATTCTGGTTATGAGAAGGCAATCACAGCTGTTGAAGGCAAAAGTAGTGCAGGATCACTGGCTTCTTACTGCCATTTCCTGCAGCTACTAGTTTCCTCTGTCACTTCTGGATGTGCACGGGTGGATGAGATTGCAACAGTCATCTGGAGTTATCATTTAGGCAAAATTCTAGCTTTAAAACCTCATAGCCCAGATTTTCCCGTTTCATACATCTATTTTGGAGAGATATAGGTGCAAATCTTAGTTTGAATTGGCCTTTCTTTGCTCTAAAGTGGAGACAGGCAGCTCTCGATACAACAGGGGAACATTAATGTCTACTGCTTTGGATGGATGAACAGAAGCAGCAGTGGCATATTGGCATATTGCATTGTAAGATGGTGAAGAAAGGAGGAATAGATATACAGTAAGTCTGTGCAGTTTTGGTGACTGTAGGAAAACATTACAAGAAAAAATGAGAAGAAGCGAAACAAAACAAGATGTTCTCCATTTTTACAAACTTACTGTGTAGAAAAACTGGACTTCATCCCCATGTTTTCTTAAATGGAGCGCTCTGCAAGATTGCATGATCCAAAGTGGCCACAGGAAAGTAAAAAGCACTTTAAAACAGTCATTTCTGTCTGAACTCTGAAAACATTGCCCTTCCATGCTGTCTGTGATGACTCTGGAGGCTCTTGTTGTATCAGTGACCTAGATCCAGAAAAACTTTGTGATTTCCAGCAACTATTTCAAAGGAGGGACAGCTTTTAACTATAAAACACCTCTTGCCTACTCTGGATAGCAAGTAGATATGTTAAAAAAACCCCATGTTTTTACAAGAAATATTTTCAAATTGCAGTTTTCAGCCATCTCTTTCTTGGTACTTTGCTAATTGTTTGTTTCTGTGATCTAAAGTAGGATGGGAAATCATGAGAAGCAGTTCTGTGATCCCTCCTTTGCTCATCAGATATATCTTACCTGTAAGAAGACCTCACTTTTGCTAAGCCTCAGCACTTCTGTTTTACTAAACTCTAGATGTACTGTAAAACATCAGGCATGTTTGAAAAGGCAGGCTGAAAGCAGCTTCTAATGAATGACAGTTTTGCCTCCCCAGACAAAGATCTCTCCGTATTTATTGTTTGGGGTTTTTTTATTCTGCTGTTGTTATTTTTGTTGTCGAGAGGGTGGGGGGGTTGGTACTCGCCCTGGTGTCAGATTCAGACTGAACTAAGATATCTATAGGGTTTTTTTCTCCCTTTTTCCTTGTGTTCCTTGTTCCATTATGAGCTACTTCAGTCAAATGGCACCAAAACAAGAGGTTTATAAGTTTTGTTTTGCTGATCCACCGTTGACAGAGGCTTTTGAGGAGAGATAAATCACTGACAGTCTCTGAGCGTCGCAGAGATTCTCTCTTCTTAGCTCAGTATCATTTAATCACCTGCAGGCATCCCAATTACCATAAGCAGAATTACTATCCCAATTAAGCAGCAGTCCTTGCCACTTGGTGTCATTAGGCTTAATTTGGTTCCTTGGGAAGTGTCCTGATTAAGTTGATTACCTGATTAAGTGTGTGTACTCTATATGATGGGCCTGATGCATCAGTGCTTTATGCCAGTTCCGCTTGTTGATTAGTGTATTATGGCAGCATAGAAATAGAGCAATGCCAAGGTGAAGCTGACCCGTTGCTTTTAGCAATCGTGTCTAAGCTTGCAAAACAATTTGCATTTTTAGCAGGAAGCCACTGGACAAAAATCACTCCTGGGATTAATTTTCCAGTGTCACAGAAGTTGAAATTGGGGTGAAATTGGAGAATCGGGGTTTTTTTCTAAGAACAAAAAGTAAAATCGGCTGTCTGCAAAGGGGGTGGCTGATATGGTGAAAATGGTTTTGAGAAAGGTAAGATAGGAACATTTAGAATTTAAAGAAGAGGGGGAAAAATATCTAGTATCTCAGATTGCTACTATTTTGGCCCTAGTTTTCCACGCTGGAAAATACTGGTGTACCATATCGTCCCATTTCAAACATGAGCGGGAGAACTGCTGCCTGTGAATACAGTCACAATTATGTTTTAAAACTCTTCTATCTATATCTGCTTGTGTTTCTTGGCTGCCTCTGTGTCTATCATGGAACATCAGAATATTAGGAGGCATATTTATTCACTGGTTGACATCATCAATAGCAGTGGTATCGTAAAAGAGGTTTATTAGGCACCATGAGGAAAAAAAAGTTATTTCTGGCCCAGGCAGAAGTAAGAGGGAACAGAAGCCTAAGTAGTAAAGCAAAGGCTCTGAAAGATTTCTTTTTCATTTTAGTTTTGGAATAAAAAATGTGAGATACTCCTTAGGTGTTCTGTCTTTCTGCATAATTGTGACAAATTATAGTTTTCAAAATTTGTGGTTAATCTTTCAGCATTTATAATACCTGCAATACCATTCGTCTTGCCTACCTTTGAGTGCGTTTGTTACAGAAGTCTCTGTAGGGATGTCGTGTCTAGACTTCCTTCATAGTCAAGAAAGAGAAACAGAAATTTCTGGGGTTGATCTGACCTGATATTGATGTCTACTTTAAGACAAGGTGTCCCAGCAATATAAAGCAAGTCTCTTAACTAACTCAGAGGTTCATATCTGTGCTGTTAGCATTAAGACTTGGTGAGCTGACTCAGACCCCTGCTCATCACTGAGGTGCTACTGGGCTGCAGACATGCCCACTACTTTCAGCAGAACATGTTGAGGAAATAAATCTGCCCATCTGGCTTGAGATAGAGGGGTAATATTTCCACTTACTTTTATCTCTTGTCCTTTTCATCCAGAACATATTGCTGCAACTGAAGTTAATACAGCTATTGGCAATGATATGGACATATTCGATTTTTTTCCTCCCATTAGGTGTTCTTGGAGGACAGGAAGCAATTTTCCCTTCTGTCATGCCATTTATCTAAGGATAAAGGAGGAGGGATGCAAACCTGCATTAAACTATCTTTGCTAACAGAAATCAGTTGTCCAGCAATATCTGTTTGATCTGTCCAGCTGATGGAAGAGATACAGCACTAACTAAGCTGACGCTATATTTTGAGGGTGGTTAGCCAGCTTTTATCCATCTTATGGTGCAAAAGCGGGTCTGTACGGTCAAAGGGTAGAAAGAGGAAGGCTTGCCCAAAGGGCTAATACAAGCAGCAGCCTAGTTTAGGTGCTTTGAAAGCCTAAATGTGATGGATGTGGTACCACTGGATGCTCTCCCTTTAAAAGATTCTTAAAATAGCATTCAAGTCTTGTAATACCGATGTCTTCCCTTCTAACCCATCCCTCTCTGAAATCATACAGACTTAAACAGTCATCATGCAGAATGGAGAGGTATCTGTAGCCAGCATAGTCTAGCAGAATTCTCAGATTGATCTAACCTGTTGTAGGAAGCAGCTGGATCCCACCAGAACAACTGTTTCCTAGACATTTTCTTTGGCGTTCATGATAGCTTCTTCAAAGTAGGCATTCTAGCCCAGACCATGTGAAGCAAAAATCCTGATTTGGACAGCAGTATCCAAAAGTGCCTTATGAGGTACATGAACCTGTGAGACAGAGGTGAATATCATTAGCCAAACTGCACTGAAATCTCCTTTTCCTTCAGATAATTCAACTGACCTCCCATTACCATCAGGAGGATAAGCAGCCTGAGCTGAAGAAATTATTTTGAACTTTTTTAGTAAGCACTTGTGGGCCAGATCGAAAACTAGGGAACCCTCTTATGGAGCTAAGGCTGATACACAACAGCTGGAGAATCTGGCCCTTTGTACCAACATCCCCTATGCATGTACATCCAACTCCTGTGACCTGAGCATGTGCAGTACATAATTTCCTCTGTCTTTGCAATCTGGCAAGAAACTGCAGTGCCCTGAAAGATTACAGATGTGGCTATAAAGTTTGCATGGATAGTCATTCAGCTGCATGCGTCACAGCTACATGAGCCTGACTCCTCCTTGGAGTCTTTTAAAGGACGGACAGGGTTTTCTATTAGTGAAAACACCTTAAAATAAGAACATAAACACCCATCTTGGCATAGGAATCCCCTGGGCCAGCTAGAATACAGGCTAGTGGGCCATATTCTGTAGCCAAAGATGTGGATAGGAGTGATTCCTGCTTGCATATCCTGCTGCCTTTGACTGCTCAGCCTGCATGAGTAGGCTTTTGATTTTCAGTGGCATCAGCATTCAGCACAAGTCTGCGAAGGAGGCTCAGCCTCCTGTGGATTTTGCCACACATGCCTCAGCTTGACTTTTGCTATGTATTAGGCATAAAGTATTTATTTATTCTGCCTCTTGTCTTCATGCTCCTGAAGTCATGATCCATTTCCATGGATGTCAGTGATGACATTCCCATTTGCGTCAGTGTGGTGTAGCAGGGGCAGGAAAAGTTGTCCCCTCGGCAGTTCTGAGTGTGTCCACTCCCTGAATAATGAGTGATCTGATCCTTGCTCCCTGTGTGTGTCATGCATTCAAGGTCTGTTATTTAGTTTCAACTGACCAAACAGGCTATGAAGTGTCACTTCTCTTTCACTGGATAAATATAGAATTTAGGAGCAGGCATCTAGTTTGAATATTCCTATCAAATGTACTTAAAACACTTTTAAAGGCAGTTCTTTGGTACTTCCTTAGGGGTCACTCCCTCTGAAAATACTGTTGCAGCAAACTCGTTCATTAGAACACTGTCAGGAAGAGAACACAGAAAAGGTGAAAACATAGTTTAATCCAACTCCTTTAAAACTGGAATGAATACATGAATATTGCTGTAAAGTATTTGCTGTATCCTCCCAGATGTCTCTCAGACTTTGGATGAACTTAGCTCAGAAGTACCTTTTCTTTTTTTTTTTTAGATTTTGCTTTTTATTAAGTTTTTGAACAACATTTTACAACCAATAATAAAAAAGAATATTAAATCTCATACAATCTTTCATAGCTGATAAAGAAAAATGTGTGCCATATCCTACTAATATATCATGCACTCCAAGAAAGAAAGCTTTGGTACCTCAGAACTGGGAATGGGCCAGCCCCCTCCCCCCAGACCAGTACTTTTCTGCATTTTGTTGGATAGTTTTAGGTTTGTAGACGTGTATTCCTCCAGCTTTCACTGAGACAATGAGATTCCTTTGTGCTCTGTCATGTATTTGTAAGATGGGATAAATCACCAGGATGTGTCTTAGGAGATTTCCACTATTTCAGACCTTGGAAATATCATGAGAGAAGCTCATCTCCCAGAGTTCTTGTCTTGCTGAGGTCAAAATCTTGTAAGAGCACAGCTATTCTTAAGAATTAAATGTGAACCTGATGTTAGCACTGATTTAATCTTGGTCATAAACTTCAAACTCAAGCCAAAACCTCTTTACATATGGATAGAAGGAATGACAGCTTGATGGATCTGAAACTTTAAGTATTGTGTACAATTGGGATTTCTAAGCAGGATGAGAGCTATGTAGAACCTTGGATAGTCCTGTAAGGATATATTATCCCTTCACAGGCTTGTCAGATGAAGAACAAATATGGATTTATGTGTCAGGATGAAAGAAATGGGAACCTTCCTACCAATGAAGGTTAGGAAACATTTTACATTTTCTTCAATGAACTGTACGCCTGCACAAACCAAGGAGATTCAAGGGGGGTGTTCTGCATGCCAGGAGCCATAGCCTTCAGAGGGTGAAAATCATTCTGGGAGGAGATCCCTGAAAAAGAATGAAGCCTTCAAGTAATAAAGGGGTGTTTTTAGAGATTTTTTGTTGTTTGTTTGTTTTTACAGTTAAAGAAAATTAAAACTAATTTCTCCTTGTGGATTAGTCTGTTAATTATTGCTATTAATAGGCCTGTGAGCACTCAAAACCCCAAACGTGCAAAGACTTGTACAGTTATTTTGTGTGCCTGTTGAACCCAGAACTGACAAACACCTGCCTGCAAAGTTAAAGGTACATGTCTTTGCAGGATTTGGGCATGAGAGTGGTTTGGAATTATGGTTGTTTTAAGAGCCCCAAAAAAACAAGGGCTGGTGGAAAACAAAAGTGATTCTTTTCATTCAAACAGGGTTCCTGACCAGTTGCTCTCTTTGAGTCTGTCTAGCTCAGTCTCATACAGTAGAAAGTAGTACGGAATCACAAGTGAATGACAAAATGAATCAAAGGCAGGAAAAAAAAATGACCTCCTTGTTTACAATAAGTATCAGTTCTGTTTCCTCTGCATTGGCTTCATCTGAAGCCCGCTGTAATCTATAATACTTTTCTCTTGACTTCAAAGCAGTTTGAGTGAAAGCCTGTTGCAGCACACAGCTGTTTTCAGCTGTGAGTCTCTGCTGGGACTGGGTAGAAATAAAATAAGGAGATTTACCAAAAGGGATAGTTGACCTAACGCTAATTCAGGGTTTTTTATTTCAATTCTTTATCTAGAACTGAAAGCTATTCCAGCAAAGCTTTAAAAAATACTTCATGATAAATTGAAATGGTGCTCAGGCGTGGTTAGTCTTTAAACATAGCCCTCACAGTATGTTGTTATTTACATAAGAAAGGGCCATGCTGATTAAGAGAATAGTAATATTAAGAATAAGAACAGTGACTTATAAAGAATCTTGAGGCAACATCATGGAACTGTTCTTCTGAAACATAAATTTTCATTAAAAAATTACAGTGCTTTCTTTGCAAGGAATTGTAGAGTGCTTTGGAAGGCTAATGACGTTATCAGTAGGTGATACATTTTGCAAATGGAAGACAAGGAAGAGAAAACATAACTTCCTCTAAATTTATCATAGATTCTATTACCTCTGTTATTGTCCCGTAGGCCAATGGCACAGCTTTTCTAAAATTCCTAGATTATATAGTACAGTTTGTTCTCTCAGAGCCCTTTATTGTTTCTATGGAGATCAGTACAAATGCTGAGCTCTTCACGCCTACACAGGGATTCTGAGTTAAAAAATGAAAAAGGAACATGAAGTTGGGCATCTACAGTCATACTTAGGTACCAGGAACTTGGAACCCACTGGTGTATCAGCAACTATGAAAATATGCTCCATATTTAAATTCAGGGACGTGAGTGCCAGGCTTCTGTGCTGAGATAATCTTGGCTGGGGTTTGCAAGTTATTTACTGATTAGTTGGATCTTATCTTGATTCCTACCTATTTCCTTCGAGTTAAGAGAATTCCTTCAGTCAGTCACAGCAACGTTTTTAGACATTAGCAGTGAGAATTCAGTGGTGCTGGGCCCTTACTGTAAAAAAATTTTCCCCATGTTATTACACAGATACTGTGAAAACTGGGTTAGGATTAGGAAGCAGTGATATCCTGACATTGCAGAGAGGAGGCAGAGGTACAAACAGGTTATGTGGTATTTTGTTCAATGCTTCTGGCAGAACTGGAAAGTGAACTCAGACACTGTTTTCTTGTTTGAATGTCTGTGACCTAAGAACAGCTCTTCTACCTTTATCTCCCTCACAGATTTTATTTGCATGTAGTTGGACCTTGGCATCCCAGACACTTATGGCAATTATTCAGCAGTGTCTTGCTAGACTTGGGTGTTGGAAATATCAGATCTGTTCTACATAATTTATATAATTTACTCCTGAAAGTCAGAAAGGAAAAGGAACCCCTAAGTTTTGATTAGACACTAAATTAATTATTTCACATTAGAATTGCCTTCACCAGAGGACCAAGGATACTTATTTGATTCAGTAACGAGAGCTCCAAAGGGTACTAATTTAGTAAGACTATTGACTGTTCATTACTCTGATGTTGCTCAAATAGCTGAGAGCATGTGTGGTGTTTAATGTGATCTTAAAAATTACTATCTACGGTAAATCAGAAACAGGGCACGAGTGCTATAGCTGCTGTTTAATGATGTATGAAAAAAGCTGCCTGGTAAAGTGCACCATTTAGAAAAGCTAAAACCAGTGCTGAACAAAGACCTGATGAAATATTGATACCTTTGCAGCCAGTACTATTTCTCCTTACTTGGAAAGTGACTGAAGTCTCGTGTTCTGAAAATCACATATAACTTGAGAAAAGCAATGCTATCAGATAGATGGAAGCAAGTTATCTATTGGGGGGAAGGAAAAAGAAACAAGGAAAAATAATAATACAATTAGTTTTCAATACATCAGGGTTTATATTATAAGTGGGAAGACTTACAGTTCTGCCATTATTCCCTTTCTGTTGAAATACTGAACCTCCACCCACCCTGTTCCAAACACTTTCCTCTTTCTTGGAGAAAGAATTCAATTTAAAAAAAAAGAAGTTATTGGAACAGTCCTTTTTTGAAAAGATGCACTAAAGGATGCAGACTTCATCTCACTTTCAAAAAGTTTAAAACCCCAATGTTTAGGGAAGCTCCCCCTGGTCAGATGCCATTGTTGCTAAATTTTCTCTCAGAGATTCTTGGGAAAAGCATTACTCCATCTGCAGTGGACTTGCATGCACTTTGTAGGGAGGATGCTTCCCAACTCTGTGTATATATAACTGAAAGAATCACATTGTTCAGCACTTCATGACATTGTTACTTAACTCCAAACCAGTACCATAAATCGATATTTCCCAATATTTTGACATAAAGCTATTGTTTTCACTTGTGGACCAGACCTCATGAGCGTTGGCTTAATTTCTTTTATGTCAAGGAAATGCCTCTTCAGTTCTTCTGAACAAGTTCTGAACATATGTGCAAATTAGCCTATTTTTAATTTACATTCTGCTCCTCTCTCTCTCTCTTTTTTTCTTTTTTTTTTGGAAGCTGAAAGGTATTGCAGTATCTATGTGTAGTAGTTAGACATCTATCTTCACACCAAACGTTTTACAGTTTGTGCTGGGGAAGTCCTGAGGTTTCTCCTGTCTGATTGCCGCATGTGGGCTTTGCTGGTCCCATAGAACCCTGTGGCTCATTCAGCCTAGAAAGAAATAAATGCAAAACTAAGAAGGCACACAGAAGTAGTCAAAGCTAGGAGTTCATAAAAACAAGACCAAAAGGAAGTACTGTTTCACAAAGCACATAATGAAATTGTGCTACTCATTGACACAGGATGCCAAGGAGACCTAAAGAATAACTTGGTTCAAAACAAATAAAATAATGGAATTAGGAACTTTATTAGAAGAGTTACATTGGTGGTTATTAATGAAGGAAGTGGAACCTCCAGGTTGGGAAATTGTGGAGCCATTGATTTTAGGAAGCAGGACACTGTCACCAGGAAAGGTTCATGCTTCCCTGGTCTCATTTTTTACTTGGATTTCTCTTGCTGAAGCATACCAGAGGCAGCTACCAGGCAGAGGGATCTCAGGCTGCAGCAGAGCAGCTTTTCTGCTGGAAATGGCCTGAAACCATGAGCTTGATTCAGTCCAGCTGAAGCCCACAGCATTGTGCTCTTAGAGGGAGATTGCCATTGGCACAGAGGACAAAAGAGGAAGGTACACAATATATACACATGCAGACATACATGCTGACTCTGGCAGATGAGCAAAAAGAAAGAAGAATCGAGAAGCATGTGCTCAGTCTGTGCTCCAGCAGCATTTCAAGTTACTTAGGGCTGAAGCAGAACTTTTTTACAAATGGGTATTTTAAAACTAAGTAATAAAAGAGATTTTGGAGATAATTGATGTAGATCTGTGGTATTGTTCAAGAAAGTACCCTGAAGACAGGCCTGAAACAGGCAGATCATTCAGATTGTAATTAACTCAGAAAGAGCAGGTGAAGGGAGGGACAAGCCTCCAGCCTTTTCACTCGTCTCCTCAAACAAAGACCTTTACAAATATGTGTGTTTTAGAGCCTTTGGTCTGCAAATGTCTCTCTCCCTCACACCATCATAAAAGATTCAGAGGGCTGTATCTTTTTGATTACTAATTTATGCTGTTTACAGACTGGGTAAGGGGAAAAGAAGAAAAGCTCTGAAAACTCTAGGAGCTGTGTGTTGCTATTAAGAGAAACTAGCGTTTGTCAGGCAACATTGTTCAGCCTGATAGCAGGTTTTGTTTAGCTAGAGAGGAAGGACCAGCCTGAAAGCAGGGTGCTTCTCTGAAGTAGGGTCCAGTTCAGCAAAGCAGGTTGTTAGGAAATGAACAAGGGGCAGAAGCGGGAATTGTGCCTGATTTGGGGAATGTGTCCTGAGCAAGACCTGACACGAGGATGTAACGGAGACACTGGCTCAACCCTGCATTTGGACAAGTCTTAACATTCTTAGCTTTGGCTGCTGCCTCCCCACCTCTTTCCTTGGACCAAACTGAGGTTGGCCATGGATAAAAATGCCCCGTTCCCCATATATGCTAGAGATATGAAGTACCACTTGTTTTTCGCAGATGTCGGGAAGTGTTTTGTCTACTTCAAATGCATGACAGCCAGAGCTGGAAAGCCAGGTAGTGTTCCACTCTTGCCCTGCTGTGAGGCTGCAGGTACATCTCCACTTCCATCATCTGCTCTGCATTACTATAATCCCTGGTTATCATTTTTTGATACTAAGCCCTGATATTCATCAGTGGGAGTCAAGGTGTGCAAATAATACAGGTCCAAGACTTTCATGAGACCTGTCTGTGAACTCTGCAACTTCACTTTTTCCTTGTTGCTCTTTTTGCTTTCCATTACCCAAGCAGAAACCTGGCTTTCCTCCTCCACAGCAGTGTAATCAGCAAAGTGAAAGTCTACATATTATCATGCCTTTGCATCTTTTTCCTGGATTTCTTTAACTCATTTGTTCATTTAGATATGTGAGCAAAGCTTTTCCTCCCTTGCTTTGAATGGATCCAGGTGCCCTTATATTAAAATAAAAGATGGCAGTTTCCTCTTCTAACTACTGGACTTAACCAGCTTCATCAACAATTGACTTCTTTTAAAAATCAAAAGGGCTTAGAGAAACATTTTATGAGAAGGTAAGTCTGGCTTTGACATCTGTAGAAGGAAGAGGGAGAGTAGCTGTCCTAAGTAGATCTTTTATTTTCTTTTCTAAAAGTTCAACAGGACTCAGTGGTCAGTCTTGAAAATTTTCAACGTGCCTCCAAAACGTGCAAATGCCTAGACACTCGCATGCACACATGCACACACAAAAAATTCACCCACAATGCCAGCACATGCTTCTCTAGTTCAGAATAACCTTCTTCCCTGAAGGGCCACGTGCATCAAGTGCCAGTACATAACGGCTCATGTAACTGAATTTTAAACTCCTGAAAATAGCAGCTTAGATTGGAAGTGCTGACATAGGCTTAGTAACAGCAGTGCCAATTTAACAGTTGTATGCACTATGGAGTGTTCTTGCAACATTCCTCATTTGAAAGACAATCTGTGCGTGGTATAGATGAGTATGGTTAAAAAAAAAAACGAAATAGAAGAAAAAAATAAAACAACTGTGGTCTTGGCTGGCAAACTCTGTCAACCAATGCAATCTGTGCTCCTGATGTTTACTGCTTGAAGCTAAATAGGATATTTAGCCAAATTTCAATTCCTGCTACAAATAAAGCTCAATTTGTGTGTGTGTATGTGTGTGTGAGAGAGAGATGATTGCTCATTTAAATGACAACTTTATATATGATAATTACAGTCATTAATGAAGACATACTTACTTTACCATAGATTATGAGGATAAAAGAAGATCGCCCAAAAGTCACGTTCTGGTATAGACTAGAGTCAATAAGAAAATTAGTCCAAAATGCTATCTGGAAAATTGTTCTTAAATAATGCCCTAAGGTTAAAGGAACAATGGGTGTAAATGCAGTGGAAGAAATGTATAAAACACACTAGAGGTCACTGTTGCTACTTGAGCAAAAGCTTTTTCTGCTTCCTTTTAGTTTAAGACACCAAAGATCAAACATTTCAGCAGGAAAAAAGTACTTCTGTTTCTATATATTTCAAAGCATGTACAGTTTGATATCCTGAAAAAATAAACAATATATTGATATGGAATGGATGGCCATGCTATGATTGTAGAAATAGTATGTACTGTACGTATGAAGAACTTGGAGTCATAAGACAATGCAGTTCTATTTCGTGCAACATCTTTCATATAAATGACATCCCAAAACACTTTATAGCTTGTAGCATTAAATAATATAGCTTTAAATTACAGAGATAAATAATCAATGGAAGAGGAATTAAATGTTACAGGCAAGGGACAAAAGTAATGTTAGACATGAGAAATCTGTACAGAGGCAAAAATTGCAAATCAGAGCCAAAGACAAATAAGGAAGTAGAACAATTAAGTCCTGTATTGCAGGAGAAAGTACGTCAGTCTTCCTAAGTTATTAATGAGCTGGATATTAAAAGGGAAGCAATTGGTTTATATCATAAATATTGTCCTATGCCTTAAATGTACTTATAAATATATATATGTATGTGTGTGTGATGTGTGTGTTTGCGTACATCTATATTTATATCTGAAGAAGAAATTGCTCTGAATGCCCAAGGGAGTAAATGCTCAGTATAAATGCAGGACTAGATCATGGCACATTGTATTTGTAACTGCATTCAGCAATTAAAAAGGGCTGGATTTAGAGGAACATTTTTACCCACCGATGTCATGAACAAAAGAATATACATCATCTAATGGGAATATTACTACCATGGATTTCAAAAGCAGAAGGTGAAATGTTCCTACAAAAGGCAGTTCTTTTCTCTGAGATCTTGGTCACCTCTTCAATGCCGCTAAATTTCATCAGACGCAAATTTCTCCAACAGATCAAGGAATAAGCCACCAGTGTAAATAATAATAATTAGTGTAAGTGAGTGAGAAAGCAGATAGATGAAATAATTTTGAAGAACAACATTCTGTATTCGGTCTTCAAGTTCTGATTAACCTCTCATCTTTCAGAGTTGCCACTGAATTGGATATGGGCTTTGGGGAATGCCCAGGAATGTTGCTACATCTCTTGAGTCCCTTACCTGCTAATGTCATCAGGATCAGAATTTCCATCTCCATGGGAACAATATAAGAATTTGAGGTAATTGTCCAGCTTTACCTTAGGTTGACTCAGGTACTGGACTGACTGGCTGCAGGATTTCTGGACAGTTGGCCGCTGCCACAGACACACAGATGAGCTCTGTATCTCTGGTCTGTTGGTGGCCTGCCATTACTTAGTTCTAGGGTCTTCAGATATTGGGAGCTCGAGATTAACCCCAAAATACAACACTGAATTACAGAACTGAGAAAGTACTGGCAAGAATTTATATGTACATATTCTGTATGTATACAATATCAATTTATAGACTGAATATGAGTCAGGGCCACCTTAAAGCCTCAGACTGTTCTATCTCCCCCCTTCTACCCTACCGAGTTGTAATATTATTTTTTGCTGAGCCAGTTTCTTCTTACCGTGCTAAGCATGGCCTTGTCTTTTCATCTGGCTCCACCTAGACCTGCAATGTGTTATATTTGGCCATCTAAAGCATTCGCTGGTACCGAAGCAGCTTTGTCACTACAAAGTGGAAGTTTCTTTAGGTGAAGATGCATTACCAGCTGCTGAGGAATGTAGGGCTAACACATTCAGTTTTCTGCAGTTGTATTTCTGTGTCTGTAATTTTCCATTTGGCAATCTTTGGACTGAGAAATGTTCTTCTTTTTAGGCAAAAGAATACTAGTGAGCAAAGCTAGGATAGAGAACTGGGGAAGCCACATAAAACAGTATGTATGAGCTGGGACATTCAATATTGGATGCCCAGTCTGAGGCACTTTACAGGGGTCTCTCTTTGGGAGAGCTATCCAAGCATTTTGTGGCTCTCCATCTCCTGTAGCTTCCTACCTCTTTGACCTGAGAGCAGGGTATGAGAGGCATAGGTAATAAAAAAAAAATTACAAAGACGGGCAGAAAATTTCAGTTGTCTGCCTCTGATTTGCCTGTTTGTAGTAGTTTTGCATTGGTCTTTGACTGTGTAACACCTGGTCTTCAGTCCTTATATTGTGTCTTTACTTGAGCAAACCTCTTCTCATCAAAGCCAGTAAGGAAGAGGGGATCACTAAGCATCATAAAACATGCTTGAGGGTAAAAGCCATGGATTCTGTGGAATAAGAAAGGCTTGGTGGAAAGACCTGCCCTTTCTGTCTAATGGAAAATACAGGCCAAAGGATAAGTTCTTTTACCATTAACTGTCATGCCTAGTTTACCTTCTCTAAGTTTAGCAGCAAAACCCTGTCCGTTCTTCCTTTCAATCCCACCTTAAAATTCCATTCCTGCCATGCAGCCATTGGTGCATGGTCTCTTATAACAAGAGACAGAAAATCCTGTATGTTCTTTCCCTTCTCTCATTCACCTTTGCATCTCTGTATACCCACTGTGCATGTTAGCTGTGTAGACACCGTCTCCTTTTATGTAACAAAACCAAGATCAAGATATTGCACTTGCCAGTGAATTACACTGTATAGCCCAGCACCTTGTCTTAGGAATTGGCTCCTGAGTAAGTTGGTGAATTCCCAGACTTGCCACCAAACTGTTCTTTCTGTTCCTTCTCCCACCTTAATTTTGTACTATAAATTCTTTTGAACAGGGAATATCAGTTACTCTGAGATTACACAGCACCTAGTGTAGTAGCTGCTAGACATTACTGTAACGCATATTAGAAATAACTGGAAGATGATTTAGTATTTTTAAGGGCTACAGTATTTCTTTCCTTGCCAGCCTTTTTTTCACCCTGATGTTTTTCCCTTTGTCTGTTCAGTGATTGCCTTCTCTGAATAAGAGCAGAATCTTACTTTCTTTATGAAGCACACAATGAAAATGTGAAAACTCTAGGTACTGCCTCAATATTATTGAGAAACAATAAAAACATGTCTTAGTATCTAGCAATCACTGCATGCAAGTGAGAGAGGCAGGAAATAAAAGAATCATGTTGCATGCCCATACTGAACAAATATTAGCTCTTCAGGGTACTGTATTATCACAAAGCACTTAAGAAATCCATATTATTATAACAGCCTGAACCGAACTTGCTCAGTTCCTTCCCTGACACACAGGCTCAGCTGCTAATGTTATTTTAATCAAAGATTTGATCAACAATATTAAGCAGATAGTTAGCAGTGAAAATTAACACATACATTTCTCGCTAGGGAGGAGATTATTATTTTAAAATCTGCATTTAGTTTTCTACTACCCAGAGTGATTCTTTTGAAGATAAGCACAGCAGCTGAAACATGAATTGTGGTGTTTGGGAGTCAGTAGAAATAGTACGAGTACCTACAAACTTGCCTCAAAGTAGAGGCTTGTGTTTTTTGAAAGTAAACAATTCATAGCAGTTTCAGTGTAAAGAGGCAAGCGAGGTTTCCACTTCACAGCTTCAGGCCATGCCTGAGTGCTGCTGGGTGAAAGTGATTTCTCTTGCAGTTGGATTCATAGGGCAAATCATATTATTAACCTTTTAATTAAACCTAGGTAATGGAAAATCAGAACAGTCACTTCAGGGATAAGAAACATTTGCTCCATTGGCCCTATTTTCTATTCACAGCAGGGTAACTCAAGCAAATATTCCTGTTTCTCCAGAGAGTCAGGGAGACAAGGAGTCCAGGTGGGCCAAGGCTCTGCTGTGCAGAAGCTAGCTTAGGTGCTGGAGGCAGCCCTT
The DNA here is from genome assembly GCA_013389865.1 of Piaya cayana. Classification (NCBI taxonomy): domain Eukaryota; kingdom Metazoa; phylum Chordata; class Aves; order Cuculiformes; family Coccyzidae; genus Piaya; species Piaya cayana. The sequence goes on along the minus strand of WAAB01021043.1, from coordinate 437,275 downwards.
TTTCTTTCCTGCCTGTCATTCCTCTCTTCCCAGCTGACTTGGGCACAGTGTAGCTGAACCATCCCCCTCAGGAAGAGCTTCCACCAACCCGTGCCATTGCCTTGGCTAAACAAGTGAGCTCTGGAGCATGATATGGGATTTCAATTCTTCTGAATAGCCAGGGGAGAAGTCTTAAATCAGTGCAGTGGATTCACATCCAAGTAGGTAGCGTGGTCCAGAATCCACATAACAGAGCTGAAACATGATGGCAGAAGACATTTAACTGATGTCAAATTTAAATCCCTATTAAAAAGAAGTGTTCTCTACTCTGCAACAGGCCATCCATTCTGGTAATCTCATTCCATATTTCTTTTATTGTTGAAAGAAGACGTAGATTAATGACAGAATGAATCCCAGTAGAAGGAACGCGCTCCTTATAAGGCAGGCTTGGGGGAGAGATGGTGGAAATTGTAACACAGGACGACTTTGTTGCCAGAGAAAGTTGCATTTGTTCCATTTATATTTGAAAACCCTTTACCCAGGTCAGTATAGTTCAGCCAAATTAACTCCATCTGGATAGATGGAGCTGAGGATTACCTGTCAGAAAAAGACCTTGAATAGTATATTGTAACTTAGGGCAACATTTTAAAAGCCTCTTGGTGACTGTGGCAGATCTATTCAGACAAAGGGGGTGGATGAGAGAGGTACAGTGAGGGCTTCTTGCACTGAAGCACACCCGCATTGGGATGAAAAGGTCTGAACAACGCCTGTTCGTTCAGCCCTCTCCCAGCTGGTCCACTGCGCCTTTAGAGAAGTATGGTTGTGGTTCCTGATGGTCTTGAATTAATATGCAATCTTGCTAGACAAGTGAATGTTCGCTATTTGCACCACTGTCAACACATGATGTTTAGTGAGATTCCTGAGATGATTTCTAAAGCCTCAGGCTCTGGAGTCTCATGAACATAGACTCATTGCTTGCTTCTTGTATAAAAAACGCCAAAAAAACCCATAAACAAAAGCTTTGATCTTCATGAGTGTAGAAGAAAAGCACAAAATTGCAGTGCCAATTGGCCTGTTGAAAACAATGCATGGCAAATGAAAACAAACAATGTATTTATAACAATCCCCACAATCTTAAAACACATTAGTGATGAAAAGAAGAGGCTGATGTGGTCGTTTGAGAGATTCAAAGCACCATAAAGCCACATCATGCTGCTAGGAGGCTTGGGGTCTCTACTATGTAGTGGTCTAGTCACTGGAGGGCATTTAAGCTCTAGTTGACAAGTAAGATGGGGGGTGTCCACACAAGCTGGCAGATCTCACAGAGCAGACATTCCCCTACTGTTCATTGACAAAGTCTGGGCTTGTTCAAGGCCACCCAAAACCATCAGCAGAGAAAGAAGGTAGCGCTTCCTGTTAACATGCCGTTAGAGCAGTTACTTAGGAGGTGAAAGATCCCCGCCCCTCTCTGGGGTCATCTGTGCTCCTTTCTCTTTTCAGTCCTATAAACTGCTCTCTTGAGTGGGCAATCACATACTCTTAGGTACAAGACTGTGATGTCAATGCTAGTGGAGATGCAAGGTGTTTAAAATATTCATTTGCCTTGGAGAGAGTCAATATGGCTATAATCCAGAAGTGAGAAAGGGCACGTACTCTAGTCCATCCTCAGATCTTGGGAGCAATCTCAAAAGTCGTCTTTATAAGTAAACCTCCTTTAGCTAATGTACTCCTATTGGCCATGAGAAACCAATGAGAGTGACTGTGGATGGACCACAGCCTTCTAAGGGACCTGGCAGCCCAGTACTAAGGCATTCCCAAGTCAATAAATGTTTAAGGTTTCTAAAGGAATAGGAGTTTAAACTGCAGGATAACTGTTCTCAGAGTGTGACATGGGGAGGTGGGCAGGAAGGAGGAAGACGAAATCATGTCCTTGTCTTTTTTTTGTACAGGGTGCTTAATGTAGCTTTTTTTTTTTAATGTATTTTTTGGAGTTATCCTTGTTTGGTGGACCCCCAAACGGAGATTTTACGTTATGTTTTTGATCATAAGGAATCCTCTATAAAGCCTATAGGAAAATGATTTGGATTTTGATGGAGAAAAGAGGAGGAAGGAAAAATGTTCAAAGATCACCCCAAACAGATTTTATTTCCATATAAACCACTGAAGTGGGGAAAAAAAAAATCAGTGATTAGTGCAACCCTAGTCTGGAGATGTATATTTTAGGGATCACATTATACTGAATATGTGCATTACATACGCAAAGTAAAAATCCATGCCATTATTGAGCCTGTTCAGTAGCCACTTTTCAAATTGAAATATCTCAGCCATTTTAAATGACATTTTTATTTTTGCAAAGACACTAAAAGCAATTAGAGGGCAATATTGACTGTTCACTTGCCAAATTCCACTGTTCCAATGAAAGCTGCTTTTGAGTTACTGTACACAAGTGCAAAAAGCATCCCAAATCATTTTACATACATTACAAGCAAAACCAAAAAGAAATCAGCATTTAAAAGAAAAGAAAAAAAGCCATTTATAAAAGAAATGCTTGAAACCATGTGTCAGCCTAGAGCAATCTGTTAAACTTGAATTATGAACCCCTGGAAGAAAATAGTTGCTTGCAGAACAGATGCTGAGACTCACAATTAAAGCAGAGGCATGGTGAGGAGAGGTCTCGTGCTGATGTTCTGCGTAGGGAAAGTTCTCTGAATTCTTCGCTGGGAGAGGTGGTAAATTTTGTGTCTCCTCTGTCAGTAACATTTGTTAGTTGCATGTTTTAGCTGTCTTTTAATAAACAGTAAAAATATGAAACTCTTGCATATGACCATATACAAATGACCAGGATGGATTGTCTGTAATTAAAAAAAAAATCACAATCAACCCATCTTTCCAGAATTCAAGGCTGCCCCCAGGTCACCTGAAGGGTTATTATTTTCTCCTTTGCTTGAAGTCATGCAGCAGGATCGTTTTTAAGAGAGTTGAGCAAAGGCACAGCTAAGTCGTCTCAAAACTTTTCTGAGGAGCTAAAACACAAGACGTTGGTCATATCCAGGTCATATCAGGTTCCCATTGTAAGGTTGGTGGGTTACCAGGCTGACCTGGCAAGAGATTGCAGTAGACCTCATAGTTCTGTGGGGATCTGTTCTCCATCTACACTTTTCCTTGCAGTGTAAATGGCTACCACCTTCGGGGTGTATGGTTGTGTTAAATGCCAGCTGAATTACACTCTTGGGGTAAATTGTAGGCTCTACTGTGCTACCTGTCCTTAATTTATCTGTGGACTATGAGACAACATCTGTATTCTCTGCCTCTGGGCTTGATTCTCATTGATACTGAAGCCTCTTTACACCTTAGCAGTGAAAAATGGCCTTATAGCAGAATTTTATTTACAACCATTTGGTGGCCCCTTTTTTCACTCCTGATGTGCTTTTCCGCCTTTTCCATGTGTTGTCTTGAAGAACTCATAAGCGTTTTTCTCTTAGACCTGTATTTTTGTTCCTGTGTTGTCTGCCCTCATGCATGGAAAACAGAGCTTTTAGCTGCCAGAAATGAATGAGGTTTTATCGTAATGGTCCAAGCAAATGTCATGATTCAGAGTGTAAGAGGATCAACAGCATGGATGAGTTGCACAATAAGTCTGCGTAAACAGAAGCCAGGATCTGAAGAGGCGGAATGGCTTCCTTTCCTTTAAGAAAAAATGTTATCCTAGATGTAACCTGGGGTTAAATTTTTCCAAACTGGGGAGGATTACTCTTATTTTTACAAGGCTGAGTAGCGTAACTACAAAATTCTCCACTCTTCTGTTTTTTTTCTCCCCTTTAGTGAAGCTGTTTTTTTTCCTGGGACATCCCAAACAGAGTTGATATATCCCTGATACTTTATGGTGTCTGCAAAAATAATTTTCTCCTTCATTTCAAAATAACAATTGAGTGCCACGCCATGTGCCTTTGAGATATGAGACAGGGTAACCCTGCTAAGAATTTGACCACAGCCGTAGAGACTAGGAAAGGGAGTTATTTGAGTGGAGTGACACAAGAGTGGTAGTTAGTAGGCTGCTCTGAGCCATTGTTCATGGGAACGTAGTCTTTATTTCTAAATTATAAGTAAAGATCTGCTAACTGCCCAACTGAGGACACTTACTTGTCTGCGAACGTCAGTCCAAGTGCAATAAATACAGATCATATGTTCACCATCCATATAACAACAAGGATCCAATCCAAAACATGATTTTCTTTCTACAGCATTACCTTGGATTGTGCTGGGTTTTGTTATGTTATATATGGATGTGTCATTATTTGAAAGAAAATAAGGGACAGCACTGAAAACAATTGTAATTGCCAGTTGGAGCTCTTGATACAAATGGAGACACTGTCTGAAACGCAGCGCCTTAGTGAACATCTATTAATAATTCTTTTTTTCACAATTTGCAGTGCCATTTATGTGACATGGTTTTATACTGCTTTCAGTGAGCTCTTAAAGTTTTGAAACAATTAAAATGGAAAACAAGCTTACTGTCAGGGATTCAAAATAATACCCAAAGTTTCTACTGACTTCAGTGGAAATTTTAGGTTTCAGCCCTGGGAATGCAGCAATTACAGTTTGCTTTGTAATCATAAAGAATTTTATTGTGTAGATCTTCATGCCAGATTCCCCATTATGCTGCAGGAACATACTGATTTCAAAATGAAGAGCTCAGGAACCAAGGACTGCCATGGCAAGTGTGGCCAGCCTGGCCTTTATACCTCTCCCTTCAACATACACATTTTGATTTTATCTTTTATTACCTAACCATATATTGCTTTTACACTAAATCCCTGCCTAATTGGGAGCATCAGATGGATGGTGTATAGCAAAAAAAAGAAGTTTGTTTCATATTCTTGTCAGCGAGCACAGCTTTAATTTATTATATATCATTCATCTTGATGTAAAGTAAGTTTGGGCTTTTTTCTCCTTTTTTTTTCTTTCTTTTTTGTTTGCTTTGTTTTATAGATGTCCCTCCAGTGCTGATTTTGGCAAGATATGTGTATATCAAAATAATTGAAGATTTTACCTTTAGAAGTAGTCCTGGACTGTTTGTCCCAAATTCACATGCATGGATCTAGGCCCTTAATTTTAAGCACAAAAAAATCTCCTTTGGCTAGCATACATTCAGTACAAGAAAGTTGATGCCTCTGGAGAAAAAGTCAAAGCAGGCAATAATTAAGGGTGTAAGTGGAGTCCTTGGCATATGCCAGTGGAGGAATCTGTCTCTCCTCTGTTATCCTACCATTGTAAAGGACATTTGAGGATAAGAATACATCAGCATCACGAAGAACCAAAATACCTAAGATATCCTGCTGAACTGCAAAATTCTGGGACAGTGTTTCATCCAGAAGTTGAGCTTTCTCTTGCTGGATGTACCTTTCTTTGTCTCTGCAAGCCACACTGCAGTATCCCCTGCTACACATAACAACAAAGCAGAAGCAGAGGTCCTCCAAGCACTGTTTAGTGTATTGACTCTCCTGATTAATCTCTTTCCTGCCTCCAAACTGATGCAGCAGAATCATGCAGGAGTTAAGAAGATTGGAAAAAAAAAAAATAGAAAGGTTTGTAGACTTGTAACGTCTCTACTCCTGGAGCATGAGTGAAGTTTCTCTAGCTACTTTGTTTTATCATGGATGAGATGTATGTTGTGTCATTTTAGACAGCAGTGAAACAGATGTCGGTGTCTAAGCCAGTCATTTGAACATCACATCTAGTCAACAGCGGGAAGTAAGCACTTGGAGCTCACGACTAACTTGACTGGTTTTAGATGCTTACCATAGCAGGAGATGATTCACAACCTAAAAGTACTTACTTCTGTCCACTTGCTATAAAAAGCGCCACAGTGACTAGCTCAGAGCTGGCTGTCTGCACTTAAACATGTAAAGCTGAAATGGAATCCTATTCCTCTTGACTTTAGGGTGCGTCTATCATATTTTTGGACCCCTGCTTAACAGAAAACCAGGGCACATGCTATACTTTAAAGTGGTGCTTCCCAGCTTTGCTGCAGTGAGGTGGCATTGACCACCTGCAGAAGTGTCAGGCTGAAGTAGCTCCTTAGTGAGCCTTTCATGGGATATTTACAAAGAATAGCAAAAAAAATCCCACTACCTCCAGCTATGTGCTAGACAGCAGATATTTCAATGTAGAACCATTCAGCTGGATCAAAATTACAGAAGCAGGAATAAGAAATGGGTGCCTAAAGTTAGTTTTTAAAAGCCCTGTTTAAACTTGTGCATACAGGTCCTCATTTCCAAAGCAGGGAGTAACTGTTTCTCTTAGAGTTGCTGCATTTTTTTCATGTATCTTTGATAAGTTTTAAAAATCCTTTACACATCATTGAACTTAACCATATTACAGAAAGGTACTTTTTGCAACTCAAGGGGAATTTCCTGGAAAACCTCTGCACTGTCATTTATTAGCATCAGTGATGACATAGGTGAGAGAAGGAACACAGAGAAGATGGATGTTTTCTTTACAAAGAGCATCGTAGTTTTTTTTAAAAATAGGTAGAAAGAAAGACCTTTTTGTACTGTCTTTAGTTAAACTGGACAATGCTTTTTCTGGAATGAGTCTTGCATATTTTTCCTAGGAAGGGGGAAGAGTCTTAGCTTTATCTTCTGTATAAATATTTGCACAATGATAATTCTAGAGGTTTTGTGTGATCATTTTTAATCACTTTTAACAATCATAATAAAGAAAAGAACCACTGATTTTTTTTACAAGGAAGACTGCCTGAAATTACATACGGAGATTGAAGTAATGGCTTAAATGTACAAAGAGGGCTGAAAAGTGGAAGGAATGGATTTGGCTTAGCAAGTTTGAGATGAAACAGATCTGTTCCCAGAAAGCCATTACAAGTGTCAGTCTGGAACCTGGCTAACTCTGTACCTGCTAAAGAGCCACATTAACACTGGTTTCCACTACACAATCTTTCATCTGTAAGAATAAGAGCAGTACAAATCTGGATTTCAGAAGATGTTACTGATGGCAAAGTAGGAGAGGGTAAGCCTACACTGACTTCAGGAAGGCAAAAATAAAAGGGTAGAGCATCTGACGAAGGGTCTGTTGTATGTTCAGAGGGTTTAGAAAGCTGGGCTGATGTGAAAATTAAGGTCATGGACTGATGTGAAAGTTAAGACTATCTGCTTGAACCTTCTGCCCGCTGCCCCAGGAGCCCTGGTTGTCCACATTTCAGACTTTGCTCCAGCACCTGCCCAAGAGGGATGCATTCCTAAGTAGAGTTCTGTGAGAAGGTGCCAAAACTTTCACAAAGTGAGCTACAAAAGCAAAGGCAAGATCTCACAATGGGGGAAAAGTTGTTGCGCATTGTGTACGGCAGCAGACAAACTGTAGGGAGCAGTTGCATCAGCCCATTAAGTCACACCCTTATTTGCTTGTATGAGATGTTACACCTGCTTATTTCTTACTCTCCTCCCTTAAATCCAAGTTAAGATTGTTTATTGGAATAGAATAGGTGGTAATAAGTGTTTTCTAGGCTGTGACTCTTTACTTTTATAGAATATAATATTAGTAGGCATGGCCCTTGGGTTTTCTTGGTACTCTTTAAGAGTCAAAAGCTGCTTAGGGTGAAAATCACCACTTTCTGCTGCTCCTTGTACTGACAATCACACAAAGGAAAAGGTTTCTGAGCCTAAGCCCTCAGTCTCAAGGTGGCTCTGAATTTTAGAAACGTTTCTCATCTTATCAGCAACTGACTTGAAATCCTGTGTCTGAGCAGCTGCAGACTTTCAGGGTTTTGAAAATGAACTTCAGATCTGATATTTGGCCCAGCTCCTTAATGAAAATGGAAAATTGCATTTTGAGCCTCAGCCTTCCTGAAGAACAGCCTGTGCCAGACCTGAGCTCGAGATAAAAACAAGGATTTGCAGGACGCTGTGTCCCATCTCAGGGAGAGGTCAGCAGGAGTTCTGAGCAAAGTATGGTATGACTAGCCACTCTAGATGGAAACTTCTTTATTTGCCTCTGAGCTCCATGGTCACTGGGGTTTGAGACCTACACAGGTGTGCAGTGGGGAGTGAGCTATTTGTTTAGCTCAGAAGAGGATATTTGTGATGAGGGAAATCACAGATTTTATGTGCTCACATTTTTTTTCCTTCTTAAGCAAAAAGGGAACCTTTAGAACGCCAAAATCTTGTCTTAATATTTCACGGAAGTAAGTATTTTATAAATGCATGTCGTAAATGGCACTATAAATTCTCCACTATGGAAAATTGCTATCTGGTTTGAAACTAGGCAGGATAAATAGAACTATAAAAGGTTACCTGGAGTAAACAGAAAGGGTTTCCAAAATGTGCCACATGAGATAGATGGGAGCTCATAGTAATCTGTTTTCCATGCTTAACATACGCTCAGCATCAGCTGAACCCTGTAACTGAGCTGCCATTTGTATCAATCCCATTCCTAGATGTCATGGCCCTGTTAATGAAATCTGGAAGTGAAATTGTAAATGGATTCAGTGAATGGTAGATGTCAGCCATTGCGTGATGGGCAATCATCAATCATCCACTGTCAGTTATTTCTGTCTCAGTGAGTAAGCCTTTATTTAAAGCATAAAGAAAGAATGTTGCCAGACCACAGGAACAAGCCCTGAGCTGTTTGCAGGTGCTGCTATTCACAGCTGCCAATTAAACCCCTGACATTTCCATAATGGCCAAGAGGCAAAGCATATGCACTTGATATAAACAGTTTTGTAAAAATTAATCTCAGTTTATCAATACTTTACTTTTTTTTCCTTTTCTTTTTTTTTCCAGGGCGACATACAACATCCTACTTGGCCTATTGTTTGTTTGCAGTAGAAAGAGAAAAATATGAGCTGGAAAGCAGCCAGAGCATTCATTTCCCCAGGATATACAGTAGATTCCAGTGGCTTGTTTCAACCCTTAATTGGGGAGGGAAAGCACAGTAGTAAGGAATCCCACCTTCAGAAAATGTTATGTGTGCCCTTTGCCCTCCAGCCATCCTCACGTGCACAGCTCCATCTCTTCACTTCAGCCCTTAGCTGGGCAAAAATGTAATGCTTGGTCTGGCAAATGCTGTTCCTGAATTACCCAGCCCTCTATACCAAAATTTTGCCTTATCAGAATTTTTATACAGATCTCTAGGTGCACTTTTGTTGGCTGATACTATTAATTTTTCATGACCCTTCCACCATCTGAAAAAAAACCCTCAAAATGTAGAAATCTAAAACTGTGAGCACTTTTTTAATATACACATTATTTTCTTTTGGTCAGGAGGAAAAAGAATTGTCAACTCAACTTATTAAAGACATTCATCAGTGCCCACTGCAAATTTATATATGTATTTCATAAAATTGCCAGTGACGTGCAATGGGTTTGGGTTTTTTTCAGATAAAATATTTTCATGTAAAAAAATTTATATATTTCTACAGAAAAATAAACTGCCTAGTATTGCCACCTGACATTTATAGTTTGGTGGACATAAAACTTTTCAGAGGTCCCTTTATTTTTCACTCTCGGCTGTTTATAGTTCTTCAGGGCTACACTGATCTGTAAGTAAACACAGGAAAAGAAAGGGCTGCATTCACATTTTTGAGGAGACTTCATCACATGCTGATTGCTCTGCTGCATTTTGCTGCAATGCATAGACAAGCCAGAACATGGAGTGGGAAACTGGATAGTGCTGGGGCATTTTAAAGTTGACTCCTTTGCTCTTTAAGGTACTGAGGAAGATCATATAAGTCAACCAGTGATTTGAGGTGTATTTTCGTGCTTCGTACTGTTTAGCTCAAAATTATGCACTATTGTGTGAAATTATTTTCTGAAACCTACAGAATTCTGTTAGTATGATATATTTGGAGTTGGTGTTTGAGGTCTTGCTGGCATGTGTGCATTAAATTGGATGTGATTTTTTGCTGGATAGCTGTGGAGGTCTAAGTGCTAATTGTCAGATGCAGATACACCGGTGCAGCTTTCATTTGCAGAGCTGATTTTACTTATCCCAACTGAAACAAGCTGTCCTGTGTTAAGCACTTTCCTGGCAGTGGAAGTGCATCTATACTGAGCAGTTTCCTATCTACCAATGTATCAGAAAGGTTTAAGTACAGATTGATCTTTGCTCAATTTTACATTTCTTTTGTCTGTGTAGGTGCCTCATGAAGTTCCACGTTGCTTCAGATTCCAGGGCTAGATGTTGTTTCAGATGCCCAGGACCTGTTTGAAATTTGGTTAATTCAGGTAATTTTTCAATATATTTCTTAAGTTCTTTGATGCAATGTTTTTCATTCAAACACCTTCAAATTGTTTGAGACCCACAGAAACAGTCTTCAGATATTAAAAAGGCATGTTAAAACCTAAGCAATTCTACTGATTTGGTGACTTTAGAACTCAAAGGACCAAACCAGCTGAGTTACCCAGGGTAGGTAAACAAATCCCACATGTATTACTTGTTTATTTTAAACAGAAAGTGTTACAAAAGGCTGACTTTAAGAAGTTCAAAAGTAAGAATCTTACAGAAATCTCAGCATCATCTGCTTCTCTGTAGCATACTTTGTGGCCATAAAGTAATTTCTTGGGTTGTGGATGACTAGGTATTCATTATCACCCAAGATGACACCTCATTTGTGTACACTCATGTAAGCAGAAATAAGTGCTGCACTCAGTGAGATCATTCTGCAGTGTTGTCACCTCTGACTCAGCCTCTCTGCACTGAGCTAAAAGGCAAAGGTAAAAGGTAATTAACCCCCACTAGGCTCAGTTCCTGTTCTCTTGTAGGTATTACAGCACTAAGAACGATATTGCTCTGAGTGTGTCCACATGACAACTCAAAAACGCCCAAGCTAGCTGTAAATGAACCATTGTGGATACCGGACACAGTCAAGATGAGACAGCAGAGAACACCAAGAGGGCTAATTTACCCTATTTTTTGGCAGTGTTAGCTCCAGATGGGCTAATTTATGCTGCCAGAAAGCAGGATCATTTATGTCTAGCTCATTTATAGCTAGTCTGAGTACCTCTTTGCTATACTGGAATTTGCAGTGTAGACATATTTTATATTACGGTGAAAAGTATGTGATTGTTTAAAGTAAAAATATGGAGGCTGGGATTTTGAAGACATCTAAGGATTTCTTTCGAAGGTGGTTTAAGAGGTTACCACCTTCAGTGATCTACTTTGCAACTGCTGCTGAAGATAACTTTCCCCATGAATCAGCATGTGGGATCACATGCCAGCCTAAGAGTCTCTTGAGTTTACAGCAAAATATTTTGACTTAAATCACTGAAATGAGGAACTCAATCAGAGCAGATGCATCCATTGGTATGGCACAAGCAGGCAGACAGCTTGGGTGATAATGCTCCGTATTGTCCATTTTACAGAGCTAAAGAGAACTGGGGGCCAGGTCCCACAGAAATATCTTTCTGCTTTAGAATGCAATAGAGGCTGAGTACCTCATCCTCCTCAAATCCTTTAAAAAAAAAAGCTGGCAGCAATATTAGTCTTTTTAGAGTTGTGTAGATGCAAATGTTGCTATCTAGTCATCTAGTGTAAATTCTGACCCAGCTAAAGAAGCTAAAGCACAAACCTAGCTTTCCAGCTTGACACCAGTGAGATTTTTCAGGTGCTTAAAGATAAGCATATTTTAAAATTAAGATTTGTTTATTCAAGCTTTACCTCCATTCACCTCAGGGTAGTTAACGCATGTTAACACTTCTGGCAGAAAGGGAGACTAGCATGTAGAAAAGGATTTGGCAGTAAAGAAAGCAAACGGGTACTGGCAGCCATTCTTACTTCTACTGCTGCAGTCACATACAATGAGCTCCAGACTAGTTCCTTGCTTCCCTGCTTCTGGGGCTGCCCAGCTATGATCCAGTGTGCTGACCTTACTAGCCAAGTAAAGACTTTCATACTGCTGAATCCCATCAGGAACTTCATGGCTCTTGTGGTTGTCTTCATCCATGGCTAACTTGTATTATCATTGGCACGCTTAAAATTGTGATGTTATGTTTCAAGTGTTTTTAAAGCAGAAACACACAAGCTCTTTTATTTCTCCACTGCCTAGTAGGATTATTTCAGTTCCACACATGCAAAACCTCATATTATGCAACAAATTAATCATATCAGGGTAAGTAGCTACTGAAAAATTGCCAAGCACCATAAACATTGGTCAAAAGCAGGCCAACCATTTACACAGCAAGTAATTGAAGCTAGACGTTCATTGGAGTGATGTGTAACTTTTCATTATGAATTAGAAAGCTTTTCAAACAGAAAATGATATCTGAGAAGACTGCACTACCTAAAAGGCTACAGTAAACACTGAAAAAAAGAAGTGTTAAAATATGCTGGAGAGATCAATCATGCTTTATGGTTACTTGCTCCATGTAGTTTCACACGCATTCTCTGATAAACAATGTCCCACACGCTCTGCCCAGACACATTATTTTCTTCAGCACCAAACCGTCAAGGGCCAGATCCTCATTTGGTTTAAGTCAGCAGAGCTCTGCTGAGGCTGACTGCTTGCCATTGATTTATGCCAGCTGAAGATCTGGCCTGAAGAGTGACAAAAAAATGTAATTTTATGTTTTATTTATGGGTGTAAAACAATAGTCCTAAAGGGAGCAGATGTTCCATGTCGAGGGAGGAGGTTTATGAAATGCAATTCCAGACACAAAAGCTAATCTCTGTGGTCAGGGAAGGCATGAGGCCTGTTTTACATGATGAACTTTAATTGAAATTTTGCTCTTTTGTGTTCATTTATTTTTTCTATTTGGGAGCTGACAAGCATCATTTAAATTATGTACCAGCTGCCAGACACCTTAAAAAGCAAGAGAGTGTCATCTTAGACACCTGGAGAAGGTGGGACAGTCTTCAGTTGTTTTCCCAGTACCTGCTGAAATGGTATGAATTTAATATCATATATTTTTAATTAAGTGGTCACTTCACTAAAGAAATTTCCATCTGTTTCAGATGGAGCTGTGGGGAGAAGGATCATTCAGTTTTATGGAAGATTTTGCAATTGTAAACTGTCTGGGCTTTTTCCAGTTTGGAATGAAAACTAAAGCATTTTGAAATTCTTTAGAAAAGAGAAGGGAGCATCTGCCTCTAAGTCTCAGGCCTCTTATTGTCCCCAGTGCTGAAACTATACTCTCTGTGGACCATCTTCCCTCTGTAGATCCTAGAGCAGGAGTTCCTTGGCTGCTTTAAAGCAGTGTCCAAAAAAGGAAGTTAGGGAGCTGAAATAATGTCAGGGAGTGAAATAACGTCAGCCTGCTAGCAGGAATGTTACAGATTTTGGAGCAACTCTTCTTCATGTTTTATTTCAACAAGCTACCTCCCACACCACTGCACCCACCCTAAAAAGGAGAGAGGATTCAGTGCTCTCTCTGCCTTCACCTTGGCTTTATATGGCACAAGCACATACCACGGTGAGATCTGAGCTCTTCAGAGACACAAAACAATAGTCATCTGGCCTGCGCTGATTCACATCAAATGAATTTTGGACTGAAAAGATGAGATTTCTCACTCTGGTTTCTGTGTTTCTCCCCACACCCTTGTGGTCAAATACGGAGAGCTGGAGAACTAGTTGTGCTTATCAGAGGCCAATAGTGACATCTAAATTGCAGCTTCAGAAAAAAAGAGGACAAGTGAAGCAAAATTGGAAGAGAAAATTCCCATATTCTATGAAGAGTAAAAGAGAGAAACAAAAATACAGATTGAGAGAGGCTGTGTATGAAGAACAGAATGCAGAAGGAGCAAAGTCTTATCTCAGTTTAGTAAGAAATCCCAAACTTACAGAGCAATTTTATTCTGAAGCAGGCTGAGTGTAAGAATTTTGAAATTCTCTGTGAACCAAAACAGAAAAAGAAACCTAAGGCTAAAATGAAAATAGGATGTAGGGAAAGCTGGAACATTTAAAATGATGGAATCACCAGGTTGGAAAAGACCTCTTGGATCATCAGGTCCAACCATTCTTATCTGCCACTAAACCATTTCATTCATGTTTCAGCATAATTTTTTGTTAATTCATTTTAGAAATCTAGTTCCTCTTCATTGTAATACTTTTCAACACAAACAGCAGCAACAACCACAAATTTCCATTCTATAAACTTCAAAGCAGGAGCTCCAAAGGTTATAAAAATGCTTCATTTTTGTTTGCCTCCCTGAATAAGAAGTTAGCGGAGTAAGTTCTTCAGAACAACCTAATTTAGTTAGACATAGCATTTGTTCCCTTTCAAAGACACTCTGAATAACGCGTTCAGTTGCCCATTTCCAAGGGTGTGACTTGCATCATGTGATGGGAGATGGCTATGGGAGATGTCTCGACAGCCACCAGTCCTTCTAGACCCCCTTATAAGTCCCCCAGTAGAGAAACATGCACTTTAGGGCACAGTCTGACCTGTTTTAACCACTGCTCTAGGATGACATAAATTAGACCCTGGTACTGGTGGTTTGTTGGGGTTTTTTTTCCCCTTTTCCACTGAAAAGTAGTCTAGGGTAACTAATGCCAAGGATCAAAAGAATCTCACCCAAATACTCTTTTCCGCAGGGAAGGCTGCTGCATATACTGTGGTAACACAGTTCACATCTCTAGACACCATATGCAGGCAAGTAAGAGAAATAAGGTTTATGAATTGGAATGAACTCACAAAACAGTAATAAAATGCTCAAAAAATTGGAAAGACTTCGTTGGAAGGAAGTACAAAAGCACCTAAATATGTACAAATGCAAAGAGCAGGAGGAATATCTTAGGTTCTTAATTATTATTTGAAATGTGAAAATGCAACTGAGGGAGAGTAAAAATTAAGGCTTTCCAAGGGAACAAATAAAGAGGGTGGGCTGTGACAAAGGGGGGCACAATTTTCTTATCAGATGATCTGTTTAGTCTGGGGAGTAGTTTTCCGGAGCAGTAGTGTCCGCGTTTGAGTCATTTCATACCAAAGCTTGGAAAGGCACAATAGAGATCACTCCTGTCTAGGCAGGGAATGAAAAAATAAGGTCCACTGATCTTATACAGCCCTCACTTCATTCAGCAGGAATCTTTTCCACTGACTCAAGCGGGATTTGGATCAGACTCATTTTTACCTCCTATGCTGATGGCTGTGTGAAAAGACTTAGGAAAAGAGACAAACTAGAGCCCAAGTATGACACCAAGAATGTCTTCCTGGGGCTGCTAAAAGGAAAAATGCAAGTCTCAGAAAATTATGAAGCAGGCAGCTGGCAAGTCAGAGGGACTATTTTACAGCTGGGAGCTGAGTCAAGCTCTACAATGTCTTTGCGGAATTAAATTACATTGAGCTTGGGTGTTGCTAATTCCCTTAAAACCGTAAGAAAACACTTCTTGAACAGTGGCTACAATGGCAGCGTCATCACTTGGCAAGTTTTGCTTTTGCCACAGCAGGGGGATAATTCTGCATATCCAGCTTATTTTACTTATATGCCCAGTATTTGAGAGAAGTTCTACTGTGGTTAACAAAACATAGCTACATTTTATATCTGATTCAAAATAAAACCATAATAATGGAAGTGGGATAACATTTTTGTATATGCCTGAGTGATTCCCTTTGCCTGTTTTCAGTCTACCTAACGGCAAACCTCACTTCATTCTGCACTGCTCTAATTAATTTGACAGGACTGGAAACTTGCTCTTCCTGTTCACACTTATTATTCATCTCTTCAGAATGCCCTGTAGGGAATTCGAAGCACAGTAAAGCAGTATTTACCAAATCCCTCAATGCTAAATACACCTTTTAAGCTGACTTTGCACAATGCCAGCAGTGTGAAGATCTGACTAAAGGGCAGCCAAAGAAAAACAACATTTTCCAGAGCATCATCTCTTTACATGGCTAGTGAGTCTTAGGCAGGGAAACTATGTCTTTCCCCGCCCCTTTCAAATGCTACAGTAGACTCTAGGGATCCCAACTTGTTCCTACTGTATCTGAAAGCTCTGCTGTAGCCAAAGCAAATGACAGAGTGATCATACTCAATAAGATATGATGTTAGTTCACAAGAGCCTCTGGGTAATTTCATACAGGCATATCTTTTAACCTTTCATCACCCAAATTAGAAACATCATAACACAACATAAAAAACATCTGAAAAATCCATCGGAGACAGGAACTAAGAAACATGCACAGCGTTATGAGAATTAGAAAGCATTTTGAAAAAACTCTGAAATTGAATGCTAGGTTTCCTTTTGTAAAATTCCTATTGCAGAAAGGGACCTTTTACAAACACATGAAGTGATTAAAGAATTTAAACAGTGAAACACGCTTATTTGCACACACTAGGGAAGTAACTCAGGCATTTCATATTTTAAAAGTGAAAGATCAATGAAAGATTTTCAGCAGCAAGTTACCAGCTGGGTCCTTGACTCTAGTCGCCAGCTCCCAGTCACTGGCTCCCTTTGCACCTTTATGCCTCCATAAATCTCACCTTATGTGAAGTTAAAGGTTAACTTTTCCAAGTACCTGAGAAAATTTCTACACAGTGCAGGGCAGCATTGTACAAATATATCCAAGTAAGTCCTAAATGAACTAACTTGAATACCAAAAGGGATAGAATGACAGTAGAGGGGCAGTTTTTCCGGCTTTTCGCTTTTACCCCCAAATGTTTCTTTGTGCGGCATTCAGCCAGAGTCAGATGCCACAGTATGCAGGTCATTTTTGAACACCGGGACATAAAGCCAGTTTTCAAAGATGTGTAAAGAAACAGAGAGGCACTCAGTGGGATTTTTCAAGGTAACTGTGAAAATGGAAACTAAGTAACTGTGAGTTGGTGCTTCTAGAAATATTTTAAACTTTTGAAAAAATTGAGAATTAGATTCCTGAACCTGCTTCTGAAAACTTTATATTGAGTCATTTTTCCTAGATACTGAACCTCCTTATTCATGTTGGAGAGTAGCAAATCCCAACATGTTTCATGGACAAGCATGCACGCATACCACATGGGCTTCCCTCTTTCCTTTAATCTTAGATTTTCTCCATTTATCCACTTGTTGACCTATGGAAGATATAATCCTGATTCCTTTCACAGTGACAGTAGTCTTAGACTACAAACAATATTACATTGTTTGCATCTGTAGAGATATTTTATTTTTACAGTAATGCACTTTTCTGGCCTTGATGCAAAACTTAATGAAGACAAAGAGAAGAGTCTGGCCAGTCCAGCGTGGTTTTGGATCAGACCCTAATAAGGAGAGGAACTGGGCTCAATGAATTGTAGATAGAATAACAGCTCAACTCCTTCAGGCATAGATCCTCCCTGAATTACTGTAAAGGGAAACATGCGCTAAGCAGATTGGATCTGGAATAAAACCTTGGATAATTGGGAGCAGAATGGGTTTGTTGACTACAAGGGGAACTACTGCACGGAAAAAAAGGTGTGCTGGTATTGGCCTTTACTGTGTTACATAAGAAAGATGGTTCTTGAAACTAATTAATCCTTGAAAAGATCAGCTGATCCATCTCATTGTTAGCAATACATTTTTAATTATTCATTTTAGTCAAGCATCATTTGAACACAAGTCAATTTGCAATTTCATTAGAGTACAGAAAAGGCCTGGGGTCTATTCCTGGTAAAAAGGAAAAAAATCTCTGGCAAAATTTCATAAAGGATGTTAATCCTCTAATTAATTTTATGTATCAAGCAAGAATTAATGCGTCCTGCTATTTAAGCACAAGTCATCTTGCCAAGAAGTGCATTTTGTCATACCTTCCCCTCCAGGAAAACCTCTTTACAAGCTTTGTGGCAAAATACCCTGGCAACTAATGACTAGCTTTGAAGCAACATTCACAGACCATTTGCTTTGATGACATTTGGAGCTTTTTTCTCCCCCTCTTCATTCCAAAGTCTATTGTAAGTGTAGTGCTCTCACTGCACTGCCTTTGAAAACTAATCAATAAAGTAAGATTTGTCAGGTTGCATCTGAGGAATATCACATCTTTTAACTCCTTTCTTGGTTGAGTTACTGTACACATTTTTAAACTAAACCTTATGAAGGGATTTGAGTATGTTATACTTACCATATTCGCAGGCACACAAATGCGACGCCTTTCTTTTTCTCCCTTATTTTAACTTCAAAAAGCTCAAAACCTATGCCGGTTAACCTCACATAAAACTGACATTACATGGTCATCATACATAATCAGATGATGGATTGCATGTCAAAAAGTCACCAATAGCTGATGTTTGCCCCTGTTACAACTATGAGAATTATCGTATTGCAAAAAATGGAAAAAAGGTGACTCTAACCCATGCCAAAGAATTCTAAAGAAAACATATCCATTTTAGTAAATACCAAAACAAATTTTGATTACCTCACTAGCATCAACATAAATCCCAGAGCGAGGCAATCATACCCACAGCAATGGATGGAGATCAGAATATGGGCCACAGAGTTTCATCTTTATTGTAACTTCTTACTTTCCTTAATCAATACTAAAATCTTTAGGTCTGATTTCTCATTTCAATGTCTTTGTGTAATGTGTCTGAACCATACCTCATCTAATTTAATAAGATGCAAGCTAAGGAAGTACTTAAGTTACTTATCAAGAGTTTCAGATGACACATTATTATTGTACTCAAAAGTCAATATTTGCTAATCATGTTAGTACAGGAACTGATCCAGGGCTACAATTCTTGAATTGCAAAGGCATTTAAGATTAATTAAACCTACCTCCCCCTCACTTGACACATACATAATCTCCCCATTCCCCCCTCAATTCTGGAATGGACAAGTCTGTGTCTCCATAAGAAAAACCCACCCAGTCCACAGTTTTAGGATAAAAAACGATTAAGTTTCTCAGCCCTCTGCTTCTGCTGTTGGTCTGGTCATTCAGAACCTGACCAGCCACTGGGGTAGCTCATGTTCAGAACATTGGGACTACGCCCTTTGTCTTTGACACCAGTGTGTTACCAAACCAATTAGTTGTACTCTGCTCATGATCTTTGTACAAGACTCTGTTTGAAAGCAGGGGACTACTGCATGCTGAGTTCAAGCAGAGCCAGTCAGGTTATGGTGATTCAGGTAGAGAAAGCCTGATGACTCGTTTTGTTTCATGTAGGATTGCTCACCTCACAGGCTCGCACTTTAAAGGTATGGAGGTGTTGAGCAAGCCTTCCTCCACACAGTGGCAGAAGAGCAGTGAGTTTACACTGTATTATTCATTCTATTTTTTCTTTAATCATGCATAACAGGAACAGTTAAAAAGAGATCTATGGTTCTTCTCTCTTTTAATGGAGTTGATGAATTTGGCATGTGTAATGCAAAAAGATTTAGTGCATTTCCTAGGGCTAGGTACAATGTGGGCAGGTGATGTACAAGCTTCCACATGCAGAGCTGCCAGTGCACTTTCAGGCTGGATTTGCAACTATTCTGTTACGCCAGCCTCGGTCTCCTCTGAGCATACTGTCAGCTGCTCAGAGGTGATGTCTGCATCTGTACATGTGCATATGACTTGCTGATATGATCATATATTTATTCAGAACCTGGCTTAGAATGAGATACAGATTTGCCTTGAAGCAGGAATCTCTTAGGGGCTGAAATGTGGCTTACTTGCTACCCAGCATATATTATTGTAGTTTGTATATTACTGTGGTTTCCCCTCACTCCTTTAAGCCATTATTACAGTGGTTTAAGCAGCACAGATTCAATCTTTATATGAAAATAATAGAGCAAAGTGGAGAACTGGAATCAGTCACATTAGGAGAGATTCTGATCTACATAAAACTTGAGTAAAACGCGGCAGCGAGGCTGTCTGCACTGGATTAGCCCAGATTTACACTCATAAATGGGATGGTAGTATTGGAAACCATAGGTCTGATTCACATATAGTTACTTGTAAAACTGGTGTATTGCACAGGTTTATTGAGTGGGAGGGGTTCACTGTTTTCAGAATGTTGAATTGATACTATGCATGGAGTTTGATCAAGGCATTTAGAATATCAATCTGCAAATTTTAAAAAAAGGTAACAGTTTTCTGTACTGCAGTTTCTAGTCTGTTTACATCTCAGTCAACTCAGTATTAAGCAAAACACTCAAATGAATATTCTACAAAATCGAAATGACATGTTCTGTTTAATATTCTAATTACTGTGGAACTATTAATCTGAATGTGCTAACAGTGGCTGTCACATGGGTCTAGTATCTGAAAGTCTCTAAGCAGTAATCCACTGTCCTCAGGTCATTTTATTTTTATTCATTCAATTTAAAATATGAGACAATTTACCCTTTAAAGTTTTCTCCCCCCTTCTTTTTAAATTAAACATTTCTTAATGCATGTCTTTTAACATACTATTTGATTCGTTTAGATCTGCCACCCAGGCTGAATTACTAATCCTTTTTATTTATTTATTTTACTTTAAATCAGTAATTATTCCATTTTTTACATACTTTGGACTTATTCAAAATTTCAGTTATTTCTCTGTGTGTGTGCCTATTTGCCTGAGTTGATTGTTAGGACAGGGAATGTCACACTTAACTTTACTGGTCTACGCAAGCTCAATTTGATAATCTTAGCTCATCTCCCAGTGGAGCATGTATCCATGTCACAGATGTCACCTTTGAAACTAGCACTAATTGGCCTTCATGTTGGGAGTCTCAATGGAGTGGCCATAGACACAAGGTGAAATTTTGGCTCAGTTGAAGGCAACAGGAGTTTTGTCATTGACTTTAATAGGGTCAGGACTTCTTCCAGAGACTGAACTGCCTCTCATACAGATATTCATACTGGACTGGGAGCCTCAAACCCTCTGTGTTTGCTCATGACTAATGTAATGTGGTTTTCTGCTAAGTTTCATACTTCTCTTGCTCTCTTTTTAAAGGACAATGTGAATAAGTTCAGCTTATTCTTGTACTGTCCTCCCCAAAATCCAGCTCCCTTCCTTCTCTTTATGTTTGACTGTAATGTCTTTCTAGGTCCAGTGCAAGTTCTCTGTCTTCTGTTTTCTCTCAGTTCTTCTTCCATTCTTGCGTAATTTTAACCACTCGCTCTTCTAGACCTTCTGCCTTCAAGCATGTTCTTGCTCTTGAAAATCTGAAATTACATTAATTCAGCCTGCTTTTTTAGCAACCCACTGATTTCTTCATGTCTCTTGTCTCCATATGCTCAGAAGCTGCTGTTAGTTCCTACTTTGAAGTGGGTTCTGTGTCTTTGATTTTTAATAGATGGCTTCTCCAGCTTCTGTTTGGCCCTTCTCTTTCCTGGTCTCTCCCTCCCAATACTTTGTTTCTATAATTCTTTTTCTCATTCTAAATTTTCTTTGGAGATGCATTCTCACTGAGAGCTCCTTTATTTTTTTGTGCCTCCCTTTGCTACTTGCTCTCCTTATTGTCTCACAGCGCTGTCCATATGAGAATCCTTGATGCATGCACTTGCCCTTCTGTGCCAGTCACTCTCCTTCTCTCTGCCAGTAATGCTCTTATATGGACTTTCACAACTGTCTGCTTCTGCACATTCACCTGCCACTTCAGTACTAGTTTGACTTCTTAAGCTTAGTTATTTTCCAGTTCTTCCTAATTTTCAGATCCTACACCTCTATCTGTTGTTATACTTGCTGTCTCCTCGGCTGTCTCCTAGACCATCTTTACTCCCATCTTGCTGCTCCTTCTCCTGTCATTGATTGTTTTCCCTATCATGGTGGCAGTCATGATACTTTTCATCCACACAAGCTAAAAATGCTATTATCATCTCTATTCTTGATGGACGATGTTGGCAAGAGCTACTTGCTTCCTCCCTTCCGTCTAAAATGCTGCTTGCCAATGACACCTTGTCTCCACGAGTCAGCAGCTTCCTTGATTTTCCACAGCCTGCTGTAAGAAATTCAAGCCATTAAAAATCCATGAAACCTATTGGTTGAAGTCCTGCTGCTATTTATCTTCCACTCCATTTCATCGACTGCTTCTGTCATTCTTCTTTTTTACAGGTTACCTCTGTCCTCTTTTCTTCTCTTTGTGTTTTCTGCTGTGCTGCTCCATAGATAGGGAAGATTTTTTTTTGTTGTCATCTCTGAGCAATTTTTTATTTTACTTTCTGAAATCTTTCATTAAAACTCACCTCTAAACTTTCAGCTATCCTTTTCTCTCAGGCAAGCAGAGGCTTTAATGCACTGTGGGACCAAAACTGTGATAATGACCAGAACCCCATTGGTGCAATCTCTTCTCTTATGCCCAATCACAGCCCCAGTTAATGTCAGTTAATGTCCATCATGTTACTCGGAACCTGTAGGGATGGTAGTGAGCAGTGAGTGTGTTTGTAATGCTTTGAAGGTGCTCAGTCTGTTACAGCATGCTCTTGTTTAGAATGTAAAATCATCACTGTACTGAGAAATGAAATAATTACACTTAGGGGAAAAAAAATTAAGAAAACAGTGAATGTCTTGAAGCCTAGAGCAAAGCTGAAGGCAGGAATTACAAATCGCACAACTCCTGTTATCTTGCATTGAAACACACTAGCTACTGTTTTGAATGATTTCCGTTAAAAATTAGGTAGGGAGTTCTTGGTGCAGAACTTGTCGTGACACAGAAAGCATCGCTACACAGAACTTCATGTTTAGCTGGGTGGGTTTTTATGGCTAAGGCTATGCAGGAGTTAGGAATTAAGTTATCTCAAGGAGTTTTATGGAGCAGGGTGAATTTTTTGCATAGGTGTTTATTTTATTCTGCAGATTTCCCCCAGCCAACTTAAAAGGAGTGCTAGAAGAGTGTGATGACTAACTTCCTAGGACAGAAAATTATCTCTGTGGACCATTAGGTGAGATTATTAGAAAAAATATTCATTATTAGAACAAAATGTTACATTCTTTAGTGTCACTATCCAAAGGCTGTGTAGGCCTTGACACAAGAGACCACACGCACTGCGGACAAGTGAGTCATTTTCCTGTTCATACAGGACTGTCCTTGGTTTTATGAACTTCAGGTCAGACCAATATATCCTGTGTTCCACAAATGAATCTTTTATTTGTAAGGACCATAATATAGTTTGGAGAAGTTCTAGAATAGAAGGCTTTAAATAGTGAGAGATAGAGAAAAATGAGTGGAAGGATCCAGATGTAGATCTCCAGCCTGCTTTCATGTATCCACATGCTGCAACCTTTATGCTGAGCGAAACTCCCTCACTGCAGGATGCCACATTAAATCAAATACCTGGAGTCACTGCATGACCTCCCCATCTTATCTTCCTTCTGTAATCCATGCATCATGCTGATCCATTTTTCTTACAAAGTGTGATAGGAAAGGTTTTCCTTTGAAAACCATTCAATTCTGAGCCAGCTTTGACATCTGCCTCTGTTCACGGTTCCTCTGTAGTCTAGAAAATCTGAAGCTCACCATCATACCTCCACTGTGGCATCATGGTATGGTCTTGCTTTCTCCTTTCCCACAGCTGTCTGTCTGCTGACAGCTGGCTGTCACCTGGCAGTCAGGGCCTAGTCTTGCCCTGTCCATCATAAAATTGTTTTGGATAGATTTATATGATTCTGTTTAACTGCAAGTTAATTATTGTAAATTCCTGGCCTCTGAGCCCATCAGGGTTAATCAAATCTCATGACCCCTTCAGCCCAACAGGGGATGGCCATGCAGTACTGTATTTATCTAAGAACACTGCAAACCTCTGTGGCTTACCCAGTGCAATTCCAACCACAAGTAAATTTTTGCAGACACATTTGGAATACACCTTAGAAAGGAACTTAAAAAGGCATCTCTCCATGACCCAGTGGACTACTGCATATACCCATTTTGACCAATAAAAGGTGAAGCACACCTGTGAGACGGGGGTGAGAAATCACAAGTTTCCTACTGAGGTTAAAAGAAAGTTTGAGTATTTCTGCTGTGCAAGGACATTTTAGGTATTGGAGGTTGACTTTCTGTGCGTTCACAGGAACACATGCTCTGGTTCTATAAAGTG
Source organism: Piaya cayana (assembly GCA_013389865.1). NCBI lineage: Eukaryota > Metazoa > Chordata > Aves > Cuculiformes > Coccyzidae > Piaya > Piaya cayana. The sequence continues at coordinate 413,399 of WAAB01021043.1, read as the reverse complement.
TCCCCAGCTCCACAATTTACACCAGCTGAGGTGCTGCTCAGCGTTTTTGGTTATGGGCCTTATTTACTCATGGTTAGTTAGAGTTCCTGTGGAGCTGTTACAGCACTGTGTGGGTGTAAATCTTTCTTTAGATGCCTTTGGTGCAGTTAGGAGCTAGTGTGCTTGTCTATAAAGTAGAAACATCCTTGAGCGCATGCCTGGCACAACCTTACAGTACAACTGTTCAGTAGTGATCTGCAATATAGCTATTTTTGCCTAAATGAAGATCTACAAATAATGCCCACTAAAAAGTTGCCATATGGGATAATTAGGTACTGAAAAAAATCCCTTAGTGTTTTGATGTAGCCCATTTTATTCGTGTCTGCATCTTTAAGCAGTTAAGGCCTGGAATAAACCTAGCTGCTGATCTACCCAAGAGTGTTGTGTTGACTTACCTGCTTTTTATTTCTAGAGATTATTAAGTCAAGGAATGATGTCAGCCATTCTTTTATTGAAATAAGTTTGTTTAACAATTGAACAGCAGCCCTAGGTAGGCAAGGCCTAAACTACTGTAATATGGCAACAGTTCTTACTCATTGCAGTAAAATAAGGTCAGAGTAAATAAGAATTTAGTTATCTGGCCAGACTGTTAAACACAGGTAGTTTCTGTGTATTCACAGGGGTAATTCACATCTCCCTGTGGTGGGATGCAGCTGTGCTGCAAAGGTTGTGTGGCATTTTCTTGGTAAGGCCCTGAAATACAGACATTCTGGAACACCTTCCTCTCCCCTCAACACCATGAATAGTGCCAGCAAAAAAACAATGGTGAACAAGGAAACCGTTACTGGTCTTTGTAAACCTCCTTGAGGGCAGCATGCACAAAGCCAGCAAAGAGTAGGAGGAAGGATAAGCTCTGTCTCCTAAGTTCTCTGTTGTCCACTCCTGCAGGGAGGCTGGATTTGCAAAGCACATGGTAACATTTCAACATGTTTTCTGGACATAGTGTGTGAATTGCAAGGAATACAAAACTGTCTGACTGAAAGATGTATTTCTAGGTAACACTTAGGGGAAAAGTAGGTCCCGAAGAAAAATTATTTCCCTAGCAGTTTTTAGCTTTAAAGATATTAAATAGCAGTACCACTTCCCAAGAGGGTTCTTGCAAGTCATTTATACCATAACACATAAAATTACAGTAAGCCTCCATTAGTACTGTGGCTACTTTTGTAATCAGTTTTGAAGAATGTGCTCCATCAGTGGAAATATTTTGATTTAAGTTCATATTGAGGAGCAGTCTAAAAGTTATACTCTAAATTACACTTTAAAATAAGTCCCATGGTGCTTCCCTACAATATATATGGTATGCTGACTCCGTGTAATTAAATTCTTGTCTAAAGTTGTCATTAAGTTGCAGTAAATATTGAAGCTAGCTTCATTTTAAAATAGATTTACTTCTTGATTTTAGCTGATAAATATCCTTCTATAGAAAATTAATTAAAATATTCATAGATCTTTGTAACAGGGCAGGACTGGTAGTTTCAGCTGTTACGAGCGAGCAGACTGGAAGTGGCTTCTTTCAGCAGCAAGGTAGCTGACTGATAGAAACATTGAGAAAGCACAGGATCACACACAAGGCTTGCCTAACCTGAGGCTCTCTCCCATTTTCTCTCATTCCTGGGTCAGACATAACATTAAATTAGTTTCAAATTAGTGAACCACAAGGCTTCCTGTGAGTAACAAAACTCAGGCAGGTTTGGACAGTGGAAGTTATTTTTTTCTCATATGTGCTCAAGTTATCATGGGCACAACACTACCATTAGATGGAACAGATGGGGAAATTTCACTAAGTAGTCTGGAGGACAGAAGGGTCTGCACTTTAAAGAGTCTAAAAAAAAAAAGGTATTTTCCAGAAGTTTGATGAAACTGAGTGGGATGATGGAGGAGAGGGCATTAAAAAAATGCCCGTATTTGCAGAAGAGTTCAAGTGTTCATTTGTTCTCATTAGTCCCCAGAGAATCCATGTTGGATTCTCATGCCGTGGGACTCAATCAAAAAGGTTCAGTTGTACCTTGTATCTTTTAGAAACTCCATCAATTAATCTGTAGGAAATCAGGCTTGATTACTTTCAATGGTCACAAAACTGTTTGTGTTTTTTCTGGAACACAAACTGGCAAATTGCTGAAATGACAAATAAATCTGACACATCTTCCAAGAATCTCTCGCAGCCTTTCATGAATGTTTGAATCTCTCAGTTTCCCAAATGTATGCTTGTTTGACATTTTTATAACTAACAGGTGTTTTGTGTAGTCTTTTTGATGCCTCAGACTTTCCCAAGAAAATGAAAAAGGGCTGGTCTTTATCTTGTCTACACAGACTGACATTATCTTAAACAATCTTCAAATTTCTTTCCGTTCACCTCCATAACTCTTTCTCCAGGCTGTCTTCCAACTTTTCTTCATATCTCTGTGGTTATCTATTAGAAAACTGTCACTTGGGCAAACTTTTTCTAATGTGCTACATCGTCAAGGTTTGACATCGAAGCAGTGTGTTCAGACTTTTTTTTCTCTAGAAATTTTTCACCCATGATGTGGAGCCTTTCAGAAATTTCACATTGATAGATCGGTGTATAGCATATATGAACTTGCTGTTCTCACTCACCTCCATGCCTCCTTTAGAAGCAGTCCAAGTATTCCCCCCCACATCCACAAATTACAAATTGTGCATCTTTAATGCATCACACTTGAAATCTTCAAATATCAGGAGTGGATGACTTACGCTTTCAAAACTATCTGAGTTAAAGATCTGGCTAAAAGTAAATGTAAATTTAGAATGTAGTAGATAGTTCCAGTATCCCATAAAGGAACAGGAGTCTGATTGCTGTAGAAGCCTTAATAGGACATGATTCCTTGTTAGATTTACAGAGCATGTTTAATGACCATATTGGACATTAAGAGATTATATTTATCAAGGGATGGAGAGGTAAAAAACCCTGAGGAGTTTCAAAAAAACCCATATGATATTTGGATGGCATCCTTCTGGTAAAGGATTCAGGTTAGTCTTGTGACCTGGGAGAAAACTGTAGAGTCTGAGAGACTTCGCTCACGGCCTGTGAAGAAGAGTAGCATCTTTTTCCCTTCTGACTGTTTATTGGAAATCTGGCATTGAAAAAAAACAAGAAAGTCTTCTGGGATCTTCTGGTGTTTTATGTTGGATACTGAGGTCTTTGCTGGTTTGACTGCCACTTCTGACTAAGCAACTTACATTGAAGTCACACAAGTCAGCATGCTGAATATTGAGCAAGTAATATGGAAACCATAGTCATTCAATGAAATTCAGTTTCATTTATTCGTTGCTAACGCCTATTCAAGTTCAATAGCAAAATAGTCATCATTGTCAATGTTTTCTTCATGTACATCATGAGACTATACAAAAGCACCTGACCTTCTCCAGGGACAGGGTAGCCTATGAGGAGCAAAAGGAAGACAGGTATTCAAATCTGTGATATTTTCAAGCATATATTTCAAGTTTCTGCTGTAGAAAATGACATCTAATAAAAAAAAATCCTTTGCATGTCATTATTGGTGAAGGAAGTGTTAACATTTCATCTACTAAAATGTTTCCAAACCTTTTTTGCAAGCCTTGGGGAACACTATTTTCTTTCCCTCATTATGTCCATATTTTTTTTGTCATTGAGGTTCAGCTGTAACACCCAAAGGTGCAACTAAGTATCCAATGGGATATTAATCAATCCTTTTTCCTACCACTGTAAATGACCAATGTGACTCCCCACAAGTAACTTCCTCAGGTGCTTAAACAGCCTTAGACACTTGGCTCTACGTCTGGGATTCTGCAGAACATGCCCAGCATGTGCTTAGCTTTAGGTATTTAAGAAACCCCACTCTGCTCAGGTAAAAATAATAATACCTCAAACCTATATTACTGTGCTCACTTAGAATATGATATTTTATTTGGACACTTTTTGTTCATGGAGAGTGTGGCAGCACATGCAAAGCTTCATTCCCATGTCTATTTGATTTTCCAGGGTTAAAACCTGAATCAAGTTTTTGCTTTAGTGAGGACAAGCTGCAAAGAGCAGACCTCATTAAAAGGAAATCTATAAATCCTGTAGTCCTTCCATTTGCTAACTACATTGTTCGAGGTGAAAGCTGTTAACTGTGGCTTTTAAAAGGCATACGTAAATGCAACCTTTTCCCCAAAAAACCTTTGAAAATGCACATAAACAATAACAATTTCTGATAAATGCAATGCTCTTTTACTAGATTTATGTGCTAAAGACAAGAACTACTTACAATAATGAAATGCATGGGCTTGATTCTTTATTTGCCTGAGTCACTCAATTACCTCCAGAGCTTTAAGGAAATTGCTCCAAGAGTAGAATCAGGCCCTTAATGGTTTGCCCGCTGCCATACTGACATTACACCCAGGCAACAGTCACAGAAATCTGTATTTAGTTCCATGGGAACAGTACATTAGTTATCCTTAAGTGCTTTATGAGGCAGGACTTTCCTGACGATTCTGACAAAAAACACCAGTATGAATAGTAACCAGAGCTTTGAACAAATATTACAGTTATGATTTACAGCACAATTGCCAGCATCTTCCTAGCTTCATCTTTGATGGCTGCTTACTCAGGCTGTCATTTTAGCTCCACAGATTACATCTGCCTTGGCTTCCTCTCCAAACACTGTATTCACTGGTGTGTGTTGCAGACAACGCAGCTCTCAAACAATGAAGCATTTGTGTACATTTTCTTCAATTTTATCTTTGGAATTCTACTATTTAGGTCACTATCTGTTGCTTCCAGCTATTCTTTCCTGACAAATTGTAGCTCTTTTTAGGCTTAAAAAGATATAATCAATGAATTCATCTATGTTATTCCTGTGGGTATCAAGGTTTAGATGTAATAAGTGGTACACATAATGTAAGATTACATTGCTGTCCCTCAACAGCAGCACCAAGATTATTTGTGCCTTATAGGTCAAACTTTGAAGAACACTGGATGCTGACCTCTCTAAAAATCTGATACAACTGACACAATAAACCCCCAATATTATTAAATTTCCCAAATGCTTCAAATGTGATCCCTCACTAACATGAACTGCCTGGGTGTGAACATATGTATATTCCTCAAATCATAATTTTAGATACAGATAAGGAGAGTAATGATAAATAGCTCCTTTACTTGAACATATCAGCCTTCCCTAGAAAAAAAAGTCTACCACAGGTTTTACTTGAAAAACATAGTCCTTGGATTTTAGCAAATAACATCACCCATTGTGAAATGAGTTAACTTCTGTGGAATAAAAATTATACTCAGGTATGAGGACATACAGGAATTCCACTTACATTTAAACTTAAGCTCACTGATCAATCTGCTCATGTAAAAAATTACTAGGCTATGAATGAAATGAAGATGAGTGCTTAAGCAAACAGTCATAAATTAATTTGTAATGAAACATGACAGTCATAATTTAATTTAGAATGTATTTAAGATTGTTGTTACTATTTGTATAGGTCTTTTTTGCCTGGAGGAAGATCTGGCTTCATAGTGAAATGTCAGCTATTGAAATACCAAACTTCTTATGCTTACATGTGTATTAATTAAACAAAATTATGTAGATAGTTTCCTAATGAAAATCTGTTGTCTACCGCAAGCAGTCAGACAAAAGCTTGCATGACTGAAGCACGTGCAGCAATGATGAGTCACCAAGAACTTACTAGGAAGCATGAGAGATGCTGAGCATAATCTGCAAAATCTGTGGAACTGGAAGGATGCTGCTCAACCCCCTTCCTTGGTGGTAAGGAGAATGAACTTAACATGCATGCCAGGAGTAGGGCTGCAGCTTTTGCACTCTTCATCTGGTTTCCAAAGCTGTTGGCTGCCCACACACAGCAGAGCAGCTGTCTAGGCCTAGTACCGTATCCCTGAAATATCTGTTAGGCAGATGGTTGCTTTTGTTGACGTAGAGCTAAGCACATCTGAAACGCAGTTCAGACACCTAATGTCTGAACTGCCCTCTCTGTCTCATTGACTGCTGTGGAGCCCTGAAATGACTGTACACCTACTCTGTACCCCTCAGGTTGGAAGACATGGAGCCATCTCTAGCTACACCCCTGCTGCATCGCTGGCTGTAGTATCCAGATGTTTGAGAACTAGACAAAGGCTAAATGCCTCATGTCTGCACCCCTGTCAGTGTCAGTATGTGGTCCTGTCTGCTGTGTTCAGTCCATGGCCAGCATCCCACTGACACCAGCAGAGTGAGAAGAGGTGAAGGGCAAGGCTGGGTCTTAGAGTAAAAGCATAAGAAAAAAAGTTGTGGTGTGCACTCTTTCAATACACGTATAGCTAGATAGTTTATTTTTTATTGGATTTCTTCTGAAGCTTTTGGATGCTTCTGACCATCAGTATGAATATATTTCTTTTTAAAGAAAAAATCTCCTAGCTGGTGAAATTTTGTTTTTGATGTTGTAGAGATTGTTCTTTGTACATACTTCTAAGCCCTAAAAAATCTACTGCCTATACTGACTCCATCAATGAGACTACATGGTGTTAAAGTATTTCTCAAAGCATTTCACTTTTATCAAATTTGCCTATAAAATTGGTATTGAAGTAGATTAATTTTAACATAAGAAATTATTTCTCTGTGTCTAATAGTGTCAAGTTACAAAAAGAAGTAACTATTCAGTTTGTTAACTGAAAGATGGTATGGTAGGGCACCTGGGGACACACAAAAAAAATCTTAGTATTGTCTCAATGTTAAGAAACCATAATCCCCCAAACTTGTGATATCTATTTGGAAAGGAATGTTTAAGGAAAAAACAAATTACAGTCTTTGAAGTATAGTATCTATGTTAAAAATAGGTATTTATGAAAAAATAAAAATCAAAGCCCCTATGTTATGATTAATAGAGGACAATGAATGCAGTTGCTGTAAACTGCCAAAATTTGTTTCACACTGACGAGCAAACAGATATTTTAAATAGTTAAACAGAGCATAGTAAGTACTTGAGTAACTAATTAGTAAGAAAGTGACAGCAAATGGTCAAAAAATAGTCTTCCTCCAATTGGAACACTTGCAAAGGCTCCTCTCCAAACTTCTCATGCAACACAATTTCCCTTGTAATAGGATGAGCTCTTATTTTATGATTCTGGAGACAGGATGGTTGTTTAGACACACATGTGAAAGGATGAGCCAGTATATTCTTACACTGTTCTCAGCAGAAGTAGCAGCATTTAGTAGCTACTCGGTAGTAGCATTTTAGGTGGGCAGCTCCAGGGCCTTTCTGTCCTGTGCGCTGAGAAAATCAGCATCACCTGGAAGGGCAGTAAGCAGGTTTTAAACTTCTGAGTGTGCTCAAGGACACATAGTGGCAAGTGTTTGGGATCTATAGTTTTGCATGCTGAGCTTGTGTAGCCATAACACGCTTAGTCCGTATTTCATGTTGTATATCTAATATTTACCCCAATTCAAATATGATTAAATGTTAGTCCTTATCATCAGAGAATGAAACCTTTCTAAAAAAATACTTTCAGATCTACAACAGGTCCTTCCTTTCCAGTTAGTTCATCTTCTCAACCAGAAGTATAATTAACCACATTATCCTTGAAAATAAAAATTATCCTAGTTCTTTTACAGAATTATTTCTAGACAAATATCCTGGGGAAGGAAGGGTTGAATAGTGTCCTAGCAAAAGCCTAACTTCTATCTTTACCAGCAAGAATTCGTGGAAGCCTTTATTTGTTGCTACTTTCTTGGCTAATGTTGCATCTGGCAAGTTACCCGATAGTTTACTTTCCCAGAACACCACAAAGATGAACATATCCCTCAGATACAGAGATCAAACTACGTTCTGAGGATAAAAAATTTTCATGACAGTCACTATTGGGGTTTACTTTTATTTGTCACATGGACATGCAAATCTGTCTTACGAATTGTTTGAACACTGCCAGCAGAGGTTTGACAACATAACAGGGTCTTGCTCTGTTATCTGTTAAGGGTGTAATTGTGATGAAATTCTTGGAAATGCTAAAAATATTACTCTGGGTTACATTTCAGTTAGATCAGTAAGCTGATGCAACTTATCATATAGCACACAATGGCTGGAGCTAGCAGAAGGATAAAGAGCTGCAGCCACAGACTGTAAGTAGCACTGTCTGGGCATAAGCATGGTTTTTGGTGGACTTGGGGATGTTATTTCAGAATCAACTCACTAGCACTAAGAACATGGTTAATCAAGAAAGCAAATTCACTAGTTAGAAAATCAGTATAGTTAAGTATTTCAGGACTCCACTGCAGAACCAGACCCACCACCAAAGATTTCTAGTTTGAGCGGATCACAGGAAGCACTTTGTCATCACTGTAGACAGAAAAACAAGGCATGGAATAACCGGATAGATTACCAAAAGAGAAAGTTCAAGTCAAGTCCATATGAAATTCCACCCTTTTACCAACTTCTGTAGTACAGTATTTTTCCAGAACAGACTAGACAAATGTAAAAAACTTTAATGAAGATTTACAAATATACAATACTTACATTTTTAAGAGTTACAAACATGGCACATACTACAGAAATCAAAAGCTCCCTCTAACCTTTGGTACACTTCAAAGTTATTTATTTACAAAAAAAAAAAATTACAGTTACTTCTCATAGTGTCACATTTTACATATAAGCATTTCTCAGTTGAAAAATATCTTCCAGCTTACCCACAGGCAGTTTTTGCAGCTTGAGCTCTGTACCCATCTATCACTTCAAAAATTCTATCAGCCTCTGTTAAGCTGACATGACATTGCATTTTTATGTTTTAACAGCCTTTAGTTTGAAAAATATGTACAACCCATAAAACTAAAGTGATTCATGGTTGTTGAGATTTCACTTACTGTATTTCACACTGCTCATGGTTTGCTAAAATGATACAGGCTACCTTTTTTAATTAGCTGAGAAATGCACATTTAGAAAAAGAGTCAATTTCTTTTAGATACAGTATTTCTAACTCTTCATGAAACGAACTGAGAAAAAAAAAAGATAAAATGTGCTTTCATGATGCTTTTTCACCTTATGAAACTTTTAGAATTTAATTCCTACTTCACTATGTGCAATTCTTAGCTAAGGTAATTTAGACAAACTGAGCCTGCTTTCCAAATCCTGTTCATTTTCATTAGTTTCCTGATGTTGGATGTTTTTCTAGGTTGTACTTTATTTACATCACAACTTAAAAACTTTCTTCTATCTGACAGTAAACTTGAGTATTTATTTGTACTTAAAATATTTGCAATAAGGGAAATACAACCAAAACACATAAAGCCTGGTTTTGATATTTCCTGCTTATGTGTGTTTACAAACACTTCCATGATCTGATTATTTTCAGACTATACAATTTCAACACATAATAGCATTTAAACTCAGTAAGATCTTCATTGTGCTGAAGGTAGTTTGGGACTACTCATTAATAACTGGTAGTTTTTAATTAAGACTAAATGCAATCAGAATATTGGTTAAGGTTCAGGTCAAGATATTTTAAATGGAGAAATACAAAAAGTTTGCCATTGGTAGCTGTGAACAGTTTAAAAACTATCTTCCAGCATTACAACTTTTATCTCCCCAAAACTTACTCCACCAACAAAATAAACTCCAAATTCAAATATCTTTAAAGAATGCCTGCATTCTGGACTTTCTTCGTGCAAGAGCTTCTTGTTTTTTTCGTTCAATCTCCTCTTGAGAACATTTTCGATTTTTTTGTTCCACCACAGACACTGTAAATAAAAAACACCTATTATGAGCCTTCAAGTTGTTCAATATGTATATTTTAACTTATCTGTTTTCAGTGTTTCAAGATCTATGGCAAGAGCACGCTACTCTGACATATCAGGCACCCAAGTTAAAAATGGTTCATCTGTTCTGTCCCCAAGGCAAGAAGGGGGATAAGATGCATGACCTTTGTAGCGCTACTGATTACTCCCTCCCAATGAAAATACTGGGATGCAGACATTTGCTTCAAGGAAATTTTACTTAGCTGCCCTTCAAGTGAACCTTGTGACATCAGGAGTCAACACAGGAGATGGCAACGGGTTAAGAAAATTAAGGCTATCAGAATGAAAAGGGCTCTACAATTTAGTGAGTTAGGCAGAGATGCGGGCACAGAGATGGTATAGAGACAGGGGTCAGATAAAGTACACATGTCACACAAATAAAACCGTAAAGGTTGAAAAAAGGTCAAAAGTAGCAATAAAATTTGCCAATGGAGACAAGAACGTGATAGCCAAGTGTAATATTTTATATGTTGTGTTACAGAACTATAAATTCCCATACAATAAAATCTTGACCTTACTGGAACCAAGAGGAACACTCCCATCATTCTGAACATGTCAAGAATGTTACCATTTATATACACCAATTTCTGAATAATGTATTTTTAATAAGTAGTTCTTCAAACTGGATAACTAAAACAAACAATGTGTCTCTGCTTCTTAAAAAAAAAAAGTGTCCATGAAAAACTACCTATCAGTTTTTGAAAGGATCAGTTAATATCCATCTTTTTGTTACAGCACTGTCTTTTCACAGAAAATTTGAGTACTGTCTTTGTTTATCTGTAAAGAAAATCTATGCTATTCTTTCTCATTCCTTTATTCTCAAGAATATTCCAGAGAATGGCTAGTTATCTCTTCCTTTCCTACCTCTTCATATCCAAAATCACTACTTTCCATATGTCATCTTCCCTGAGTATGCAACAGAGATGAAATACTGATTCTTCAAATAATACTGGCTGATAGTTTGCAGGAATTTTTTTTTTTTTGATTTTGCAACACTGCTTCCTGAAAATTGAATTTGATGTGGTACACACTAAAGGCACATTTTATAAAAATTAATATTGATTAAAACTTCACTGAGGATTCAGATCAAGTGAAAACAAGAAGAACCTGCATTAGACTGGTGCACTTCCCTAGTAAGTAACACCAGTGCTTTGAATATTAGACCTTTGCCTGATGATAGAAAAGTGGCTGACCTCCTTTCTGGATGAATGGAAATATTAGTGCTTAGACCGTTAATTCAAGAATACTTTCACTGACAACTTTAGCCACAGAGCAAACAACAGAGCCTGAGGTTTCAGAAGCATCAAATGATTCGAGGTTCCAATTTCCAGGTGTACAATTAAAAACCTCTGGCATTCCTTATCACCTGCTGCCTTCTTCCCTTGCTCCACCATTAATCGCAGTTCTACAAATCATGGTTGAGATAACTAATTCTTAATGTTTTTCAAAGCAAAACATAAATTAAAGCACAGATTCACACTACCACTTTTACTATGTATCAATATAGTATTATTTTTAGTAACAATTTAAGACTATGGTATGTGTAGTGTCCCCATCATCCTATACTTGATCTTAGTGCTTCTTAATGTCTATGTAGGGGGAGCATGAAGTATACAGAGAAGTAGAATGAAGATAGCAGAACGGAAATCCTTAACTACAGGAGTTCAAAAGCTATGTCAGGACAACTTTATTTTAGAGAAAATAACCTCCAGATACTCATTAGAACATTTACTAATGCCTCAACTGAATGTATGAATATTGAAGCCTTGTGTAAGCTACAATACAGTACAAATTTCTCCTTTGACACTCTACAGTAAAACGAGCAAGAATAACCTAAGAGTGATAGAATAAGGACAAATACCTGATGCAGGCAGTGCAAAAGATTCTGAAAGGTGCCTCTTGAAAGGTGGTTTCTTATTGTCAAGCTTGCCGTGCAAAGTCACATTCACCTGATTCTTGCTTCCTTCCAAACCCTGTAGAGCAATCCCAATGCCAGAATGACTCCCTGGATTTTCAGACCCTACATGAAGAGCACCCTGAGAACTGTTAGTCTTTCGGAACTTAAACTTTGAAGGCATAACAGATAATTTGTTACCAGAACTGCTATTTGGCACCTTTCCCGTATTATACAAAAGATCCCGGCCATCTAATGTTTTGCTACTAAAAATGTTTACTGCATTAAAAGGACTTACTTCAGAACCACTCTCTCCTGCTGGCACAGAATTTGACCTGTACCATTTTCCCGAAACAGTCTTTGTGGTATCTTCAGAAGCAGCTTGATGACAGGTTTTAGACGGCACGTATTTACACTCCACAGAAGTACCCGAGATCACAGTTAAAGGACTTGAGACGTTTCTACAGTTCACTATGTGACCTGTTCCAGTCAGTCCATGTGTGACCTTTGATGAATTCCTGCAGGAATCATTTAGTGAGAGAGCACCCTGTTTCACATTTGTTTTTTGTGTCAAGAGGCAATTGGGTAGTCCTTTAGATGCTGGAAAGCCATTATCAACATTTGATATGGAATTAATACCAGTTCCTTGCACAGTTTTGCCTCTTTCATTTCCTTGTTTAACATTCTGGCTCTGGGTCTGCTTTTCTATATCATCACATACCTGATACAACAATTCATCATCCTCACAGTTTGCATCCCAAAGACTATTTGATTCACAAAACATATCTAACACCTCATCAGAGAATTTTGGTTCATTCCAGTCATCAAACAACACAGCACATTTCTTTGGTATTTCAACTTGATTTAAGTGACCTGTATTAGCTTGGTTAACCACTTTAGCTATATCATTAGGTTTTGTATTGGTCGAAACGCTGGATGATTGACAGAAAATAGTGTGTATATAATTCCCAGGTTTTTCAGTTTGCTGTCTATCAGGATTAGATCTTGAAGAAAAAAGAGGAAGAGGGTTACTTTTAGGCTGAATTGTTTCACTTCCATTCTTCACTTCAGATTGCATTGAAACAGGAACGTAGTTCAAATCACTGTTTTGGGTACTTTTCCAAATAGAATTTATTTTATCTGGCTTAACATGACTTTTGCCATGAAAGGCTACAGTCTCCATCTTGGAGCTTTCTGTGTTATTATGTGGTTTTGGTAAAGAAAGAGACTTCACAACGTTTTTTATGTTTTTGCTAGGATGTTTCAAAGGTGAAAACTGTGAACTGTTAGATTTGTGTACACTCTCCAGACAAGTTACTGAATCACAGCCACTTCTTTCCTTTGTTTGGCTAGCATCACTGAAACCAGGCATGGATGGATTTGTTTGTGGTGCTTCTTCAGTACTTATCAATTCAGGATTTTGGGTTATTTGCATCACAAAAGAATCATCTGCAAAAAAATCTGTATCCCAGTCATCAAAATCATCATTAACTGTTCCAGCAGGCTTACTGGAGACCACCAGTTGTGTCTTCAAAGGAGGATTATTTTTGGTCACCATATGAGTATCAGGGTTTGGAAAAGTCTGATTCACACTTCCTAGTGCACACAGAGCACCTTTCTGATATGCCTCAGAATTACCATGTTGCACGTCTTTAATTTGCTCAGGATGGTGTTCCTCTTCCAAGGTATTTTTATTTTCATGGAAACTATTATTTAAAGAAATACCTGATAGTCCTTGGCTCAGCTGTCCAGGACACTTCTGGGTAGAGCAGTCAAAGAGAGCATGAAGGGCTCTTTCAGCCTCAAGGTCTATAGACTTTTGACTCATAGACTGACAGGGCTCTGCAGTAGGGATGCCAGTGCTCTGTCCAACCGGTTTCAGGGACAGAGCAATATCTGTTTCAGAAAATTCACCAAGGAGTGATTTTACATTCTTCATGTTTACTTCACCTTTAGAATTACTTAAAGACTCTGAGGCAGTTTGGATGAAGTCATGACCAAGCTTCTCTTGCTCCTGAACAGCATCTAGCTCTACTAGATTTTTATCAAATTCCTTAGCCAATTTCATCAGTTCCTCTTCAGGATTTTTTATTTTGAGATCTCTAGACGAAGAAGAAAATACAGAAAAGGAAGTCAGATCTATTGAGAAAGTTTCGCCAACCTCAGTAATACAACTGCATGAGATGTTCATTCTGTAGTTTAAAAACTACTGAAAACACGACCAAATCCCACCACTTTCAGTGCGTAGTCAGCATGCAATCTTTTTGATAATACCCAATAAATACTCCATCAACAAGAGATAACAAGTCCAAAATTAAAAGCATGCTAATGTATAATTACATGTCTCAGTGTACATAGAAGAACACCACACACCCATTTTCATGAAAGCCCAACTGTTACGGGCAAGACAAAACCATAGCTTACCTTATACAACTCAACCTTGTCCTGTCTCGTGCTTTTACTACGCCAGGTGTGCAGGGAATAGCATCCTCACCAATCCATGTCCCTAAGAGGGAGCCTTCATTACAGGCCGCTTTTTCATCCTGAATGATTAGATTTATAATGCTTAGCAATTTCATTTCAGATAAAGACTGGACTAGATACACACCTTGCATAACTTTAAGTTGCTGAACAAAATAAACTGGATTGAATCTGTTGAAAGCCACAGATAGGAGCTAAACCAATACCAGTTGAGCGAGACTATCACAACATTGCCTACTGATAACCACATCATTTCATACCAATTTAAAAAACGAACTTCAATTAAAATAACTAAATTCTACTCTGGTGTTCAAATCTAATAATACGCTGTCTACAGATAACCTGCAATATTCACATTACCAGCTATGAACTAGTTTACTCAGTAAACTAAGGAGCTAGATGAGATGCTCTGTCTATATGCGCTTAAAGTGGCATTAATCAATCAGAACATTTGAAAGAAATATTCTTCATGCTTCCAGGAAAAAAAAAACAACTGACCACTTCTGCGTGCATATTCCACCAGAAATATTTCACAAATGAGGATGGTGAGGCACTGGCACAGGCTGCCCAAGGAAGTTGTGGCTGCCCCATCCCTGGAAGTGTTCAAAGGCGAGGTTGGATGGGGCCTTGAGCTGCGTGACCTACAGGAAGGTGTCCCTACCCATGGCAGGTGGGTTGGAATTGGATGGTCTTTAAGGTCCCTTTCAACCCAAACCATTCTATGATTCCATTACAATTCATTTATACAAGGAGCCTTTGAACAGAAAAAAAGGCAAGTTTAGAAACTTACTTGTTTCAGAGCTTCTAAGCTTAGGCTTGGATTTGAATTCTCAATCAAAGTGATACAATACTGAAGTGGTGAAATGTGTAGAGGGCCAGAGCCAAACATTGGATATAATACATTGCTGCATGTAGGCCAGCAGAAGTAATTTGGACTTTATTGTAATCTTGCATAAGTTTTTTTTCTTTTTAAGAAAAAAACCCACAAAAACCAGATAGTTCCAAATCCTCATATTTATGACAGGACTGTAATCAAAAAGAAGGAAGTGGCATCCCTTACCAACAATTTCCCAATTCTTAAGTATAATTTCTCACAAATATGCCAAATACTGAATATATTTTTAAATGGCCCTGTCCAATAAGCAGGCATATTCTGCAAGGTAAATACTACAGAACTAGTTTAGAAATTATACATTCTCTTCTCGCACTTGATATAAGTAAACAGTAAGCCAATGCTCTGGTTTTCACTTTCTATGCCACACACATCAGGTCCATGGCAAGAGGTAGGCACCAACAGCATAGATCTTAGGCCTATTATTTAGAATAATAACGAAACGTTACTACATTTAAGCTAACGCGGAGTGTCAGTCTCTCTCATCTGAGTCTTGTACTTCAGTGGTCATTCAAGACCATTCAAAATGCTTAAAAACAATTGCCAAATAAATTCAGTCTGTGAAGAAACTCTTACCTTTGAACAGCTGAGTGATAAAACACAAGGGTATTCCTAAGACCAAGGGCAATAACTTGCAATATAAAACTTTTGCAATATAAAAACACTTTCTAAAATGGAGCTGCTTCAAGTCCATGTTCTTAATACATCTTTTTTACAGCATCTGTGACGCATATGAGCAACCAGCCAAATGCTAGGCTTCAGATTTTAATTCAGTCTAATTTTATGAACATGTTAGTAAGTCTTCTACACATCCCAATTCTTACCACAAGAATATCGTAACTACAACTGAGCCTTCACTAAGGATCTACCACTATCCTCTGATTACTGCATGTGCAGAGCATTGTTTTAGAGAGTAACAATTACCTGAGGAGCAATACGATTAACAATTTCTGAAATCTCTACGGTGCACCTACTGGTAGATTGTCTGGTCTTTCCATTACCTATGAAAACAAAAATACTTTCTTAAAAAACACAAAGCAGTTCAATCTATGAAGTGCAAAATACCTCAAAAAATTGAAATACATGTGCTAAAATCAGAGCTTGATTTGGCACTAAATTGAAAAATTATGTGTTTTTAATAAAAATAAAACAACATAACTATGATAACAAAAAGGGAACTTTTTTCAAAAATTCAGTACGCTCCCACTCCACGCCTCAAATAGCTGCCCTGAAGTCTAGATTTTATTAACATTACCTAAGCTTTGCAGAATTGGTGAATGAGGATCCCAAAAGATTTCTTGCTGTATTTCAGTGTCATTAACAGGAGAGCTGAAAGTAGGTATTCGGGATTTCCTACTCAATGATCTTTTTGGTGTTTTATGTAAACATGACTCTGTGTAAACAGAAAAGATGATCCTTATTAAAAAAACAGGAAATAAAAAGCAAAAATAACTTTTAACATACAACAGGAAAGTACAAAGAAGATGCTTCAGGAACTTTAAGAATAAAAATCAAGTCCATGCTCATCAAAGTTCCTTTACTTACAACATGAATATTGTTCAGAATCACCCACTTAATGCAGAGCACAACTCTATTGTTGATGGTTACATCACCATGGAGATAAGGGAGCATTACATGATATTGACAGCTGCATGCTCAGCATCTGATGGGAAGGATGAGAACTGCCCATCTTCCTGCATGAGAGGATACTGACTTCAGCTTATGATAAAAGTTATGTGTGCTTATGAAATAATAGTTTATATTCTTGCTTGCTCTGCACCTTCGATTTGGGTCACAACTTTAACAGGCCCCAAACTGTTCCAAATCACAACCTACCTTTGCCCACACTTCCTTCACTGGGCCTGTTTAAGCTAAGACTGTTAGAAAATGGAGTTTGGCTGTTCAAAACTAGCTTGCTGCTGCCTATGATTGGCAAGTGAACTGAATGCACCAACTGAAGCTTAGGTGTGCACCCTTGCCCTCTGGAAATGACGTTCCATATGTGGAAGCCTACAGAAATGACTTTAAAAGATGCTACTAATGTTTATGACAAGCATCTCAGAAGATGCTTTGCACTTCAGTGCATGGAATGGCCGGGTTTCATCCTGCCCTGGAGTGAATGAGCACCCTAAGCATCTTGCCAGGGCAATCATAATGGTTTGGGTTGGAAGGGACCTTAAAAGATCATCCAGCTCCAAGCCCCCTGCCATGCGCAAAGACACCTCCCACTAGACCAGGGTGATCAAGGCCCCATCCAACCTGGCCTCGAACATCTCTAGGGATAGGGCAGTCACACTTTCCCTGGGCAACCTATGCCACTGCCTCACCACTCTCACCGTGAGGGATTTCTTCCTAATGTCTATTTTAAATCTGCTCCTCTGCAGTTTATACCCATTGTCCCTTGTCCTAGCACTCCACGCCCCTGTAAGCCGCCTCTCCCCGGGTTTCGCGCAGCCCCCTCAGGCGCTGGAAGGCCGCTCCACGGTGCCCTCGGGGCCGCTCCCCGCCGTACCTGCAGCGCCGCGAGCCGCCACTTCCCCCGCGGGCGGGCCCGCCGCCTCCTCCCCGCCCCCCGCGGGGGAATCCTCCGCCCGCCGCCGGCCTGCCCGCTCCTCGCCGCCGCCCCTCCTCAGGGCGGCGGGCCTGGGGCAGGGCTCCCTGCGCCGGCTACCGGGCATGGTGCGTGCCACCCCACCGCCACCAAGCTCCCGATAGCGCCGCCATCTTTGCCGCGGAGCGCGCGCCGCCGGCGTCCGATTGGCCACCCCCTCCGCACCGCCTCGAGCGGCCATTGGCCACCGCGCTCCGGGGGCGGGGCGGTGCCGAGCCGCGCGGGAGGAGAGTTTCGGCCCCGCCTTCTGCTCCCCCCGCGTTTGCCCTCGTTCCTTTCCTTTCTCGCTCGTCTTTCCATTCCTCCCTCGCTCGTCTTTCCATTCCTCCCTCCCTGTTTCCTTCCTTCCTCCCTTCCCTT